>OY757917.1:61509333-61546833 GCA_963585895.1 Sepioteuthis lessoniana
TTTAATTGTCCTTTAAAGTTCCTGTAATATATACTGAATATAAAATACTTCCCTATGACCTTATTACTTATTTGCTTTAACTTTAACCAACACTATTCTTGGTTTTAAGATATATGAGCATATTAAAAAAACAAATAATGAAATTATAATTATATACAATACTTATATAGCTTCAAAATAACAAAATTTGTATCAAAGATTAATAATACAAAAAACTAAAATCAAATAAATATTGAAATAAGATTTGACTGTTTTTATATTTATTGTATCAATGTTAATTTTTGGTTCAAATTCCATTAGTTTTGAAGCTGTCAAGCTTTTTGCTCGCCAAACAATGAAGTAATAAGAAGTTGTGTTATGGTAACACACACTCATTTTCAGTGCCTTGTGTTACTATGATAATGGAATTTCTCATTACTCTGGGGTGAAACTAGGATAAGTGACCACTTTCTCTCATATATATATATATATATATATATATATATATTTACTCTATCATTGATATTGAGGATTATTTAATAATCTCAAAATTTGGTTCACCATTAACTCGCCAAGTAAGCTAGTGATAACAATAAACCTCTGCACTATATTTATATATGTATATATCTATATAACCACATTGTATTTTATAACTATATATAATTTGTATTCAACCCCAAAAACATGTTCTTTTTTCTTTTCAATTTCTGATTATTCTTAATAAAATAATACTAACTTTATTTTGACTTTTATAGTAAAAATTATTTAGTAAAATGTAATGAATAAGGATTTACTAAGAAAATTAAATTGGTTTAAGATTTAGATTGATTTACTCAAAACAATACAGAATCCTTCTAAAGATTTGTAATGGGTTAAAATAACACACTCACACTATCTCTATTCCACTTTTTATGGATATACCTTGAGGGAGTGGTAGATAGTATTTTTTTCATAGACATTCTTTGTTTTTAGTTCAAGCCAAATGAAGGTTGCTAACTGTAATAATATAATCTAGATAAAATAGTGACTAATATGTGCATGACATGCATATATTTTTTGCTTAAAATTATCCTTATTTGTGTCACTATCATATTTTGCAGGTTAAAAGTTTTCTCAACTGGATAATCATTGAATGTCTGCCTGATTGTTGAAAAAGATAGTGAAAATGAAACTGGTTTCTCAACTGGTCATTTTCAACTGCACTTTGCAGTAACAAAAATCCCCCCAAAGTTATTCTTTTTTCATTTTTTATTACTATTCTCTTCTTTATTTTTAATTTAAGTATTTGGATTTTTTTTTTTTTTTAGATATCTTAATAATCATAATTAATTGTTGTTTATTGATAACAGCTTGATGTTTTTAATGTATATTTTATGTCTTGTTAGTAAACTCGTTAAAATATTACCATCTTTTATAACTATAAGATGAACTTAGAACTCATTGGGTTCCAGTTGGAATAGTATCCTTGATGATTGTGATGCTTCTATTTAGAAAAAAAAGTAATGGATTCTAATTAGTATTTTATAGTTGTCTCTGTTATATTGAGCCAGCTTACAGAAAGTCCAAAAGAAAACAAGTTTATTAAATACTCCTTTATACTCAAACAAGAGGAACAACCACTGTGAATAGCATATCAATGATAAACATTTTCTCATAGAATGTGGAGATTAAATTCTCATTAGACAATTTAAAAAAAATTTTTTTTTTTCAAATGTAAATAATATGAAGGGCATTTTGTCCTTTGTGAAAGAAATAAAATTATTCCCAAAATTAAAAACATGAATATTATCAATACTGTACAAAGTAATTATCAGAAAACCACCCCAGAGGATTTTGACATATCTATAAAATGAAATAAAAAATCTGAAGAAACAATTACACAAAATTTTCTTACCTAGACCTTGTAGCATATAATAACCCCAGATGGGTTGACTTGCCATTAAAATCAATCTGTTATATTGAGAATTTGAATGATTAAAAAATGCAGAACCCTTAAAATCATCATTCTCTTGCAAATTGCAACTGAATCATGTTTAAAAAAAGATATTCATTCTCTATTTTTAATGATCAGGTCTGTACATTATACCAAGTTTCTCTTTGTCTCTTGACAGCTTTCTTAGTTTCTTTTTGGCTAGGCTTTAATTTTCTTCTTTTTATAGTTGCTAGATCTTCATAGCCAATTACTTTTTAAGCAAGAAAAAAAGGTGCAGAATTTTTTATAGTTTCTTTTTTGTCTATATCCTTTGTGTTTTGCTTAATAAGATGAAATGTTGATAGGAAGTATGAAAGTATTGAAATTCTAGATGTTTTCCATTGGTACTCTCTTAAGACCATGGGTCTGCATCTTGATCTGGATGCAGGCTTGGCAAGGTTGTATGAGACACAGCAAATCCTCCCTCTCTATGATGTTTTAAAGGTAGAACAAGTACTGATAAAGCTTAGCTCTAATGATATTGCAGGACTTGTCATAACTAGGTCAAAGATAATATTGAATTTCTTTTGGTACTCTAACTCCTGGTTTTGAATTCAGACTTGTCCTTTTCTTAGACTGGGTGTCAACTGAAGCAAGAGATAACCCAGTCAACCTGACTATTTTACTCAGAGCTGGTAGAATATTAACCTATTGGGGAAAAACAGCAAAAAACTCAATGGACCTTGAATCTACACTTAACTTGTTGACCTAGGCCTAAATATTGTTTATGAAATGGTTATCATTGTTGGAAATAAACCTAGCAACCCAAGTTCAAATCCTGGATGAGGCTATATGCATTTTGCAAAGCACTAATATCCTTGGGAAAGGTATATATTGAACTATTTTCCTGCTAGCTGTGAGTAAATAGTAGAGCAGAGTAGGCTCTTTAACTTTAGTATAGCCACCAATTTAGGTGAAGGAAAACGTTCAATTCAAACTTGTTGAGCTCTGCTTAAAAACTGACCCTGTGTCACAGAGATTGTGTGAATATATTTTCATTATAGAAAACACTTGTCTATATGAACGCCCATATAAAATACCATGTTTCAAAGATAAATGATTTGGGATAATAATTTTTTAAACAGTTCTATCAATGCCTTCTCCATTTTTTTTTTTTTTTTTTTTTTTTTTAACAAGAAGAATTTCACAATTTTCTGGTTGAAGGGCCAAAGTATCAGATTTCTTTTATCTTGAAGCATTTACTCTACATTAGTTGGACATTCATTAACATTGTTACTTGATTTATTTTTGATATTAAAGATGTACACCGTAAATCAAAACTTCTTTTATAAATGACTAATAAGGATTTGCTAGGTATCAGATTAAGTATCATTAAAAGCAATTCTTTTATTTAACTTTTAAATAATGTTTAAAGGTATCATTAATTTGAAAATATCCTCTTAATAAAAGTTGGCGACCATAGTTGAGGGTGACCCGAAGGCTCCCTTTTCGATAGCTACTACACCATGGTGTATGGGAGGGCGCTACTCCTTCCCTGGGTTGCTCCACTTTACCCTTGATCCATACCTTATAATGCTGAGTGTTAAGCAAGGAGGCATCAAGTACCATTTTTTTTTAGTCTTTGGTATGACTCGACCTGGGATTGAACCCTGGTCTCCCGGGCCATTGGCGAACACTCTAACCGCTAGGCCAATGTCCGGTACTCTTAATAGAAAATTGAAATGATTACAAATTATTTTCTCTTACGATATGCATAGGTAACCATAGACCTTATGTGAGGTATTGCTTATCGTCTACTGGGCTTGATCACTAAAAGATAAAATTAACATTGTATTGATAACAAAGCATACATAAAACTATTTTTTACAGAAAACTCATAAATACCAAACTTCAAAAAGGTTTTTCTATACCAAATAACTGTCTGCATTTCACTTTTTGCTAATGCCATTGGGAAAAGCATGAATCCATCTCAGCCCCCCCCCCCAGCTATTGGTAAATAGTTGGGCATAATGGGTTCTTTAGTCTAATAGATGGAAAACTCTGAATTTGAGTCAGTTATACTCTGCTTAAAAATTGACCTCATGTTGCATCCAACCCATGACAGAAGAGTTGGGTAAATAGATATTATAACAAGTATCAATTGAGAAAAAAAAATGAGTGAATGAATGAGAGCAAAAAAAAAAGGAAACAAAATTCTTATAAAAAGTTATAAATGCTGGTATGATCATAAAAATTTAACTGCTATAGCAAAAATCATTAAAGGTTGCATGCAATCCATGTTTGTTTTGGAACTTAGATTTATTTGATTAGGTTTCATGAGAAAAATATTATGAATTACATTATTGGATACAGATACTTGTATGCTATTTTTATTTTAAGCTTTGTGTGTTCAGTCTTTATCTAGGGTGTCAGTTTCATATTTACAAAATGATAACTGATTAAAAATTGTTGAACTTGAATGAAGAATAACAAAATAATACTTATAACCTGATTATTTTCTTAATTGTTTTTTCTATACTGATGTTTGCTTTTTGACCTCATTTTTTAATTTTATATCAAGAAAATTTATGATACTCATTTTGTGATGCTCTGGTTAATAAAGAATTGTATCAGAATAAGTTTCAAACAAACCATAAGAAAATACTGCCGCTGTCCCATAATAGCTATTACATTTGTATATAAATCTATGCACTAATCATGGGACAGGTAGTAAAATTTTAAAAAGGAATATGTAGTGAGATCTGTGTCTAAAGCAGACAAGTTTATAAACACCCGTAAAATATTTTTATTCAAAATTGTTTAAAACAGTAGTCTTATCTTGCATACAGAAATATGATTTTCAGAACAGAAATTGTTCAGACAATTGGATCTTTTTTTCATATTCTTGATGTTTTTAACATGATGCTATCTACCCCACCATGTGGTGCTAGTTTGTGACACAAGGTCCATTTGATGTATGGATCCTGCAAGAAGCAATACTCCTGGGGGTGCTGGTGCTAAAAATTGCTTAGTTTAGTCAGTATTCTCTTTAAGAGGCTCCTTAGGTGTCAGGCAATGAACCCTGCTCTTATTCTTTTTAGAAGGTGCTAGGTACTGTATGCGAGGGGAAGGCCCCCTGAAACTAAGCTTATTATTTTTACCAAACTTGAACATTTCTTCCCAGTCCAAAATATATTATCCACAACCAACAACTCAGCAAAAATGATAATATCAAACTCCTCATCTCAATCCAGAGAACTCTCAGCATCAAGAACAAAATCTCTCTCTCACACACACACACACACACACACACACACAAATAACTAACAAGAAACCAAATATTGAACAAGACGATACAAACAAACAAAAATAATCTAGCTCCCTAAGATCAAAACAATAAAACCCAAACCCTAAATAAATTTGAGAGTGTAGAAAGTATAAATATTAAAACTGACAACATGATTGCAATCCTCTAGTTAATGGATATTCATAAAGAAAATATAGGATGTGTCTGTGAAGCGGGACCATCTACAAAACAGATGCCTGTGAGGCAAAGTTGTCTGCTAACTTTTGTTTCATGCTCTAAATCAAAAATATATTTTGGATTAAATAACCCACAAAAGTTAAGGGGAGTACCCATAGACTGCTACATTGTAGTGGTAATTTACTAAGCTTTTTGCTTAGATGTAGCACAAGGCCGCATGAATTGAGCACCCAATGAGAATCGAACTCACTCGTGTAGGTTTGCTATTCTACCTTGCTAACCATTACACCACCCGAGATTGTAGTGAGGGAGTTTGAACTCCAGGTGCACTATGATGTTCACTTTCATACTAATGCCATTGGGAAAGGTATGAATACTTCCAGCTATAGGTTAAATAAATCACTTTTGTTCTTTTCTAAGGTTGGCTTTGGCATTAAATAACCTATGAAAGTTGATATGCCATTAAATAAAATAACTAACCAATCAACCCAACTATTTGTATACAAATCATATATCTAAAAAAAATACCATTAAATATCCTTCAATGGTGTTAACTGATAAATTCTGACACAGAGGCTAAAACACCAAGAAGTTCAATTTTTCAAATTGTTTTTGGTATGTTAATAACTCTTCTCAAAGATACCAGCAATGATTTTTAAGAATTAGCTTATATCTCAATTTTATAAAGTTAAAACATTTTTTCTTTTGTATACAATAAATTTTAAACTTTTCCTATGGTCACTAGTTTTTCTGTTAAAAAGCATTTTAATATAGTAATTTATTCTAAATGCATTTATTGCTCTATTAAATTGCTTGAAAAGTTATTTATTGTTTTTTTTATTTGTTTATTTTTTTTCATAAAGTGCACATTTGAATGATTCCTCTTTGTAAATATATTAAATAGTTTTAGTTTGTACTTTTATTTAATATTTTTGTATTGTTAAAATTTCAAGAATGACAGATTTAAATTCCAGTACAATGTTTACAAAGATCTTTCTTTTTTACTTGTTTATTTTGTCATAATCTCTTTGTTCTTTTTTTTTTCTCAATTGTACTAAATGTGTGTCCAAAAATAAGCCAAACTTTAAACCCACCCCCAAATCTATTGCTTTTCTCACAGCAAGATTTGTCTCCATAAAAAAAGTCCCCTTTTCTGTTATTTTATCATTCCCAGTGTTTTTCCAGTTCTGAAATGCATTTTGAAAGTCATTTTTTGGATAGTGTGCATGTCTCTAGCATATTTTGAAGTTCTTGACCTTTCATGATGGATTACAGATTTTGAAACAAATTCTGTAAGGTTAAAATCTGGAGAGTAGGGTAGCTAGAAGATGAGTTATTTTATGCTTCATGAAAAATTGTTCAATTTGATTGTAGGAGAGAGGAGAGCAAGTGTATTGCACATACCTTCACTTTTGCCTGTATCACTTCAATAGTAACCAACATTATGTGATGCATTTCTTATTTTTTTCTAAAGACAAATGGTTATTGCTACATAACGTTTTAGTGTTGAGTGTGCTAAAATGTTTCATTAGTATAGTTCTAAAAAGTTTTTGTGGTGGTGGTGGTGGAGGGGGACACACTTGTATATTTCCAAATTAATCTGATTTTTATGCCAGATTTGGTTCCTAACATACTATTGTGAGTATATTTGAAAAATATAATGACTGATGGCATTTTTTTTACTGAACTAAAGGTCATTGTTATGCAGCTGATTTTTTTTCAATCAAGGAAAGTGGAGACCCTCATGCTTGTGTGAATAAGGATAACGAATTGTTCAGCTCTATTGGCATTTCCTTTTAGGATGCTTTAGGGATTAATTCTGGCTCTATCCTGATGAGTGAAATAGAGAGTTACAACCTAAAGGTACAACCCCTGCCATGAAGCTGAGCAACATATTTATATTCCTAGCTACAGATGATTAGGATCATTGAAACAAACAAGGAATTAAAATTCATAACATTTGAATCATGTTCTGTAAGAAGTAAAATCCAATTTAAAGTGTCTATACATATAACTCCTAGTGATCAACAAAAATAGAAGACTTGTATTTTTGAAACACTTCATCCTCTCCTGTAGATACTTTGCTCAATGGGCTGGGGCTGTAGAATACACCGACTCTGCAGAAGGGTAAGACCCTGCCTCCAATGAGTGTCCTGAATATGACACTAAACGATTTGATGGTGAGGTCCCAATGATGCTGGAGCTTTGGATAATGCAGAGAACCCCTTCATTGCCATTGCTCCCAGGTACACTCTGGCCCGGAGTGGTAGCCCCTGATAAGGTTCTATCTATGGGTCAAATAGAACTGTGTACTTAAGCTAAACTGAATTGTTTGAAATGGAACTGTTTTTGACATTGAAACTGTACTTACACTAAACTGAATTGTTTAAAATAGAACTGTTTTAACATTTAACTGTGTATAAACAAAAGTTTGTACTCCTACTAAACTGAATGGGTTGAATTAGAATTGTTTGACTAAACTGAATAGCTTGAAATAGAAATGTTTTTGACAAACTGTGTACTCATGCTAAACTGAATTGTTTTAAATAGAACTGATTTGTATAAAAATGGATTTGGCATTAAATAACCTACAAAGGTTGATATACTGTAAACCCCAACCAACCAACCTGTTGATACTTTTTTATCTTTTTAAGCTGCCTAAGAACCTAATCCTGCTGTAAAAACCAATTGCTGTTTTAATCTACTTAGATTATACTTTGACACAAGCATGCGTCTCATTTTATGAGCTTGACATTTTCTCTTGTTGACTGAGACCTCTGCTCATGTTTTACTTATAACTGTATGAATATTTAAGATTTTGTCTTTCACTTTAAAACTATTTTAATAATTAACAAATTCTAAGTTTCTTAGATAATTTTTATAAATTTTACATTTAATACAAATTTATATAAATTTATCTTTTATATTAAAAAAAAACAACAACAGTATAACATAAACTATACAGTTGAAACTGTGCTGAGAATGCAAATAACTTGATATCAGTCTTATATATTAGGTTATGATAGCATAAACACAGTTAATGACACTTGGTGACTGTGAGTTTCTCACCTTTGCTCTCATCAGACCATTGATGATCTGATAATCACATTAATAAGAAACTAGCAGCCACTCAGTGCCATTGACTCTATATTTATGCTATCCTAACTTAGATATGTATTCTCTGTCACTGATATTGAACGCTATATTTATAAATGTAGCAAATTACATTTTATATATATATATATATATATATATATATATATATATATATATATATATATATATATATATAAAATATAAATGGTTGAGCCATGAATAATTTGTTTTTGTAAAATATGCTTTATTCATAAATGATTTAACAATAAATTAATTTAAATCAATAGTATATTCATCATTATTTTGAATTGACTTTTGCCATTTATCATGTAGCTTATTGATTCCTCCTAAGTCAAATTCAGCTTGTTTCAAGCTCAAAGATTTTCCACAAATGTTTTGCCTGTTCTTGAGAAAAAATTTTTTATCATAGAACATTTTTTTGAGATGAAAAAGATGGAAATCACTTGGTGCAAAGTCTGGTGAATATGGTCGATGGGGTGGAACAAATCAGTCTAAATCCAATATTTTTTTCTAGTGTGATTGTTAAATATAGTCTTGCATTATCATGGAGAAGCACAGTGTTTCTCCTGTTGATGAGTACTGGGCTTTTTCTTAGATTTTATGCATACATTGTGGCTGTTGATAGTATAAGTCTGCATTGAGTGTCTGATTGTGATTTAGTAACTCAAAAGGCATCCACATTACACACAGATGATAACTTTAATTCCATGAAATTTTGCTGCAGAGATTCATTCTTGTCAATCCACTGTCTTTTGTATTGAACATTGTTTTAAAAGATTCTTTTTTTTTGTCACCTGTAATAATATTCTTGAGAAACAGGTCATTTCTTTGCCTTGAAAGAAGACTTGGTGTTATGAATATGTAATTTTCCTTATTCTTCTCTCTAAGAGTATGAAGAGGCAAAATATCCAGCTTGCTTATTTTTCCTCTTTTTCATGTGGAGGCAGATTGTGGATTGGGATGTGTTGAAGTCAAGGGTTAATTCTCTAGAACTTTAGTGTGGATTGCATTCCACAAATTATCTTAGAGCATCTGATGGGTGTTTTGATGTGGATTCATTTCTCAAGGATGTATTGTCAGAATGAAACTTTGGAAGGAAGTTTTGAACTTGGTCATAAACAGTAGAAATTTTCTTAGCTGTTTCTGTTGCATTTTTGTTATTCTTAAACTCTCACAATATCACGTTGAATATGCACTTTCAGTTCCTCCATTTTAGGGGCATGAAATCATAGATTAAATTATGATGTGCACTCTTTCACTACTGAAATAAAAATGACCAATGAAGGCACTCTTAATTAGGTATTTTCTGGTTGCATTTAAAACATTGGAAGTTTGAAATATGTATTTAGAACTTGCTTTTATAAAATGGAAAATATTTATGACACAACGTTACACACACACACACACACACACACACACACAATAAATGGATGTCTACTGTCTTTTCTCAAAATCTCTTTACTGCTGGTTACATGTATTTTTTTAAATTGAAGCATAAAAGTTGCAGAGTGTGTGTGTGTGGGGGGGGTACACTTTCATTCATTTTAGGTTTTATCCTGCTCTACTGGCCAGTATTTGAGCACTTAGTGAATTATGAAAAAGCATTTTTAAAGGATTTGTTTATTAGTGTCATCCACAGATAGTTTTGTATCACAACTCTTCAGTGTGGCTAGATACACAAAATGCTTGAAGCTGGGATCAAAACCTGGCTGGTGTTAAAGTCAGCCAGAGATTCTACCACACAGCCATGAGGAAACTCAGCATAAGCGAAGGGATTTAAAAACATTTATCACTTTTATTTTGTTTATGTATATACGCTTAATGGCTACCAAGAGCTCAATTCATTCGAAGAGCTTTGCATTACGCAAGTGGCAACCATTAATTCCTTCGCTAGAGTGCTCAACCTCCCCCCTGCTTTAGGGAGCATGTATATATATATATATATATATATATATATCTTTCTCTTTATATATATATAAAAAGAGAAAGAAAGCTAGATTTTTGACAAACTATTTTGATTTTAATACATCTCTTCTAGCAAGTGGAATAATCTATTAATACTTGGATTTTTAATTTTAGGAATTTAGTTTTGTGTACTATGCTCACTTGTATTTGTTTTATAGTGTCCTCCTGCTACATCTATTTTTTTAAAAACTTATAAAATTAACATTTAATCTAATATATTTATGTTATCTATATTAGATTATTTTTTCAGTATATTGTTTTGAATGTTTATTTTTAGTCATTAAAATTATTTTTCTGCTTATTTTAATATATATTTGGATATCAATTAAATTCTATTAAGTTTTTTTTGTTGTTTGTAGTAGATAATTATCAGTTTTTCTTTTAAGCATTGTGTGTGTATGTATACCTTTTTTTTATATATATTATAGACCTTTAGGCATTTTTTAAATTAATGTTTGAATCTTTGATGACATAAGTTTCATTTAGAAGTGTAATTTAAAAGTGCTTCCTTGGGAATTTATATTCATCCTTATAGAAAGATACTCTTGCCTACCTAATTTTTCATGATATAAATAACTTAGCCAATTTGTGATTTAATCTTGGACAATTCTAAAGTACTAAGAAAAATAACTTGAAATCCCTTTGACTCTATCCTTTCTTAGCAACCTAAATTACTTATGCAATGTACAGACATGTAGGTTAACATAAATCTCAAGTGTATAGCATATGATAGAAACATCAAAATATCTACATTAATAATTAAAATTTTGTCTGTCCTTTATAGATAACTCTACATCAAATAAAACTGTTTGTCTTTCTAATTTAGTATGCATACTTATTGGGCTCAGGGGAAAGTTTCTGAATGTTAAAAAAAATAGATGAAAAGGGAAGGGGATCTCATTATTAAGAGTGGAGTCTTGAACAATAATCAGTGAGAATTCATGATGCTGCAAGATGTGAGTAACAAAATGTAAATTACAAAATTAAAAACAAAAAAGTTAAATTGTCATATTAAAATAATTACTCACATTTAATTAAACGTTAATTAGGTTTAGTGGATTTATTGATGCTGTAGATGTAAAATAAGATTATGTAGCATTATTGTTAGGACTGACAATCTGGACAAAAAACAAAAAGATTTAAATTTCTTAAATGTCACTCACTTGAATGAAAATATTTCTCTACAAACTCTAGAGAATCTTTCATTAGCACAAAGTAAAACAGATTGATTCTTGTTGATGTTAATTTGCCACACAATCTCTGATTCATAATGCAGCATAGCTATTGTTATTTAAAATGAAATTGCTTGACAGGTTATCAAACGTATGAGAAATCTGATCCCTCTGATAAAATAAAACAGGAATTCTTCCAAGCTGTAATTGTGTCGGTACTACAGTATGGTTGCACCACTTGAACTTTAATGAAATGTCTGAAGATAATGCATGGTGTTTTGAATAAATCTTGGAAGTAGCACCATGCAAAATAGCAGTTGTACAACCACCTTACAAACCATTAAGGTGAGTTAGACCTGCTGGGCAAGTAAGGATAAACTTATAAGCTCTCCTGGACTCCTACACGTGGATGCACTTGTAATGGTTAACTACCAGAAACTTACATTCAGCAGTTCTGTATGGACACTAGATGCTTTTTTGAGGACTCACCCAGAGGAATGATAGGGATGGATGGCAAAAGAGAGTCAAGGGAATTTATGCTGCTGGCATGCCTTGATGTGTTTAATTAGGTCTAGCTTTCAAAAATTGATTCTTGTGAAAAGTTTTTTCCATAATCAATATGGAAATGATATAGGGGTCATGAAATGTACATGCTATTCCATCTATTTGTCCCAAAGGTCAACACTCTTGATACATTTTTTTTTCTCGCATTTCGCTCACCTCTCAAAAAAGTAATTCCCATCTTGGTTGGACTAAGAACTTTTTAGCTTTGCCTGGTACTTTTATAGCTTAGAACTTGGAAGCAAAATGAATTAACTTCTAGTTATCTCATGTTTCTAAAGCTTTCAAAAAGGTTTTTCTTTGTTTTTGTTGTTGGTTTTTCTTGAAAATTTAGAATGAAAAAAAAACCCCCAAACAAAACAAATCTAAAGTAATTTTTTAGGCACAATGATTAGTTTTCTTTACAAATATTTTTGACTGAAAAAAAAAAAAAGAGAGATCAGATAAAGTTTATTGTTGGAAAGTTGTATGTCAGTTTGACATATATTCCCTCTCTACTTTGTATGTGTGGATATTTATTTATAATGGCTAAAACTGAATTAGTAAGCTTCACATATTCACAGTTTATTCAAACTTTTAATGAGCAATCTTTTAGCTGTTTAAAGAATCAGGTGAACAATGCTACCCACATTCATGTGAAATTAAGGTAACATTTTGTTATAGTAATACCTTCTCTTCTTTCTGTTTTATATTGCCTCTCGCCCTTGGGGATTTAAGAACCATTATAATGACACTGTCTTTATAATGAGTGTATTTTATATGAAATGTATGAATAATTATTTCAAGCATTCACAAATTAATAAGGCCTTTCTTTTGAATTTCTTTTCAGCTTTTGTGTTACTTTATGTGGTAGTATTTTAAGGGTTTACTTATTTTAAGTTTTAAAATAAAACTTCTAAATAATACTGACATATTTGTACTCTTGATACAAACTAGTCAGACAATAATCTTTTGAAAATATGAAAACAAATGTGCCATTAGAATGACTGTCATTAAATAGTCCTATTAAAATGAGTGAATTTACCAAACTCCTCTGCTATGGGCAGGATGTCACACAGTCACTTTTTAAGTGGAGTATAGCTGGTTTGAACTAAGAGTTTTCCTTCTCTTTGATTGGTTGCTATATCAAGGCTAAAGAATCTAGTCTGCCCTGCTATTTATCCATAACTGAAGAGAAGAGATGAATTTATGTCCTTCCTTTGGAAATTAGTGCAAAAGTGAAATGCAAACAGCTTTGTCTAGGATTTGAACTTGGGTTACAGTGTTCATTTCCTGAGATAATAACTGCTACAGCATATGTCTCCAGCCTGTTAGAATGGGTACCATTATAATATGAGTTTACATATGTTATTATGATGGCTGGGTGTGGGAATTGCTTTTATATCACTGTGGGAATTGTTTGAATGTTAATAATTAGATTTAAGGGGGGAAAAAATTATGAAAGTTAAAGGCAAATTCAAATGCTTAGATTTATAAACAAAATGTATATAGAATGTTAAATTCAGAGATTTTTCAGTTAGGTTTGCATATGACAATAAAATTATTTTTAATATATTGTTTGAATATCAAAAATGTAATCACTAATATTTCAATTCAAATGTAAATTTTATATTCTTTCAAAATGGCTTGTGTATTGAATATTTTCTATTTTGCTACATTTATTATTATAAAAATTGTAATTATAATGTTATACAGAGCTTGGTTCTCTATGATCTGTGTGATTCATTTTGTTAAATATACTGAAAATATCAACTTGTTTTTATAAAAAAAAAAAATCTGAAGAGTTTGGCAAGTCTCTTGGATTTGAATTTTTGCATTGAGGATTTAAAAAAAAAAATGAAGTAAAATGAATAGGAGAGAAGACATTGGAGGTGAGTGCATTTCTATAGAAATGGAAGAAGACCCATTGTGTTTGCAGGAAATACTTTGTAAAATGGTGATTACCAACTTATAAATAGAAATAGCCATCTATGAGTAGGACATACATTTCTGATTGATGGTGTAACATTTTAAGAATTACTGATTAGCTTTTAGTCTTTACCCACTAGAACGTGACATGGTGTCAGGTGTGACTGCCAATCAGTAAGAAAGAAAATTCTATTGAAAAAAAAAAAAGCAAAAAAAGCAAGCTAACATTTACTTTAGTGAATAGAGAATGGTAAGGAAAATGACTGAAAGACATAATACTGATAATATTAAGCTGTCTGAACCAGTTCAGCTAGCTCTTTGAATGGTTACAATAGATACAAAGGTTTGAAAAATTTCAGCAAGCCAATGGTCTGCTCATGATATCTCAAGCCAACCAAATAAACACCTTGAGTATCTATATGAGAGATAAATCAGACAATATTTTAAGTGGACTAAAATTATCTGAGGAGGAACTAGAGGATCATCATCAAAAAGGTGTGCTGATAACATAGATTTCCTTGGCCTTCTTTCGCCCTCCATCCCTATTGGTCATTGCCCTTTGCAAGTCCCCTAGACTTTATCTCTTGCAGTAATTCCCAACATGGGGCACCATATTATTTTGGTGGGGCAGGCAATATTTTGGTGGGGCTTGTTTAGAGACCAAGTTAATGGCCTTTAAAGTTTGCTTCACGTGAATTGCCATAAAATTTTGAATATGGAAGAATTAAATGTTACAGTGGGGAGAGGGCATCAGAATTTTAGAAATACCTCAGTGGAGCAATGCCTAAAATTGGTTGGGAACCACTGATCTAGTGTCTGCCCAGAGCTGATGAATATGAGTTTTTGTTTGTTGGCCAACACTGTTAATGTGTAAGAATATATAGGAGAACATTGCTTATGAGTTTGTCCTTACTTTCCCCAGTAGTGCCCATCATGTATTGTTTGCAGCACTTTTGTGTAGTTTGCATTTAGGTTTTTAGTCCAACTGGTACAACCATACAATAGTACTGAAGAGGAATATGAGACAATAAAAATGAGTTCTCCTGATTCTTCATTATAATCTAAAGAAGAAAAAAGCGAAATATAAAAGATTAAAGAGCATGCTTTAATATGCAACAGCACAAAATTGGTGAAAGAGTAAACTTGTTAACATTTCTATTCATTTTGGGAGAAAACTTTGGATATAAAGTTCTAAGAGATGCTAACCTAAGACAGATTGGTATTTGGATTACAGATGTACATTTATCTCATAGGATGTAAAGAGACAAGGATCTCACATGAGAGAGGAGCCATAGAAATCACAAAATAATTTGAGGCTGTGAAACAACAGCAGTTCAACCTTTAGGGAGAAAACTCCCAAAAGGGGATTTGGATTTTATATACAGATTGGTGAGGGAGAAAAGAATTCATAAGTAAATGCTACTAGTATGAGTGCATCCCCCATTCAATTGCACAGTACCCTGCCAAAAATAAAGTATGCTAGGCTTGTGAAAAGAAAGGCAGACCTATTTAAAGTCTCCTATTATCCAAAGCAGTATACAAAGTACAAGAGAATAGTTACTGTTTATTTTTGGATGTGATAAACCACTAGAGGAGGCCCATGAATAGTGGACTTTATGCTGGAATGCAGGAAGATAAAATTCAAATTTGACATTGGCAAGGATGTTACTCTTTGTGTAATGGTTATTATTATAGGAAATAGACTCATTGATCTGAGTTCAAATCTTGGACGAGAGTATTTACGTTTTTTATGATGTTAATACCTTTGGAAACAGTATGTATCTGACTATTCTACTTCCAGCTATGGACAAAATAGTTGGGACAACTGAGTTCCTTTGCCTTGGCATGTCAACTAGCCTAGAAGAAAAAATACTCTAAATTCAGACCTATTAAACTCTGCTTAAAAATTGACCTTGTGTTGCATCTTGTTTGGAAGAGAGGCCTGGGTAAATAAATACATACTGCTATCTCTGACTATTCAAGTTGGTGTTCAAAGGAGGCTCTCCAAAACTAAAAAGACTTGAAAGCAGATCACACTCCATTCTGGAAGGTTGAAAATATCATCCTGACAAAAGAACAAAAACAGGTTAAAAAATGTGTGTGTGGTAAGAAATCTACAATGTAGCATTAGTTGACAAACCTGCAATTATCAAGTTAAATCTGTTAAAACAACTTAACAACATTGATATGCACATGTTAAAAAAACACAAAAGAAAACAGATATCCAAAGCTGTGCAATGGTCTTGGCTTTATACAATAACCATACACACCATAAAATTAAAACCTTGGGCAGAACTATTCTTGTTTATATAAAAAAACCCAACTAAAATGCTTCTTGTTAGGTACTCTTTCCTCTAATGTCAAAAGTAAAAAATGAATTACAGTGCATGTGGAAAGAAAAGGAGTTATTGAGTAGAAGATGCTACTGAATGGTATTCTGGTATGGTTGTGGTACCAAAAAAAAAAAAAATTAGGTATTACTAAACAAGTCAGTGTGTAGAGAAAAATATATCATGCTATTAATAGAGCAAACTTTTGTCTCATTAGCTGAAGCTAGAACTTTTATCAAGTTTAATGCTCATGTGGGTTTTTGCAAATTCCTTGAGCCGAAGGATCAACAAAACTATCTTCATCACACCTTATAGCAGTCCGCTTATCATAAGTTATCATTTTTGGAAATGCAATCTGCAACTAGAGTTCAAATCCTGGACAAGGCTATTTGCATTTCACTTCCTGCTAATGCCCTTGAGAAAAGTATTAATCTATCTATTATCTCATTTCAGCTATAGGAAAATAGTAGGATAGACTGATTTATTTAACTTTGGTTTGGCAATCAATCTCAGAGAAGGAAAACCCATTTCAAGCCAGCTTTACTTTGCTTAAAAATTGATCTTATGTCAAATCCTGCCTGTAACTGAGCGGTTAGAGAAATAACATCATCACACCTTTTGGATGATACTACTACATAAGATTACCATTTGGAATAATATCAGCACTTAATCACTTCTAATATAGAATGACTGCAGAGGGCAGTATTTGTCATACAGACACTATGTTGATATTGAGATGCACACATAATAAACTTAATTCTTGCCAGCATGTACTGTTAAAGAAAGTAAATCACAATTAAATTCCTAGGTTTAATTTTGGTTGAAGGTATAAAACCCAACTTGAGTAAAAGTGTGATTGTTAGAGACATGTGAGAACCTACTAATTTGAATGAGCTATGGATCTTCTTGATGATGGCATTTAAGTTAAGGAAATGCATTTCTCTATTTGCTGAAAAAGATAAACTTTTAAGAGACTTGCTGTCTGAAAAGAATCATTGGTTCTAGGTCCTGAAGGAGGAACTGTTATAAACACCAGTGTTAGTTTTGTATGACCTGAACAAAAAAACTAAAGTGTCAGTTGATGTATTATGTTTTGGATTGGGAGTGGTCCTACTGCAGAAATGGAACGAAGAATTGGAGACCTGTTGCTTACACTTTTAAATCTCTCTCTCTCCTCACTTTAGCTTAAATAAAAAAAAATTACTAACATTGAAATGAGTTATAATCCATTGTTAGTCTTTCTAAAGACTTAATCTTTGGATGCTTTATTTCCTAGGATCCAACTTTTCAGAATAACTGAAGTATTACACAATATCCCATGTTTCTGGCAAAAATTTGTGAGCTGCTGACACATTCTTGTATGTATTATTAGCAGAAAACATGCAAAAAGGTATTCATGGAAAGCATACACATCTATATTGACAACATCATGGAAAACCTCCCAGTAAACATCTAATATATAGGAAGATGAAGAGAACACTTAAAATTAGGTGTGAATATTTTACAGTCATGGGGAATGTGTCTGAAAGAATGGCTTGAATGCAGTGTATGTGCCAAAACAAAAAAAAATGACTGCTTTCCTAACCATACAAGACAATCTGTTTTTAAAGGGCTCAAGATTGGACATCCGATTAAATCTGAAGAAATTTCATAGTGTGGTGAAATGCTGAAAATGCATAGCAGAATGTATAATGTATTGGATTAAGCAAACAGTTAAATGAGCTGGGATGTGTATAAAAGGACATGAAAAATCATGCAGAGTTGCTCATAGACACAGATTTATTTACACTTAAAGGAAAAACTACTTATTAGCAGTTGACTATTAATCAAGATATACTGAGATAGTTAATCTCATTGACAGTAATTCCACTGATGTCACAGTCCACTTTAGTTCTGTGTTTGTGTACTGTTGAATATCTGAAGCTTTAATAACTGATTGTGGCCCACAATTCTTGTGTGATACAGTTGCAGTCTTATGGATTTTTCATATGACCAGGAGCCCAAAGTGTTCAAAAGCCAATGAAGAGGCCAAACATATAATTCAAATAGTGAAGAATTGCCTAAGAAAAGCCACAGATCCATACTTAGCCTTACTGATATCTAAATTGATGTCCCTCTAAAACTGAAGTCAAGTTCAACTGCTAATGGGATGCTGACTTGAGAGTTTGCACTACTGTTGTAATCCTTCCATCATTATTACTTCTAATATTACCAAGTTGCAGTATAATCAAGCACTAAAAGGAGTGATTGAGTGTATATCAAGAATATTTCGATATGTTAAACCTAGTGTTAAACCTGTATAAACTCGTATAGGAAACAAGTATGACTGACAGATGCTAGAGTCCCAGGGGTAAGGGACTGTGATGAGAGCCTGAGGATCTTATGCACCAGGAAGTATCATATGTCTGTACAGACACCCTCTGGTTTGTATGAAAGGATCAGTTGATGTCAGAGACATAGCCAGCATACCAAAGATTATAAAGACATGCATACCTATCACCTCCTTTCCTGGAAACAAAAAAAGGTTCTTAGCTGGTGCTCAGGAGTAGATTTGGAAGATAGTGAGAGTAACGTAATCTTGGTGGGTTTGGATAAGGAGAATGATTTTTTGTAATTGTAGTTATCTTACCTACAAAAAAACATGGCATGTAAATGATGCTTATGGGCTTCTATAGAAATGGAAAAAAAACGCATTGTTCAAACAGGAAGAGCTCTTTAAAATAGATGGTACCAACCTATAAATAGAAGTAGTCATCTGGTAGGGGGACATATATTCTCAATTGAAGAGGTTGCATTTTCGGGATAAATTTGTACCTCCTCGAAGTCATAAGAGTAACTTACTGGCTTGTAGTTCTTACCAGAACTTGACACAGTGTGCTCTTATACTTTTTCCTCTTAGTTATTTGTGGCATGATATGAATTGGGTTGGTTGTTTAGAAAACTAGCTTTGTGCCTATAAAAATATTATTTACCTATATATTAGCACTTGTGCTGAGCTTTCTTTGCTAGAATCAAAATGTCACTCTCTGACTAGGGTTTAAAGTTTTGCTCCCTGGCATTTACCAGGATCCAAGTAGTATCTGTATGCTCAACCTAACTTAGGATTTTAAAGGAGAGGATGACTTGCACATTAAATTACCTGCTTACCAAGGTTGAATGTTCAAATCTGTGCAAGGATTTTATACCTTTATTTTAGCATAACAAGTTATGGACAGAGAAATAAACATACTGAAAAAAAATCACACTTCATTATTATGTATGTTTTTTTTAATTGCATAATAACCAAACAGTTATTGTATAACAAAAAAATCATAATCTTAAGGCTTGTATGTGTGGGCATTGGTTATATGTAGCTATTGGTATCTATGATTCTCTTTGCTTGTTTGCTTATAGATTTTCTCAGTGAATCTTGGTATATGAATTCCTTTCATTTCAAGGAGTGTTTTGATGTTATTTATTGGTGGGGATGAGGAATCTCCTACTCTCATATGTATTTATTTATATTAGCTTAAAATTGATTTGGAAGGTCTAATTTGTGCAGAAAACAAATAAAATTGGCATCTGAAAGTGTACCCAACTTGCAGGGAAACTGGAACTTTAGAGAAAAAAAATTACCCAGAAGGAATTCATTCTACTTATTATATACTTCATGACTAATGGGCAGATTTGGGTGAAAATTGCCATGTGAACTTTTTTAACCACTAAGAGTGTGTTAAAGATGATTGAGGACAAACTTAATAGACCCCCTCCTATCGTTTGGAAGTGCTCAGAACATTTTAGATAAAAATGGATCATAAAGGTCTAATTCATCCAGAAAGCAAATAGAATTGCTATCTGCAGGAGCCTCCTACATGCACACTAGGGAGCACACTGAGAGTTTTTGGTTGGAAAATTAAGACAGGACTCAATTGGAAAGAAAGTCAAGAGAATGTTTGTTTAACAAAATGTGCATTAGTATATTTGGCAACATTGGCTTCTACTAGCAATGAATGTTAGTTACTAAAAAATGAGTAAGTTATTCTTTTTGTGAAGGAAATCAATCTAATTTAATGGTTACCTCCCGCGAACTGTAAATTATCCATGATGTATGCATCTATTAAGATTGTCAAGAAGATAATATGCTAAATATTTCATACTGATTGGTGAAGGTTCACACATTATATGGGCATATTCTTAAGTTTTTGACTGAGCAATTTTTGGTATATTTGTTTTGAAAGCACTAAAATATGTTTACTCTTATGACTTACACACTTAGTTTCTATGTTTGATTACTGTAATTATTTGTGTATAAGTCACTATTTTTACTGATTTTTCAGCTCATAAGTTGGAGTGAGTATTATACATGAGAACTAAATATTACCTTTTTTTTCTGGCCTCCTGTGCCACCATATTTGTTATGAGATGACCAAAAGTAAATTATATCTATAGTCCAAACTAATATGCAACAAACACTTGATTTATACTGCTACAGAGAAATTGTCACTGGAATGCATTTTTGTTTATAATTTGTTTCTTCTATTGTAAACTTATTTTTCCTGAAAGTTTGTTACATTTTTGTGTGAACATGTTCTTGCTTTTGCTCTGAATACTGTGTAAATCTTTTGTGAAACATTATATAAACTAAATAAATTCAACTTTAAATTTAGTTGCTATGATTTCCAAAAAATCAATACATATATTATATATAATAGATGTTTTTTGTTGTTTTTTTAGCAGACATGAATGCATGTTTTTATATATATATATATATATATATATATATATATATATATATATATATATATATATATGAAAGTTAACCCTTGATTTATTGTCTTAAAATACTTAATTTCTTAGGCTAAAAGTTGCTTTTAATTCTTCCGACTATACTTGAATTTCGACCTTTATTTCTCATGCATTGGCCACTGCCAAATTTTTATGTAAAACTTATATTTACAAAATTCGATCTATACATGTCTATATATTATAATATATCCTCTGATGTCTGATATTAATCTCTTTGACTTATTAGAGACTTGCCTGATTCTAGATATTTTTTATTACTCATACATATCATAGTCTGATTACTTTATCACCAGTCATATTCGAAATTATAGGCTTCTTTCTGGTAGCAATATTGTTAACTATTATGTACAGATCTGTCTGTCCAAGCACTTTCCTCTCTCCACACTATATAATATCTTCTAAACCTGTCTGAATCATGAAGATTTTCAACACTTATGTGTGATGTAGTTATGGCTTATTGCTTGTATATGCTTAGGGGACACTCCCTCATCTGATGTTTATTTTCTCTCTCTCCTCTTTTTCTTCAATCCACTTGTTAATCCAGTACTTCTGGTACATTTGTACTAAATATCAGTAACAGTTGATATTATTTTTCTTATTCTTTAGTGTTTGTTTTCCTCTCTCCATCATATTGCTGTATCTTTGACCAATCTACTAAAAGAAGATGACTAGTTTAGTGTTAACTCTCTGGGGGTACATTTTAAATAAATTTTCAATTTAGCGCTGATATACTGCATTGCTATATTTTTATTCATTGATGAATATGACTTTTTCCAAAAAAGTTTATTTTTTGAGCAATTGAATGAGCATTTTGGGTGATTGGTTTTAACAGCATGTCAACCCATCTGGGGTTATTTTATGCCTAGATGTTAGGGAATTGTGTACATCTTAGGTTTATATTAACATTTTTGTGTAATTATTTCATAAGAGTCTTGCTCAATTATGATTTCAAGTATTCCTATCTAATACTAATAATTATATAAAAGTAAAAAGTTGGCGACCGTAGTTGAGGGTGACTTGAAGACTCCCTTTTCAATAGCTACTACACCGAAGTGTAGGGGAGGGTGCTACTCTTTTTCCTGGATTGCTTCATTTTACCCATTATGTGTACCTTTATAGTGCTGAGTATTAATCAAGGAAGTATCAAGTACCATTTTTTTCAGTCTTTGGTATAACTCTACATGGGATCGAACCCCAGTCTCCTGGACCATTGGCAAACATGGTTACACTTACTTATTTGTATTTGATAATAGTCATTTGTTTACTCACAGTTATATGGTTTCAAGTAATTCATAATAATCTTTGGTAAACAATTATAGCTTCACTTAATTATTCTTAATACAAATAATTTACAATTAAATAGCATCAAGTACTCTTATCTAATACTAGTAATTTTCAAACATATCTATTTGATTCATAAATTGGACTCTAACAAATATTATAACTCCAATTCCATGTATACCTGGGAGTAATAACAATGAAGTGGTATGTATTTTCCAGAACTGGAATCTCACTATCAAATGCAGTTTAGTGTCATACCCAGAACATTCTTTTGCAAGTAAAACATATCCATCTGTAGAGGATATAGTCAGCATATTCTAAGTTCCACTGATGAGGTGATCAGTGTTTTGGAGTTGGATATTTTTATTTTCATGTTTCATATTTGTTGCAAAAATATTGTAAAAATGATTCTTTGGAGTTTTATTTCTCTTTGATTACAAATTGAAAATTTTATGAGTTCATGTTTTCTGTAATAATTTTTTGAAGTTATTTTTTTATGGGAGTTAAGACTTATTGTATTGTTTTGTATGAACCTATCATTCTAAACTGTCTGTGTCTGTTAATTTGAGTATGTTATATATTTTTCATATTTCTCTTTACTACATATTTAAATTTTCTTATAGTATGAGTAACTTTAATTACTCAGCCCTAGCTGGCTGGGGCTGTTGAATACACTGACTGCATCTCTACAGAGGAGTAGGCCTCTTCCAACGAGTGTCCTGGATATGACACTAAGCCATCTAATGGTGAGGCTTCAGTCTGGGAGCTTAGGGTAATTTGGAGTACCTCTTCATTGCCATTATTCTCAGGTCCACTCTCATCTGGAATGGTAGTACCTGTTAGGGTCCCATCTATGAGTCAAATAGAACTATTTAACTGTGTGCAAAAAAAAAAAAAATGACTAATGTGGAATTGTTAGTGTTACATAGCAATTCTTGAAACCATTTAACTATGTAAACAAATGAGCTCTGACTTATTTAAGATGTTACCTATAAACTATTTGTTTACAAATCATATTTAATATCTATATGTATAAACAGGATTTTGCATTAAATAAACTAAAGGGGTTGATATGCTATAAAAACCAACTAACCAACCTTTAATCACCTGTGTCCAGAGACACTGGGACTTTGTATATTCAATAAATTTTTCTGAGAAGGATTCCTGAAATATGTATCAAAGTGTTACTTTTTCTTTTCTTATGTGCAGGATATTGTCTGCTAAAAAATGGAATAAAACTGACTCCTCACCGTTTTTTTTCTATCATGGATTTGAAGTAAAAGGGTTTAATTATGGTTATTCATGTTTTTTTTTTCTTTGTTTTTTTTTTTTTTTTTTTTATTCACATGATTACTTAAGAGAATAAGGCTTTTTACTTTTATCTGCCGACAAATAATATTGACTTGTGATTGAGTCATTAAAACATGTAAAGACAAGTTTGATTCTCATTGTCAATCAACTTTGGATCTGCAAAAGAAAATTCCTTATAAACTAGAGCAGTATGTTATCTTTTTTTGTCATTCATCTAAATATTTCTAAGTACCAGGTATCAGAATAACTTTTTAAAACATTTTCTTTTCTCTTTAAGAATTTAATTTCTTTTTTAAGCTGTGATTTACTTTTTAAAATTTCACAACATTAGTATTAATGATTTAAGGGTAACTGTTGTATCTTAATATGTCTAAAAGAATACAGGAATATTTGACCTTAAAAATCTCATATTATATTTCTATTTTTGACTTCAGAAAATATGCCAATTGTTCAATATATAAAATATAATATATAAATACATATCATAACTCATTTCTAAGTCATCAAAATATTCCATTATAAAGAGATGAGTGAATTAGTAATTTGAAAATATACTGCTATTTTGATACAACTCATGCTCAAAATAAGCAAGCTTGGATTACCATAATAATTCAACAGTAGTAATTAAAGAACTCCTACTATAAATATGTATAAATCTATGTAAATATTTTTTTGTTTCTTAAAAAAATAGAAATAATATACTTGAATTTTTTTCATGGGTAATAATTATTTTATATATAATCTAATGATAAAATTATTGGATATTTTACATTTTATATATGTAGTTTTGTCATGTTTCTTGGAAAATATAAAGAGGAAATTAACTTTTTGAAGAAATAAAATATTTATAAAATAAATATTTATATGTGGATGTGATTTTAGGTGAAGTATTAAAAACCACAATTGGTTTTGGCCTAATCCCATGCAAAAACAAAACCACTTCTAAATGTAATTATCATCATTAATATGAATCAATAGAATATAAGCTATTTAAACTATTTTGTATCATGAAAGGGGTTATATGAATATCATTTATAAAATCAATAGATTTGACATTATTATTCTGATCTCCCAAGACTAGAGAAATTAAATTACAGTGTATGGTATATTTTACTTGGATTTAATTTTTTATGATGTTTTTTTGTTAGATTCCAATTAAAAATTTTTCAATCCTATTATTTGCTTTTATACTTGTTAAACATAAAGCAAGAGCTCCTATTTATTATTTTAGAAATAATCTGATTTGTGTATTGAATATATTTATGTATCTATTTGTTTTATGCAAAAAAAACCCCAACATTTTTTAAAATACAAAATGACCTGTTACAGACTTTTTCTCTTGAAGTTGTAAAACATCTCTTGACTTTTTAAAATGATTGCTGTTTTCAGAGTTTATATATTTTTGCATTAAAAAATGAAACCTAACTTTCTACACTTGATAAGATGTGCCTAGTGATCTTTTGGGTTGAATTTGCTCAATTCTGTAATAGTTGTTTTGTTTATGTATAAAATTTATGTGTAACTACTATTATGAGACAAATATATTTTTTTTTAATTTGAATTATGTTTTCCCTGGTTTTATGTTGAAATAGGGCTGTACTTATTAAAATAAAGTAATTTTTTTTCAAATAAGTTTAGAAAGATTTAACCCTGCAGATTAAGTTTTTCATTTATTGCTGATCTTTTTAGATTAGGCCAGTATCATCTACTCATCTTGTGCAGTTGTATTAATCAGTGTTCTTGGCCTGAAGCACTGACTCTTTTCGTTGGTGTATGAATCATCATTAGGCCAAAGGAAATATTTTTATTTTCTCTATGAATCACTTATTTAGTTCCAGCATTGCCTCCTCAAACTGAGCAACATTACAGCTCCTTAATTATTTCGGTTTTGGCCTACAAAATGAAAAAAAAAAATCCAGTTTTCTACTTTTTTCATTAAGAATATGATGAGAGTGGATCAATATATTTTCAGTTTGACAAAGTTATTTGGTGAATTTTGATCTTAAAATTTTTACTGTGCAATATTCAGTTTATGATTAATATCAACTTGTGAAAAAGTGTATTGGCAAGGAATTTGATTATATCAAAAAATATATATTTGTTTAATAAAGTAAAAGTTATTTCATTATTGAGTTGTGGAGCACTTTCAAAAATATCTTTTTTTCAAGTAGCATACATATGATTTATTTTGGATTTAGATTATATTCAATATTTTTAAATAAAATTATTTTAAATGAAAAAAGTTTGATCTTTTTTAAATAAAGTTATGTATAACAGCATGAAAAATTCAAGAATTTTTTTTTTCAAATTTTAGGAATGTTTGGACATGAAAGTTTAGGTTATTTAGGCTTAGAGTTTTTCTAGTTAAATATCTCCTGCATCTTTCTTTTCTTTTAATATTTAATTGAGAAATGAGAATACTATTAAAAAATGTTGTTGAGAACAGTAAAAAAAAACAAACTTCATGGTTACCACTTTTTATTTAAGAAGAAATATTCATTCTGTATGTGTCATAATTACATTATAGGTTTCGATTTTATCAAAATAATTTAATTATTGATATGAAATGTCTTGCTGTGTGAACTGTTTTTTTTTTTTTTTTTTTTTTTTTTTTTTTTTTTTTTTAGGTTTGGTTTTCTACATAAAATATTTAGTAATATTTGGGTTACTTGAAAAAAAAAAATTAAAGACTTTTTTAATGGATTAGTTAATTTTATCATATTGTTTGGAAGTTACATGAAGGCTGCAAATTGTTTCTTGATATATTCAAAATGGCTGAATATTTGCAGGACATACCTCATTATAGATATATAAAATCTTTTTGTTTGAAATTAGTCTGACATGTTATTTTAAAATCTTTTTATTTATACATTCATTTTTTTTTTTAGTATGGATGTCACTTTATAATGAGATATTTAATATATAGTTAAAAATTTTAATTTTCATGAGAGATCAGAGGTTTCTGATTGCTGTCAGTACCTACTAGCATAAAGCAAGATTTATTAATAATATTAAATGAATATTTACAGTTTTCTTTTGATCTATTGTTACAAATTAACCTTGAAATGTTTTATGTAAATTGTCTTTAAATTATGGTCAAAGTTGTTTGTTAGCTCCTTTCACTATCATGTAAATTTATGAACACTTTACTGTGTGTTGATTTAGCTTAAATCTATCCTATTCTCCATTATTGCGATTGAGAACTACAGAAAATTGGAAAATGTGGCAATGAAAAGGTTAAACAGTTACGCAGCAAAATATCTTTTATTTTACATAGTTAATTTTTTTCAGAGTTGTATGATATTTGTTTATAAGTATCCTCAAAGGTTACCTAAAATAACAACAAAAAAAAAATCCAAAAGCAAACAAAAACATTAAAGGATCATTTTATATATGATACAAATTCAAGAATAAAGAAATATTTTAAGTGAAATTTTGAGCTATATTGACATAAGATAATGGTAGAATTTAAAATAGGTTTAATTATGAGATTATCTGATATTATTCATTTTGACTACTAATAGAAATTAATAAAATTTATTGCTTTGTATTTTGATAGTAAATCACATTTTAACTTTTACATCTGGGGAGAAAAATGGCTTATTCATTTTTTTGCAATATTTTGTAAAACTTGTTTGTTCGTTTGGGTTTTATGGCATATCAACTTTGTATGTTATTTAATGCCAAATCCATTTAAAAATTACTGTTGTAAGAACTAATTAGCTTTTGTTTTGTGTTTGTACAATATAAAAGTATATATTTTAATTGAGATTAATATATTTTTCATGTTTAAAACAAGGATGGTCACAATATTTTCAAGTTTAATCAAAAAATATTCATTTAAATTTAAGTCATCTGATTATTCAGATGGATCTTTGATCTTAATCTAAAATAGATAACTATTAAAATTTGTGTATCTAATTGATGAATAAACATATTTTTTATTTTTTAATGTCATGGGTTCATACCATATATAATGGTGTAATTTCCAACCTTTTGAAACCAATGTTTTAACTTATGATCAAGAGATACATTACATACATATGCCTTTGAATCTGGAAAAATTTTCTGCTAATCTAGACTTTTGATTTAGTTTGGGATTCAGGCTTAGGCTAGTCAGTGAAAGTCAATTGTCCTGTTTCATATAAAATAAATAGAATGTTTCTCATAGGTTATTTTATTACCCTATAATTGATATATAATTAATAGGATGGTCAGAATTAAAATCTAAACAATTATAGATTATGATTGTAGCCACTGGTATTGTTTATAGATATGAATAATCACATCTTATGTTGGCACTAAGGCAAGAATATGTTTACATTTTAAGAAATATAAATTACGTATGGTGAATCTATTATTAGTAACTTTAAACTTCAAATTAAAAAAATACATTGAGTTTATTGGCCTATAATCTGTTTAAGCAAAACAAAAAATCTAAACATCACCTGTGTATTTACAGAATTCAGTTGTGCATTCTACTTTTTACTTTTTTCTACTTATACTAATCAAATAAAAATTTGCAAAAGTTTCATATATCTTTTTGCTGATGGTGTACCTTTTTTTTCTTTCCTTATATAGTTTTTGGCTTTATTTTTCTATCTTAGTTAAGCAAACAGAATGAAATTGAATTACTATTGCACACATCTTCCTGGGCTCAGCTGAGTTGGTTGTTGTTCATGTTCAAAAGAGCATTTGATCTTGTTATTGAAACTTGTAAGACAGAACATGTGTGGAAGACAGCTTTCACCTTTTGCTACAAGTGTCTAGCCCAGCTGTGTGGAGGGAGTGTTTCAATGAATGCATCTAACATATACTTATTGCACTGGGCTGTAAAGCTGACAATATCATATTATTGGGGTATTATGTTAGGTCCTTTATAGCATTTTTTTGATTGGAGTTACTTGACAAATGCCCGTAAGCTTCATTACTTATGTTATTAATGTAATAAAGAACAATAAAAATTGGATTAATTTTTTTAATTTTTTGTCTGTGCTTAATATTAGGTAACTCAATTTTTTCTTTCCTTTTTTAATGATTTTGCAGTGCCACAATATAAATATATTTGTAATGATCATAATTAAAGTCAGTTTTATTTTCAAAATTTTATGATTTTAGTGGAATATCTGTTTTTGCTTATGGTGAAAGGACAAGTTAAGATAGCATAGACACAATCAATTCTGCTTGTTGACTATCATCTGACCAATGATCTAATGATTGCATTATTGAGAAACTAATGACCACCAAGTGTGGTTAACTCTGTCTACACTAACCAAACTTAGATTTGTATGCTCTATTACTGATATTGAACACTCTTTATTTATAAATATAACAAACTACATTATATATATTCAGAGAAAGATAAAGAGATGGAAATAAAAGAAAGCAACTAGTTTATTGGCTGGGTATCAAGAAACAGTGTTAAGCATTGCTGAGCCTGCTTAGTACTTAGATGGGTGACTCCTTAATAAGAGCTGCTACTTATAAGCAATATGAAACCTGTGTGTCAGATTAACAAAGCTAAATAAATTCTATGTATTTGACCTTGTGCCACATGTAAAGCTTTGTAAATAACTATAAAGTTGAACTATATGTTGAAAAAATAACAAACTAACTTGTAGTTACCACTAATTCCCTTTATCAAAATTTGTATGTAAAAGAGATTCTCTCTTCTATCAAACCAGTTTTCAATTGTCTGAGATACAAGAAAGTTGGAAAGTAATATTTTTACTAAACATTGCATTTGGTACTCATTAAATTCATCTCTACTTTTAGTTGTTTCCTATACAAGTTATATGAATCACCATAGTTTGATCCCAAAGTTTTCTGAGGTTTGTACTATTGACAAATATTTAAATTTATTGAAGCAAAGAAGAGGAATTAACAGACACCTTCTTAAGACTCTTTGCTTATAATACAATGTGTTATCCATTCCCAAAGAGGATTGAGTGTATATGGTGGAATGCAAATTATTATGCTACTATGTCCAATGATTAAATAATGTTGCAAAAGAGAATTATTTTTGTGCATTATTAAATTTCTATGCTTTTTAGCATAAATTTAAAAGGAATTTATTATAATGATTACTCTCCCCCACAAAAAAACCAACATAAATTTGATACTTTTATTTTAATTGGCAGTTAATTTCCTTTTAATGTTCACATTTTTCAAAAAAAAAATCTTCCAATTCAGTCATTTGGATTAATCTAATCCTATTGTATGTTTTTGTGTAGTGGTGGTGCACACATTGTGTTATGATTCACTTCAAATTTAAATCATGAGCATTGAAATGTTTTTCCACTAATTCTAATCGAGATTGTGTTACATTGTTATAGTAAACAGTTTTGTTTGAGTTTTTTTTCTTCTTTTAAACATGAGTTGATTGCTCCATTCTGTATGATGTAACTTTTTCAGTCTTCAATGAAATAAACCTTACATAACAGGAGTGATGTTGAGGATAGCATTTTAAAAAAAGAATTGTTGAAAAAATAACATTTAATTTCTTTAAATTTAGTATCTCTCTTGAAAAGAAAGAATTTTGATTTTAATGTTTTATACTGAATCATGTTTTTTGAAGAAAATAAGTATTTTTTATATTTAGTATAAAACCTCCCAAAACATGTTAACTTGCTTATTAAGATATTCTTCTGATTAGTATTGATAGTCTATCATTGTCCTTTTCAATAAAATAGCACGTTAAATTAACATCTTGTGGATCTTGTTTAATTTTTTTTAAATTCAATTTTTGGTTGAGGTTAATCAATTAGTATAATACTTTTGTACTTAGTGTCAAAAATGAACATATTTAACAGTTTAAAAAAAGCTTCAACTGAAAAGCAGGTAGCTTCTAACTCCATGTTACTGTAATGCAAGAAACTTAACTTAGATTTCAAATATTCTTTTCATATCAAATTTTATATTAATTTTTGTAGAACTTATCCAAATATAAAGGTTGAGGATATTGTTAAATTTACATTATGAATAGTATTATTCATTATTTGATGTTTTTAACATCTTTATTTTATAGCTTATTTAAGTTAACAGTATAACAATATAATTTTTTGTTTAACTGTTAATTCTCAAGTCTCTTCAAAGAAATGCCATTTAGAAAAGTAGTTTATTGTTAGACATTTAAATGAAAGAAATGTTTTTATCCTTGGTTTGTTGGAAATGTAATTTTTGTGATATAGAACCATTGAAAAATGCGATCAAAACAGCCTTTATACAGCTTTAACTTGATTATGTTTTCCTTAATTGTAAGATGTGTGTACGTATGTATGTAACGTAAGTCAGAGATACACCATGTAGGTGATAATCTCGCAGTTCTAATAGCAAGTTCATTTTTATGGTGTAGAGTTTCTAGCACCTTGTTTTGAATTTATTGTTTTTCCTTTTCTTAAATGGTCTTGTCGACTTACAAGGATAGAGAACCCTAACTGCTACTCCATAGCTGCAGGAAGAAGAAAGAGATTCATGTCTTTCCCAAGAGTATTAGTTTAAAGTGCAAACAGGCTTAGCAAAGATTTGAACTCCTTACAATAGTAACTGTGATATCACCTGTACCTCCCACATACATATTGGGTTGAGTCATAAATAATTTCTGTTTTAGTAAAATACAATTGATCCATGAATAATTAAACAATGAATTAATTTCAATCAATAGTATATTCATCAGTATCTTGAATCAGCTCTTGCCATTTATTAGGTAGTTTGTTGATTCCTCTTATGTAAAATTCAGCAGGTTTCAAGCTCAATGAGTTTTTTCCATGAATGTTTTCACCTGATCTTGAGAAAATTTTTTGTCATTCAGAGCATTTTGTAGGGAATGGATAAGATGATGCAAAGTTTAATGAATATGGTAGATGAGGTAGAACAGACCAGCTTAAATCCAATATTTTTCCTGTGTGATTCTTACTGAATATGGCCTTGTATTATGATGGAAAAGCAAAATGTTTCTGTTGACAAGTGTGGAGTGTTTTCTTAGATTTTCCTGCACATGTTGCAATTATTGATAGTATAAGTCTGCATTGAGTGTTTAAAAACTCAAAAGGAATAATACCACTGTGACCCCCCACACACACACACATACACACTGGATAACTTTTTTCCATGAAGCTCTATCTTTGAGATAAGCTGCAGAAATTCATCCTTGTCAATCCACTGTCTTTTGCATTGAACATTGTCATAAAAGACCCATTTTTTTGTTACCTGCAATGATATTCTTGAGAAACAGGTTATTTCTCTGCCTTAATAAAAGACTTGTCACTATGGATATATAATCTTCTGCATTCTTCCCAATGAGAGTATGAGGAAGCCAAATGCTCAGCTTGGTCACTTTTCTTCCTTTTCAAGTAGTGGCAGATTGTGGATGTGTCAAGGCCAAGTGCTAATTCTAGAGTACTTTTGTGTGGATTGCATTCCACCAATTCTCTTAGAGCATCTCGATCTGGGTTCATATCTCAATGATGTATTGCCAGAATGAAGCTTTGAAAAACAGTTTCAAACGTGGCAGCCAGTAATGACACCTTGGTCATAAACACTAGAAATTTTCTTAGCTTTTTCTGTAGTGTTTTTGTTATTCTTAAATTCCCACTACATTATATGTCAATTATGCATTTTCACTTCCTTCATTTTAAGATGATATATTACATTTAAAACACTGGAAATTTGAAATGCATAGTTATAACTTGCTTTTACAAACAGAAATTATTTATGACTCCACTTAATATGTTTATATATTATTGATTGATGAAATGATCCTGAATATTATTATATGACCATTAGTTTGAATTCAAAAAGTTAATTCATAGAACAAAAAGTCAAATTCTCAATCATAATCTTTTTTAAATGCAACATTGTTATGATAATACATTGGATCTTTGTTTTTATGGTATTTCTGTTTTTTCTTTCTTTTTTTATACAATAGTTTGGAGGTGGTAGAGAGGAAAGGAGGTCTAAACCAATTGTTGTTTGGAAAGCCCCCATAATAGCTGCTTGTAACTGTACAATGTGACCCAGTTCTATTTCCGCATTATCATTCTCTGGTATGCAAACAAAATGGTGACCTTAGCAGCTCTCCCTGACTGTCACTGATCAATTATCAAAGCATACTTTCCTTTATTTGTCAATTAATTTAACTGTTTTCTTGTTTCTCACTTTGTCTTTCTTCACTTGAATTATTATTTTTTTTTTTTGTTCTTGTCTTTCATGTTTATCAAGTGGAGAAACATTGGTTTTCTTTTCCCTAGTTTCCTTAGATTCCATTCAGATATTTTTTAAAAGTTTTCTTTCTTCTTTAGCTTATTGACTTTTTTTCCTCATTTATTTTTTTAAAATTTGTTGTCTAGTTTTATAGGATAATTTATATACATCTTTTAAAACTACATCTTTATGAATTCCAGGTGTTTCCCCCTTATGATTTTATTCCCCTTTGGTCTAACCATTTGATTTTTTAAAGCTACCATTAAATATCAATTTGTCCAAAGAATCAAAGGAAAGCTGTTTTTCTCACCCTTTGACATGATTTACATGATGAAAACAAGTTCTCAATGAAAATTACAATTTGTATAAACTGAAGATTTACTTCATTTGAGAAAAAAATTATATTAAGAATTTGGTACTTGTGTATCAATGTTGTAGGAAATGGATAGTGTGACACAAGTTAAATCCTGGACAAGACTCTTTTGTATTTTCATACAGCTAATATCCTTGGGGAAGGTATGAATCCAATTATTCTCCTTTTGGTTATGGGTAATTAGTAAAGCAGAAAGGGAAAAATGATTTCATATCTATTAAACTTTGTTAAAACAGTTGAGCTTGGTGCATCCTGATTGTGGGGAGGGGTTGGGTAAATCCATATATTAATAATTTGGAAGAATTTGGTTGTCTGTCATCTATAGACTGCCAAACTGTTTGAAGTAGGACGACCAAATTTCCAGTCCCATGGAAGTTTTTAACATTTAAAAAAAATTCCCTTTTTTTTTTTTTTTTTTTTTTTTTCAAGTGGTAGTCCCCTATAAGAAGCCATGTTGCTGTAAGATATAACTGTACAGAATTTAAATTTCCAAATTTCAGGTAGAAAAAAATCAGCATATATGATAATGAAAAAAATTTTTTTTTGAAAAAAAAAAGTGTTAATTTTGTGATTATTTTGTTATTTAGGCTTGCAAAGATTTTTTGATAGATCTGTATAGTTTGTGCTTAGGAAGTGTTTATCCATCCTATGAAAAAATGGTTTGAAGTAGAGTTATCAAATTTGGTACCCGTACTTATAGGATGGTTTTAATATTAATGTTCATTGTAGAGAATAGAGGGTCTCTAAAAATAAATAGTTATCAAAAGTACACTTGATAGTGCCTCCAAACATTGTACTTCAGGATTTTATATGAATTATCAGCTCACTATTGATACTAAGGAATCATTTCACTACTATTATAGCCAACTTTGATAAAAATCTTGACATTTTACTCAACATCATGTTCAGCTAGGATTAAAATATCTTATGTGAATTAAAATGAAAGCAATTTTACAGTGATAACAAATATTCATTTTGGAAATTAATTTTCTGTGTGTGTGTATGTATGTATGTATGTATGTATGTGTGTATATATATATATATATATATATATATATATATATATATATATATATATATATATATATATATATATATATATCAGTTATCCTGTTGATTATAACTGGACTATTAAAGAAAGACAAAACACAAACAGCTGTTGGAAATGAACATTATCATATAAAATTCAATTAATCATCTCCTTCCTTCCTCCCTTCCATTGCCAGTTTCTTTTGCAATGTGAAGTATGATTTGAGACTGTACTACCTGACCGTTCAACATGTGTGCTGTCCAGTAGTAAGTTGCCTGTCAATTGTAATTGTCTTCTACTTGATGTGAATAAACACAAAGAAGACATGCTTCTCATGTCTTTCTTCTTCCTTTCCTCCTGTTACCACTCACATACCACCTGGCTGCTCTGTTCTCTTGTACTGGTAACAACTACTTCAAGTCACTCTGGTGCAGAGAAAGCCATTGGCAATTTCCCTGATTACCCATTCTTACCACCAAGTGACAACAATTTGCTAATTTGAATTGTAAATCACTGATTTTTTTTATTTTTAATTCTTATGATGAAGATAAAAGTTAATGATTCATTTGATATCTTTTTGTCTGTCATCACATAAATCAAAGATGATGTTTATTGATTTATAAATCCTTGCAAAGACATAGTTTAAATAGTCTGTAGAGTAGGTTTTCAGCTAGTTAATATCACAGATTAAAATGTATAGAGTATTGCATGAACTATTTTTGTTCTGAGCTGTGAAAGAAGAAAAAAAGATTCACTAAATGTTCATTTAATATTGTAGATTGATTACACTGCGTGTGTGTGTGTGTGTGTGTGTATGTATATATATATATATATATATATATATATATATATATATATATATATATATGTGTATATATATATATATATATATATATAATTTGTTCACTTCATAAAAATAGTTAATTAGACTAATTTTAAACTTAAAAGAAAAATTCAATTGAGGTGATCACAGATTGATCATCTCAATTAGAATATGCTGATTATATCTTTTGCGGAAGGTTAAGATCTAACTAAAAAAGAGGTGTTTGGGTAATGGCAGTAAACTGCATCTGATGGTGTGGGTCCAATTCTGCAGCTTTAGCGAGTGTGGAGTACTCTTTCATTGTCATTATTCTAAGTGATATGTAAATATGGATGTACAATGAACCTGATTCCCTAACCTCTAGGCATCCTAGTTGACATGCTGTTAAAGTCAATCAATCAAGATGATTTAGTGGTTTTCTTTTCTTCTTTTTAAGTTCATGGATCAGACATTCAAGAATTTGTAATGTTTATGAATAAAATTATGACCACATTGCACATTCTTAGGTATATGTACAGTTTCAGGACTATAGAGTCTGGTAATAAATAATACTAAATAATATTTGTTTTGATTGTGTATGTTACACTAGAGGTAGTGCTGGTATCTTTGGTTTTGATAAAAACTTTTTATTAAATGATTAAATGAGGATGTACTTGTTTATGGATAAAACAAAAGTTACATCACTTTTGTAGTAGATCCTCCCCTGATGATGGCCCAAAGTCGGGCAGAAAGTACTAGGGATACATGCAACTATGGACAATACATAAATCAATTCCCCCAGAATACAATAAAAGTAATACGGGAATTCGAACGGATCCAAAAGAAAATATGTAGACATAAAATATCTATTATGTTTAATGAAATTTGCATTAACGAAGAAATGCTGCCTAAATATACATATTTTAAACTTCATGATCCTGCAGCTCATAAATATAACAGCACTTTGGAATACAGACGTGATCTCGTGAAGAGACAAATTACACTCTGTAAGAATAACATCCATTCACTCAATCTTGAATCACAAAAAATACGAGACAAACTTGAAAGCTCTATTACACCTGCACAACTCCACGAACTAGATAACAGACTTTCCGTAATCATTAACAAAAGTGATTACGACCACAAACTTACACTTCAAAAAAAGCTCAACAATCTCTACAAAGGACATCTACTTATTCCTAATAATATTGACAAATTTATCAATCTCTCAGACTGTAATTTAACTCCACAACAAAAAGATTTCCTCAACTTAGGACCCAACTGCCATTTAATCACATTCAAAAACAAACGCCAAAACCTTCAACGGCAAAGACGCCCTTACACAGTTGTAATATGCTAAAACAAAAGTTACATCACTTTTGTAGTAGATCCTCCCCTGATGATGGCCCAAAGTCGGGCAGAAAGTACTAGGGATACATGCAACTATGGACAATACATAAATCAATTCCCCCAGAATACAATAAAAGTAATACGGGAATTCGAACGGATCCAAAAGAAAATATGTAGACATAAAATGTCTATTATGTTTAATGAAATTTGCATTAACGAAGAAATGCTGCCTAAATATACATATTTTAAACTTCATGATCCTGCAGCTCATAAATATAACAGCACTTTGGAATACAGACGTGATCTCGTGAAGAGACAAATTACACTCTGTAAGAATAACATCCATTCACTCAATCTTGAATCACAAAAAATACGAGACAAACTTGAAAGCTCTATTACACCTGCACAACTCCACGAACTAGATAACAGACTTTCCGTAATCATTAACAAAAGTGATTACGACCACAAACTTACACTTCAAAAAAAGCTCAACAATCTCTACAAAGGACATCTACTTATTCCTAATAATATTGACGAATTTATCAATCTCTTGGACTGTAATTTAACTCCACAACAAAAAGATTTCCTCAACTTAGGACCCAACTGCCATTTAATCACATTCAAAAACAAACGCCAAAACCTTCAACGGCAAAGACGCCCTTACACAGTTGTAATATGCTAAAACAAAAGTTACATCACTTTTGTAGTAGATCCTCCCCTGATGATGGCCCAAAGTCGGGCAGAAAGTACTAGGGATACATGCAACTATGGACAATACATAAATCAATTCCCCCAGAATACAATAAAAGTAATACGGGAATTCGAACGGATCCAAAAGAAAATATGTAGACATAAAATATCTATTATGTTTAATGAAATTTGCATTAACGAAGAAATGCTGCCTAAATATACATATTTTAAACTTCATGATCCTGCAGC
>OY757917.1:61548873-61880979 GCA_963585895.1 Sepioteuthis lessoniana
ACCGACTTCATTTTCAGCTCATAATAGTCAATAATTTAATAAGTCCAGGCATTACTTTTCGTAAGCTGAGAGCGATATAGATGTTGAGTCAAAGATAATTTTTTCCTAATGAATTTCTAAAAATCTGTGAACGTCTTCAATCTGGACAACAGACATTTTAACTCCACTGTGGAAGCGTTAATTATACGTATGTTTACAATGACCAGACGTTCAAGAGAGAGTGGAGCTGGTCATTCTAAATTCATTTGTCAGATGTTCTTTTGATGATTGTGGTATATTTTGGTGATACGACTCCCTTTTCTTTAACCAGACATTTCGACAATCGTCAGGCGCCAGGCACAAGACCAAAGAATTCAGAAATGTCATTTTGAGTCATTATAAATAACTTGTGATTTTCAAAGGCATACTTTTGAATCAGTTTTCTTTTTTCTATATTTAAAGAGAGACGTTTCATTGCGATTTTTGATCGACCGCCGAGCGACTAGAAGAATAACTTTAATCGCCCGAATAGATTTTAATTAACAGAGTCGCTTGAGCGAGCGGAATCTCAAAAGCTACATATGTATTATAAAGAAATTTGAATTGGAGAACGTCGCATAAAAAAGTGTTCGATCCCATTAAGGCAAAGCAGGTATAAAATTTAAAAAAGATTATATGATCCGTAGAACTCTATTATTCGCTGTTTCATGCAATGTGCACGATCATCTGACGATTGAGTACATCTCAAGTAACAAACTTCTAATGTTCATGATTATTGTATTTATAGGTTTTTATTATATATATATATATATATATATATATATATATGAAATCACATTGCGTTTATACGCAAGGAGATAATTGTTTGAAAGCAGGTGAAAATTGACCCTTCATAATCTTATAATTCTAACACTTATAAAATCTGTGATACTCACAATGCATAAGCATCAACAGATGTTGCCAATTCTGATATTAAAAGATCATTGTAATTATGAAATAAGCCACACCACTCCTGTTTAAGAATAAATACATCTTTTTTATGAAAACTACCTTATTAGGGTTAATAGACTAACAGGTGAATAAGCAGATTGATTAATGACAGCATAATATTTATAACATTTAATGCAAATCCCAGTGTAATAAATCACTTACCAGCAAGCAAGACGTGAATTTGTAGGAGAAGAAGCACAGCCAGGTATGATGTCTTCATGACGGCCAGCTCTCAAAAAAGTTGTTCTTCTTGACAGATTCCTTGTAACCACTCGTTTAAAAGACAGCTGGCACTACCAAAGCGTCTTTCTGTGGGACACTGTATGGTTTCTATTTAATTTTCTTTCTTATAACTTTTCCTGCTTCTGAAGTTATTCGTTTTTCTATTTCTAATTTCCAAAAATATCATCTGATTTTTTGTTTGTTTGTTTTTTTTTTAACAAATATTACTTTCTTTTGTTATTCGTTTAGCGTTCTGTATACTACAATATTAATGTGTCTACTGATTCTTTTCACAACCATTTACTTTTTCTTGATAAAGTGTATCGTGAAACGCCTACATCCACCACTGAAAAAATGACCAATGGCCGTGTTCTAAAAGTTTCTCAAAGCGCATGCGCAGTCATACATTCTTCTAGTTTAGTGATAATAGTCTGTTCTCTTTCGATTAATTTGACTTTATGTTGATTTTTAAGTGTTGTAGCATGTGGCCCTATTATATGAAGTAAAAATAAAATAAAAACAAAGATTGATTGTCAATCTTGTTGAACTCTTTGTCCGATATTTGTTGCTTCAGCTTGAATTCAAATGTCAATGTTGAAATCCGTGACTGAGATAAATGTCCTTAAAATGTATTTTTCATATTCTTTGATTTTTTCCGAGTTCACTCACTCTGTTTCTACTACTCTTTCAAAGTATACACAGACAGCATCACCAAATAGATAGAGAGATAGATAGATAGATAAGACAATTTCGTGGCTGAGATGGCGAATTATGTTTTACGCAGTTAGGAATCAGGGTTCGAGTCCAGATATAAGCCAATTATTTGAATACAGAACCTCCCCTTTAAAAAAATGGCAAACTTCACTCTTCCTATTCAGTCGTAGTCAGTATATTTATGTATTAAATACTTAATTTGTATATAGGTCTCCCCATTGTCATTCTAGTATTCCCTCGTTAGGGCTTAATAGATTCACGCACACATTCACCAGTAAGGACATTCATGTTTGCGTCATGAAATTTGTGGTCAAATAGAAGGAAAATTAGCAGTCACCCTAAATTTTAATTGAGGCAAACTAAAAAATGCAGAGGGGAAAAAAGAAAAGAAAAAAAAACTTTTTATGTTGTCGTTTCGATTGAGTGTCTTTGCTGAGCATAATACGTGACTACCATTTATTCTGTTTTATGTGCACTGAATTGTCAAAACTTTTCTTCCACTTTCGATGCAAACGGACATAGAGAGGCATTCTACCAAAACTAAATAAAGAGGAAACTAAAATATATCTTATAAAATATGATCAAAAAAAGTAAGTCAACCATTCCTTTATTACATAAATATACTAATTTTAGGTGACGTAATTGTCTTAAAATTAGCTGGGTAACTAGATTTTGCCTGGCGCAAAAACATTCCATATTTCAAGATTACAGATATTTTGTCTTAAAATCAGAGCGGAATTTACTTACTTAAGGGCCTTAGGCCAAACTTATCAGTGGGCATCAAATTTGTACTGGGGCTCCATACTCCAGGCCTTACAGTTATTGTACAGGGGCCTTTGTGGTTTTGAATATACTATATCATGAAATACCCGCTGTACACTTAAAAAAAGGTTATAATCAGGCATATTATGCGATAAATTAGTTTCAGTGGACCCCCAGATACCTATAGTCAACTATGCCTATTGGTAAGTCCGAATTTGCTTTCAAGCTTACTTGGTCATAAAAATACTAAAGTAATTTTGCATTTACATTGTACTTATAAAAAAAAAACTTTCATGTTTCTCTGCATTCGATTATTTATATTCAATGCTTCCTAAATTTTAAATTAAAAGTTAAACTAATTAATATAGTCAAGTCAAGGATTGCTCTTACAAGTAGAACCTTGTAACCCAGTGCATGTTACTTGGATAGGAAATGAGCATCACCAAGTAACAGTCATTGAAGAACACTACGAAGAGGAACGGCTCAATGTAACACTCTGATGATCTAATAGCGTTTGAGGAATATCATTTATCCAATTTTTAATATAAATATGTTTAGAAATATCTCTAAAATATTTACACAGAGTCAATCACAAATGAAAAATTCCTTTAACACAATAACACGTACACACGCCTGCTGGCTTCTCATATAAAATGTTCTTCACTAAAATTGACAAATAATAAAATAATCATGAAAGTTTATTCATCAAATGAAACATAACATAAAGATCAATGCAGACTGTGTCCCCCACCCCACAGAAAGGGGTATTATGGGTAAGACTCTAAACTGCATCTGATGGTGAGGCTCCAGTTCAGAAAATCTTGGAATTGGGGAGTATCCCTTCATTGCCATTACTCCCAAGTCTACTCTGACCCGGAGTGGTAATAACATTTAGGGTTCCATATAGGGGTCAAATAGATCTGACTGAAAATTATGATTATTTGATAGAAATACTTGATACCATACAAATGTAAATTATTTGTATAAAGAATAGTTATTTGATGTTATAATTTTTAACTAAGGATTATTATTAATAACTTGAAACTATATAGTTTCGATATTAGTAGATAGGTAGCTTTAACTATTTTAACTGCACTGAAAAAAACAAAAGGAAAACTGACTATAAAAAGTATTATTATCAAATTACAACCGACTGCTGGAGAAGCAGAGATGAACTCATAAGAGATGTACTCTTATGGATCCCCACACATGGCCGCGCAAAAGCAGGACGACCAGCTCGAACGTACATTCAGAGCTATGTGAGGATACAGGATGTTGTCCTGAAGACCTACCTAGGGCGATGAACGATAGGGAGGAGTGGCGAGAGAGGGTCAGGGATATCCGTGCTACCAGCGCGATATGATGATGATGATACTGAACCCGTGGAAATTCCACGGTATAATTAATAAAAACATTCATGTTGGTGGAAGTTCGATTTTGTGCCTAATACCATGTACTAATCGAGTAGAAGGAATTACAATGGTATTATCTAAGAGGTGTGTTAAAAAATACTGTGACTGAAACTGTATTTACCAAGACAGACTTGATAAATAAATGGAACGTTAATTTTCTTCAACACACTCATATAGGATTTTTTTTATTGATCGAAGCATCTCTTAAACTCTTCTTTCTAAATAGTGTGAAGCTGTGACATAGTATTTCTTTAAATTTCCTTTATGTCCACAAATGTCTAACTTATAAGATGAATTTTACGTTTAGGAAACAAGAAAAAGTCGCAGAAAACTGCTAGGTCTGGTAGGCACGGAGGGTTTTGCAATTGCACAATCCAGTGTTTCATCAACGGCTGTTTAACTAAAAATGTGGACCCTGCAGATCAAAACGTGTCAAGAACTAGCATAGGCTGACCTAAGCGAAATCTAGACTGCTGACTAGACGTCTAAACATCACTTTATTATATAACTTGCTCAGCTGTGTATACGTTTTCCTTTAAATTTTAGATCTTAAAAGAAAGAATTAAAAATTCATTCTTGATACGTTTTGATTACACCACATATAAAAGGAAAAATGCCTATTTCTCTAAAAAGTAGCCAATCTTACTTGAGAATATATATTTTTTTAATTTCACTGTTTAACACATTTAATTTCTTTGTTAATTAAACACGATATTCAATTATAATAGAGAAAATTTTCTCATTTTTTGTATGAAATAAAAATTCTTTTTTAGTTTTCGCTTATGAAATATTTAGTAGATTGACTATTTTTCTCTGTAAGTGATATAGAAATAGAATCATTATCTTTTTTTAAAAAAACGTTAACGATGGTACACTTAATTTGAAAAATGTCAAAATCTAACATAATGATTTTATCTGTAAAATGTGATAAAAAATTAACACGTAGATTTTGAAATTCTAATGTTACATTATTGAGAAAATATTAAAACATAAACAAACGATTATTTCGATCTTTTACATTTTTTAGAATTTAAAATGGAATATAAAAATTTGACATTTTCTAGAATTTAAACTTTAGAAAATCTTGAATATTTGTTAAAAAGTGTTGATATTTACTGGATGAGGAAGCAAAATTAGGAATATTCAAGTATATTAATAAATGACTCTATTATAAAACTAGATTAATTCTAAAAAAACAACAAATGAGAAGACAGACACAAAACAGTAAGTTTACGCAATATGGCCGCCATTTTCCCAATTATTGTATTAACACACCTTCGAAACGATTCGCATGTCTTCAAAATAAATTCTTCAGACATTTTATTCTATTCCTCAGAAGCAGTCTTATGTAAACCAATATTTAGATGAGAAGTTGCATTTGTTTTGTTTCTTAAAACGCCCCATACACTGTAATCAAGAGGGTTAAGGTCTAAGCTTGATGGAGGCCATAAATTTGTAGGCCAAAATTGAAAAATATTTTCCCGGCAACATTTTTTTGTTTTTTTCACAGTATGTGCTGGAACTCCATCTTGAGTTTAAACATAATTACTTTTTGGGTAATTCTTTTTAAGCCATAGCAAAACTTGGAATCTCAAAGTTCAACTTTGATTTTTTTTTTTCTCCTGGCTTATAAAAGTAAATGGGCATTTTATTCCCATCAGAACAAACAATTCCAAATACCAATACTTGAGCAGGATGCTTTATCTGAAATATTCTTTTGACATCTTCATGCATTATCGCAATGAATCGATCATATCTCCAATAAAAACAAACATTTTTTCATCAGAAAAGTATTTTTAAAATCGTGCGGATTTTTTTACACCTTGTGAGCTTTTTTTCTTTCATCTTTGACTTCAAAAAATGTCCAGGAGTCCTAGCAGACGATTTCAGTGTTAAATCTTGTTTTATTACTGTCCTCACAGTTTTCTCATGGACTTTCAATTCATTAGCGTACTTTCTTATTAACGTTGTGGGGTCCCTTCTTAATCGCCGTTACGAGAGCTATTAAAAAGTCTTCTTTTCGTTTTTGTTCAATTTTCCATTTCCTCTTTTCTTTAAAATCTCTTTTTCGGTAAATTTTTTTCTTTGCTTTATATACGGTAGACAAAGAAACTACAATTATTTCGGAATTTCCTTTTGGATGGTTCCGACTTTAAGCAAATCGTAGATTCTTAGTCGTTTCTTTTCTTGCTCACTTATATTGGGCTGAATTTTGATTTTTAAAAAAAGTGCTTGAATAATAGAGTTAGTCATGAATACGTTGTAAAAATTATTCCATATTTTGCTTTCGCTCCTTGAAGAGACTTTCACTGCATTTCACCATCTTTAACGACATTAATATGACAATCATAGAATGGTAGTTATTTATTTAAGGCCTTATGAGGCCAAAATCTGATACAGGGTCGGTTTAATGTGGGGTGCTCCGCAGGAATCAAAACTCCTGCTCGGCGAATTTTAAAAATATCTTACATTCCATCGGCATTCCCCTTTAACAGGCACCGAGCATTAAACCCAGTCCTTTTGCTACTGAAGGAGAGTAAGGTCACCGGGAACTAAGCCGTAATTAAATCTCGCCCACTCGGCGTGAACGGCAGGTATGTTATGCCTTTTTCCTTTTTTTAATTCAGTTGAACTTGAAGGAATCAAAAAATAAAGTTGTTAGTTATAATTTCAATACTGTTGTAGTATCTTAGAAAAAAGAACGTAGCGGAGAACGGTTAGTGAGGACAAGTAATGTGGAAACGTTGTCATGGACATAGTTTGTGTGCTGAAAAATATTTCCGTAACCAGATGTAACCGGGTCAGAACGGACCTCGGAGTAATGACAATGAAGAGGTACCCTACACTCCCCAAATCACCAGAATTGGAGCCTCACCATCAGATACAGTTTAGGGTCATACCCTATTACATTCCTTTTTTCGGAGTGGGGGTGGGGTCTTATACCTCAGCCGGGAATAAAGTCAGCGTATTCTCAGCACTGTTGTCACATGTGAAACTGTATGGATCTTATGAGGTTAGATTTCATTTAGCTTCGTCAACCACTTTCCCACCACTAGCAACACATGCCAAATCCTGATTGACTGATTTAAACGTCAGGTTAACTCGTTCAGGGTTATTTTATGCCTCAAGGTTAGCGAATCGCGTTCATTGTAGATTCATGTTTACATTTTTTGCGTTGTTGTTTTTTAAGATTTTTTTTTTTTTTTTGCACACGGTTCTATCGAATACGAATGTTTTTTAAATCGAGCGATTTGTCCCGTAGATGATATCCTACAAGGTCCGCTCCGGGTCAGAGTGGACCTGGGAGTTATGGCAAGGAAGGTTTCTCCACACTCTCCAGATTATCAGAACAAGTCTCAACGTCAGATGAAGTTTTTTTTTTTTGTGGGAGGTCTTACCCTTCTGCAGGGGATACAGTAAGTGTATTTTAAGTTCTACCGATTAGCTGTCCAAATCTTGAGGACAAAGGTAGGGAGTTATTACGATATCAATATACAGATTCTAAATTTGACAATGGAATAATATGGAATAATGGTATACTTTATAGATTCTAAATTTGACAATGGAATAATATGGAATAATGGTATACTTTATAGATTCTAAATTTGACAATGGAATAATATGGAATAATGGTATACTTTATAGATTCTAAATTTAACAATGGAATTAATTGCTATCACTAAAATTTGCACCCGTAAGTAGGGGCATTTTCGCCGTTCTGCGTTTTATCTAAATATGCTGTTCAAATAGTATTAAGACTGATATTTTCTTTGGGCTATTTTCCAGATTACAAATCAAGTATGCAACACCTCTACCACGTGCAGGATGTGACACAAGGTCAATTCTTAAGCAGAGTATAACTGGTTTGAATCCAGTGTTTTCCTTTTCTCAGACTGGTTGCCTAACCAAAGTTAAAGAACACAGCCTGCTCTATTTATCCATAGTTGGGAGGAGAATAGATAGGTTCATGCCTTTCTTAGGGGCATTTGCTCAAAGTAAAACGCAAACAGCCAAGTCCAAGATTTAAACTCGGGTCGCTGATTCTATTTCCTACGAAAATAACCGTTACGCTAGGCACGCACCAGCATAGATCAAATTGCTCTACAGAATACAATTCGTCCTTAAATAAGTACACCACAAACAATGATTCATAAAAGTTAATTCTTTCGAAACCATAAATTCGGGATTTTATTATTTTTATTGAAACATTGGCAATAAAAACAGATATTATTAGGTATCATTTATTACCAAAATTGTATATATATATATATATATATATATAAGAGGCGTACTTGTTTTTGGATTACTACATTTTCATATTTTTGCTAAGAGATTTTCTGTACTACAGTGTTTAAATTCTTCTGAGTTTTTTCATAAATAATGTCTAATAATATTCTTTACTGATAAAATTGTGAAATTATATATATATATATATATATATATATATATATATATAATACCTAATAATATTTCTTTTAATTCGATAATGTTTCGGCAAAAATTATAAAATCTTCGTATCTTTTGTTAAAAAAATTGACTTTTTATCAAATTTTTAGCGGGACACTATTTAGTTGGCGACGCTATATACAGTAGCAAGCATAAAGATTAGAACGATGTTAAGAAAAGTCTAAATGTGAAATAACTTTTTATTTAAAAACTTCATAGAACATTTTATCAAGGAAAAATAAGGATATATAGGTAAATTATATAATTCCAAAATATAAAGCTTAATAAACTTATTTTGATAAAGTTATAAGAATAATCATATAACATTAAAAAATAGATGTTCAAAAACATCAGAACGATTAACAAAATCATACTATTATAATGGATACATTATATCTAAATGAAAATAGCGTTCATAATTCATTAGAACTTGATGAGTAGACCTTTACTTTCAATAATAGTTTGACATCTTTTGCTACAAGAGCGAATTAATGTCTTGCATTCATTAACGGATATAGTTCTTCGACGTTTCTCAGATTCTTTTCCCTACCTCTTTCATTTAGTAATTTCTAAACATTCTCTATAGGATTTATGTCTGAGCTTTGAGCAGGCCACTCCATTGCAGTAACATCTTCTTCAGAAAGAAATGTCTTAACAGACTTCGCTGTGTGACACGGAGCGTTTTCTTGCATAAATACTGCTGGTTGATTAATTGCAGTTCTCAAATTAGGAACATGTTTCTTTAATATTTCTTTGCTTACAGTTGCGTTAATTTTACCGTGTAACCTGACAAGAAGTCCTGCACCAGAAACAGGAATCATGCCAAACACCATCACACTTCCTCCGCCAAATTTAACGCTGCTTTTAGTGCTCCTTAGGATTACGTCACAACCGAACAGGTTAAACTTTGACTCATCGCTGAAATGAACACAATCCCACTGTTCTTCAGTACATATGACGTGTTCAGCGGCAAATTTCTAACAGTTCATTTAGTTCTTGGTAGAAATGTAAGGCTTTGTAGAAGCTACTTCACTGTTTAAATTTATTTCATTAAGTCTTCGGGAAATAGTATGCCTTGATATTTTAATGCCAAGGTTAGCATTAGCTCTTTTAGAGATAGAGGTTGGTGTCGCAATCGATCCTTTTTTAATTCCTTATCAATCCACATCTTCCCTTGCAGTAGTTTTCCTAGCTTTGCCAGGTGGTTTCTTGACTTTACATGACCCAGTCTCCTCAAGTTTTCTTAAAATACAGTGAATAACACGTTTAGATTTCCCCACAGTCTTTGAAATACCCTTAATCGAGAGTTTATCTTCATTACGTAACTTGACTATCAGTTTTCTAAGTTCCAGTGATGTCACAGATTTTTTCGCCATGTTTACAATGCGAGAGTCGGTGAAGAGCTGATGTAATTTAGTAAGATACCCTATTTTATATTCTTAGCATAAAAATTTTTTTAGTTATACAAATAATTATCAAATTTTACGGATTTATCTAATAGTTCTGATATTTTTGATCATCTATTTTTTTCAAATGTTATATAATTATTCTAATAACTTTATCAATGTAAGTTTATTGAGCTTTATATTTTGGAATTATATAATTAACCTTTATATCCTTATTTTTTCTTGATAAAATGTTCTGTGAGCTTTAAAACTTATTTTACATTTAGACTTTTCTTAACATCGTTCTGATCTTTCTCCTCGCTACTATATGTATATATATATATAGCTAACCTTTTTGCACGAACAGGATGCGGCACAAAGTCATTTTTCAGCAAAGTTTAACAAGTTTGAATTCAGAGATTTCCTTCTCCTAGACCTGTTGCCATATTAAGATTAAAGATCCAGTCTGCCCAACTATTTACCCATAGATGGTTGAAGAATAGTTAGATTCTTACATCTCCCAAGGATATTAGCACTATGTGTGATGTAAACAGCCTTGTTCAGTACTTGAACACGGGTCGCTGTGCCCATTTCCTACGACGGCAACCATTAAATCGCGGGCACTTCCAATATATATATATATATATATATAAAGTAAAGTTGGCGACCATAGTCGAGGGTAACCCGAAAGCTCCCTTTTCGATAGCTACTACACCAATGTGTAGGGGAGGGCGCTAATCCTTTCCCTAGATTGCTCTACTTTACCCTTGATCCGTACCTTATAATACTGAGTGGCATCAAGTACCATTTTTTGAGTCTTTGGTATGACTCGACCTGGGATTGAACCCAGGTCTCCCGGACCATTGGCGAACACTCTAACCCTTAGGCCAATCTTGAATAGTTTTCGTGATAGGAGGCAGGTGGCCGTACAGTTGGTGTCTTGTGGGGTGTTGCCGCCAGGACTTGTTCAAGATTGCTCCCTGGCTACTGGCGAACCATTATACTAATCGTCCGGTATATATATATATATATATATATATATATATATATATATAACTGCTTACCGAGACAACACATGAAAAGAAAAAGCAGTTTTTGAAATTCTTACGGAGAATCGGGCTGTGACTACAGCTGATTGGGTGTGGCAAACACATCAAAAGCCATACATTTTTTGGCGCAAAAAAGCTGGTAGCGTTTTGAGATAGTACTTGGGTGCAAATCATTTCTAAAGATGCACTTCATCACAGAGCAAGTATATATATATATATATATATATAAATATATATATACTCAGTATTTTCTCTTTTAAACATATTTGTTTAAATAGGACCGACGTTTCGTTTCTGCCTATTTTATCGTTGATCCATTCAAGTCTTTGTAACATCCCCTTCAACTTGTTCTTCCTCCTACTCTTTAAGTAAATGTATATAACTCATCATTGTGTTTGTCATTTCATTATTCGTTCGCTCGATGATGGCTCCTGTTCTATGGAAAAATACGGTGTCTTCTTGAATTCTTTCCATCTCGAAGTCAAATGATTCATACAAAGCTTTGGACGGATCAACGATGAAACAAGCAGAAATGAAGTGTCTATCTTTTTCAATCCAACATATATATAGACAGAATTATCCTGATGATCCATTTGGTGAAGCTTGGGTAAGTAGTTTCTGGCTATGTTAGGTGTTCTGTATATTGGCATAACAGTTAGAGTGTTCGCCAATGGTTTAGGAGCTCGGGGTTCTAATCTCAGGTTGAGTCATACCAAAGGTTAAAAAAATGTTACTTGATGCTTCCTCGCTTAACACTTAACATTATAAGGTACAAATCAAAGGAAAGTGGAGCAATCCAGGGAAAGGAGTTGCACCTTCCCTACACCGTGATATAGTAGCTATTGAAAAGGGAGCCTTCGAGTCTCCCTCGACTACGGTCGTCAAACTTATATATATATATATATATTCACTTCATCGCTTGAAAGCTTTGTTTTACGCAGAAATTCATAGGAGGGGATCAAAGAAGAGAAAATCAGAGTTGGCCTAATCTGGACTGTAAGGAGGATATAGGAGCTGTTCCCAGCAAAACTGATTGATGGTTTCCACTGTTCTTGTTGCAGTATGAGGTCTGTCATTGTCCTATTGGAACCCAACGACAACTGACCTAAAAATGTAAGTTCATCATGCACAATTTTGTTTACCGTGACTACAGAAATTCCCAGTTCTTCAGAAATGTCTTCTATTGTAACTCTTCTGTCAGCCAAAATAAATGCATTAACTGAATCTACCATTTCAGATGTGCTTGCTTCTGTGGGCCTGCCCGGCCTGTCTTCATATTGAATACTATTTTGACCGTCTTTAAACAGTTTAGTCTATTCGTAAATATTTCTTTTATTAAAACATGGTCTTCCGCGCACATTATAAATTCTTCTATAAGTTTCACATGGTTTGCACTTCTCAGCTACCAAAAATTTGATGACAGACCTCTGTTCAAGCCTGGTATACTATGTTTGTTTTGCTACCATTTTAAATAGCCTTAAAACTAACATTTTTGCGAGATTAGAATAATTTTTGCTATAAACTAATTCCAAACAATACAGAGTTTATATTTTGGGAAAAAGAATCTGAAAAAAATTATTTTGCTTTTGTCAAAAAAAATTTACTATATTTATAGCCTGACCCTCATATATATATATATATATATATATATATATATATATAAATATATATATATATATATATATCATTGAACATAATAGACATTTTTTGTCTACATATTTTTTTGTTAATCCTTTCTAATTGCCGTATTGATCTTATGATATTCAGCGGGAATTAGTTGATAAATCTTCCATCATAAGTTATTTCCCAAGTACTTTCTGCCCGACTCTGGGCCATCATCAGGGGAGGATGTATTACAAAAGTGATGTAACTTTTGTATGCACATTACTACTTTGTAAGAAGAGCGTCTGTACTGTTGTATTGTGTGGCGTTTACTTTTCAAACTTGTTTCTATAAATAGCGTCAGTAGTTATAGACATTTAAGCACATTAGCACTGGTTTCAAAATTAATTCTGTTACGTTTGAGTTGTATGTTTCTAATAGGTAGTGCCATGAGAATCTGTAGTTTTTGCTTGTTATTTTGATGTTCTAATATTGTGTTTTCGGTAAGAATTTTCTGTAATTCTGTTGTTGGGCATGAATGTTTTTTTATTACTGTGCTATGGAACTTGTATCAAAAAGGTGCATTGTAAGTCTTCTCGATAGGGTAGTTGAGGTTAAATCAACATATTATTTTCAGAGATACAATATCCTAAAGGAAATTTAAATTGATATATAACGTTGGAGTTTTGCAAAAAACCAACGTTTTCTATCACAACAATATTCAAAATATGAGACCAACTCGTATTTAAGCCTTTTTCTGGGTACCAACCCAAGGCCACTCAAATGATTCTGATAATCAGAAGGATCTAGCTTAAGAGAATATGGAGGATAAAGCAATTTTTTCCCAACAGAGCTCCTCTAAAAGACCTTTAATCAACTGAGCTTTATGAAGACGCACATTATCGTGATGGAGGAGACTCCCTTCCTATTGACTAGGGGAAGGACTTTTTCTTGTTCAAAACTGTTTTCAAACGACGAAGTTGATTAAAGTCGAGATTAGAGGTGATTATTTGATCACAGACTAATAATTTGGAATGGGCAATTGAAAATGTTGAAAATGTCAGGACCGATCAAGGAAAAAATGACTTAGATTCAAAAAACAAATATGCTATTCATATCGTTGTTCAATACACTTGGTATCTTATTCCTTGAATTTCTTTAACTATTAAATAAAATTTAGAATTAAAAATTAAAATTTGCAAAATAATTCTCTCTCAGCATTCGAAGTAAAATATTTTCCTAATCTACTAATCGCTCCTTTATAACAAAAAACTCTTGGCCGACTTTTTGATGATGAAATAACCATATGACAATAGCACCTAATGTACGACGCTGTCTAGCCTGTATTATATAACGTATGCGCTGAGAGAGGCGCTAGGAACGAAAAGCCTTGTGTTAAACTTAGTATCAGAGAGCTGACTTGGGCTCAGAGGAAACGAGGTCATGGAGTGCAGGCTCCAAGCACGAAAAGGTCACAACTTGTCAAGTATGACCAATGCAGGTACACTAAAAGTGACTTTTATGCGTCAAGTACTGAAAGGACACGCCCATGTGAAATGACGTCACGGGCGATTCGAAATTAGTTCTCTCTCTCTCCATGGAACCGGGCAAATAGACGTATCCATTTCGGTCTTAGGGGTTTTATCGTAAAGTCTATATTTGAAAGATAAAACTCTCGAAATAAAAAAGGAAGAGATTATTTTCCTAAAAGAAAAGCGTCGATTGGTTTGGTTTGGTTTGGTTTTATTACATATCACCCATTGTAAGTTATTTAATGCCAAATCCATTTTATACATATAAACTATTCTATTTTAAACAATTCAGTTTAGCATAAATACACAGTTTAAATGTCGTAAAAATTCTATTTCAAATAATTCAGTTTACCATAAGTACTCAGTTTAGATGTAAAAACAGTTCTATTTCAACCAATTCAGTTTAGCATAAGTACACTGTTTAATTCTATTTAACCCATAGATAGGACCCTATCAGATGTTTCGACTCTGGGTTAGAGTGGACCTAGGAGCGATGACAATAAAGGGGTACTCCGCATTCCCCAAAGCTCCAGCATTCTTGGAGCCTCACCATCAGATTGTTTAATATCATAACAGGACACTCATTGAGGGAGTCTTACTCCTCTGCAGAGAAGCAGTCGATGTATTCTACAGCCCCAGCTGACTGGGCCAAACAATGCGTTAAGTTTCTTCTTTAACCGAATAAAAGGCACTCTGAAAGTAATGGTTCCTGTTAATTTTCTATTACAAGAGACACCTTTGGATTGAGCGAATTTTTAGCAACGAAACGCTATTTACAAAACAATATTTTCCCACAATATTGACTAAGCATTTTCGCCAACGACGAACAAGAATCTGCATACAACACATGCATAAAAGAAGTTGCCCCACTGAGGTGATAATGGTAATTTCGTCTGAAAAATGCTGTCCATCTTTCACCGCCCGATTCACTCGGAGAAATTTATGGAGGCGTTCTTCATTTTGTAAATTGACAGCTCAATTGAATATGGCTTGTCACTAACATCACTGTCACCACGAGTGAAACATATTACCCACCGCCTAACTATGCTCACACTTAATATTCAGTTTTCGTAAAAGTTCAATAAGCGCCGATGAATATTAATTGGTACAATTCTTCCTGCGCAGCAAGAATTTGATGATACATTTGATTATCTGTTTTCATGTCAGATGACATGTTGTTGGATTGACGCTCTACTGCTATCACTAACAAAGCAAAAAGTATTATGGGAAGGTTTAACCTCTATTGCCATACCTGCAACATCCATCTTACATTATTGAATAAAATCATAAAATATGAGACATTATTTTCATAGTGACCCACTTACAAGTGCAGCATGCAGGCTCTTGTTCACTGCTTGCAAAAACGCATATTCAAAAAGAAAAAAAAACCCCGCAAATTTCAGGTATTCTATGAGCATAGGCCTCAAGCAATATTTTATTTTATTTTATCTTATTTTTTATTCCTTTTCGTTGCTTTTTGAATTGAAAATATAGATTGCTTCTTACGTCGGTGTTCGAATCTAAATACGTTAGAATTTTGATTGAACTTCTGCCAGTAAATGTTGGTTTATGTCGGAGAAATCTAAATGCCTGGCCCCTACTTAAAAATATTATTCATTTTAATACTATTATTCAAATTCAGCATAGATTAAGTAACCAGTGACTTCTATAGCATTATATTCGCGGTATTATTGTTAGCAAGCTATTTTCCGCAAATAATTTATAAGTGAGTTCGATCTTTACTAACTGCCTCATGTTCTTGTGCCAAATCTAAGCTAAAGATTGCAGAAAATCGGTCTCTTTGGGGAAACCAACTGTATGACTCATTTATTTTTGCTTATTTATTATATTTATTCAAATACTGTGAATTCTTTTACTCAGCTTAGCTTAGTTTTGTATAAGGCTAGAATTAGGTAATATTGGGCACCCAGTGAGAATTGAACTCAGTTCAAACGTATATATTTACCCAACCACTCCACCATGGGCAGGATGCGATACAAAATCGATTTTAAACCCGAGCAGAGTTTGTTTGAATTCAGACTTTTTCTTCTCCCGGGAAGATGGATTCATGCCTTTCCCAGAGGTATTAGTGCGAAGTGAAACGCAAACCGCCTTGTTCAAAATTTGAACTCGGATTACCGAGGCTATCTACAACAACGATAACCGTTTCGTCATGAGCACCTCGAATTCAAAAGTAGACGATTAAATGTTGGTCAATGAAAGACATTAAAGTCATTGTCAGAACAAAATAGTCTATGTGCTGGGAATTTCAATTAAAAAGATAAATATTCTTTATGGCTAAGATCAACGGAAATGCGTTTCAGTCATAATTGTTTATTAATGGCGGATTGTGAAGAGAGAGATCAAAGGGTGAGAGAGTTCCCGAGGAATTATGATCCGTCTGGGTTGCAGAGGAAATATATGGCTACTAGAAAAACAAGGAGGAGAAAATATTTTAGCTGAAATTGCTAAACTAGTCTTCTCTCTCTCCCTCTTACTCTCTCTCTCTCTCTCTCTCTCTTTGACTTACGCTCGTGTGAGTGTGTGTGTGCGGGAGTGTATGAGTGTTTACTCAACCCCTTGGTACGAGTTCGACATAAGGTCAATTTTTTCTGTGTAGTTTAACAGGTTTGAATTCAGAGTTTTCCTTCTCCTGGGCTGGTTGCAATTCCAAGCCCACCCTGCCCTGAAATTTCCCTTATAGCTGGAGGGAGAATTATTTAGTCCAAAAGTGAACGTTACAACACTATGGAGATTGAACTAGCTTACTTTGATGTAGTAGTCAAGCGCTGTAGCCATTATATATATTGAAAAATTACTTACACTCCTAATAAGTAATTGTTAATTAAATGAGAATTGCTATTCAAATAAAATCCGTTTTTCTTTTGAATTTGGAAACCTACATTCGGTTGGTTGGTTGGCTGATTGGCTGGTTGGTTTACGGCGTATCAACACTTTCGGGTCATTTAACACCGAATTAAATTTTAAACAATTCAGTTTACTATAAGTATAGTTTTTGTTTACAAACAGTTAAATGTCAAAACAGCTCAGCTGAATGTCAAAACAGTTCTGTTTCAAACAATTCAGTTTCAAACCCAAAAACAGTTCTACTTCAAACATTTCAGTTTAGCATAAGTAGAGAGTTTAATTCTTTTTAAAACAGTTCCATTTCAAACAATTCAGTTCAGCATAAGTATACAGTTTAGTTCTATTTGACCCATAGATAGGACCCTATCAGGTGCTACCACTCCGGGCCAGACTGGATCTGGGAGCGATGGCAATAAAGGGATACTTCGCATTCCCCAAAGCTCTAGCATCCTAGAGCCTCACCATCAGATTGTTTAGTGTCAAAACAGGACATTCGTTGGGAATGTCTTACCCCTCTGCAGAGAAGTAGTCGGTGTATTCTACAGCCCCAGAAGTTATATTTTGCGGTAACATTATTGATGGTGATATCCCCTTTCGATGAGAACCCTAATTTTCTTTATAAGGAACCAGTTATTTGTGTTAAAACCGTCCCTTGGGTCCAATTATCATCATGCGCACAAAACCCTTTGGCTATCTATAGAATACGCCGACTGCATACACTGCGGAAAGTCAAGATCCTACCAAAAGCAGTATACTTGGTATGACACGAAATTGCGTCCTGTGGTGAGGCTCGAGTTCTGGTGCTCTGGGATGTGTGATGTACCCTTTCGTTCCTATTATTTTCAGATCCACTCTCACCTGGTGTTGCAGTACCTGTTTGGGAGCATCGATGAGTTAAATAGAAGTTTGAAAATTATTAGTATTGAATAGGAATACTTGAAACTGAGTGTAAACAAATGATTATTATCATTAAACAGGAATTGTAAGTTAAAAGTAAAGTTGGCGACCTTAATCGAGGATACCGAAAGGCTCCCTTTTCAATAGCTCCTACATTGAGTTATAGGGGAGGGAGCTACTCCATTCCCAGGATTGCTCCACTTTACCCGTGATCCTCACCTTATAATGCTGAGTGTTAAGCAAGGCAGCATCAAGTACCATTTTTTGAGTCTTTGGTATGACGACCTGGCACTGAACAACGGTCTCCCGGACCATTGGCGAACACTATTCATTAGGCCAATAATTGAAACCAAATAACTGTATATAGATTTTTAGTATTAGATAAAAATACTTGAAATCATATAACCGTGGATAAATTATTAGTATTGGATAGAAATACTTGATATTATATAATTGTGTACCATTAAATTATTTTAGACAAATAAAAAAGTGCAATGAAACTGGTATGATATTGGTTTGGTTTCTTTATTTAATGGTCCGTCAACCATCGTGGGTTAATTAATGCTTAAAGCCATCCTTGTAGTAGAACAGCATTAATACTTCTTAACTCATAGCTGGGAGGATTAGAAGACTCATACCTTTCCAAAGGGTATTAGTCCGAAAGTGAACATAATACAGTGTTTAGATTTCGAACTCATTCAATTCGAGGTTGTAGTCCAGTGCTTGAGCCATTACACCATGGGGACTCCTTCTTATGATTTTACCAAGTAAATTATTTTGTTTCAAGCCTAGAGTTCAATTTCCTCTTTTTATAGTCACTTGAAATTTTTACTTTTAGATGTCATAGTGGCTTTCGGTTGCTTACAGTACCTGCTATTGCTGAAATGGTTACCCATTTAATTATTAAATTGGCTCATTACTGCTTAACTTCGGTGATCTAACGGGAACTGGTGCTTTCAGCATGACTTGACCGGAAGTTATGTAGTAATTTACTAAGCTTCTGGCTTACATGTGGTACAGGGCTATATAAATGGGGCACCTAATGAGACTCAAACTCACTCGTGTAGGTTTGATACCCTAGCTTGCAAACCATTAAACCACCGGAGGCGCCCAACCAGAAGTTTTGTATGTCGTTATTTACTGAGCATTTTTGCTTAGATATGGCACACAGGCCTCAGTTACCTATTGTTACATAAGGGGTCACCCATCTAAGTATCGAACAGGCTCATCGCTGTTTAACTTCGAGGATCGAATGGGAACCGATGCTTTCAGCGTGACCTGACCGGAAGTCATGTCTTCTTTTTGTAGTTGTATGTTAAGTTTTTGTTTAATTGTAGCAGACGTATAAGGTACCCAGTGAAATTCGAACTCACTAGTAATAGTTTGCTAGTCTAACTTGTTAACCATTACACCACGTGATGGGATAAATGCCGTCTTTGGTATCGTCTCTCCTAGTACCATAATTATTCATCCCATTCCAAAGTAAATATGGCCCAGTCGGCAGGAGCTGCAGAATATACCAACTGCTTCTCTGCAGAGAAGTGTCCAGGATATGACACTGAGCAATCTGATGGTGAGGTTCCAATAATGCTGGAGCTTTGGGGGATGTGGAGTACCCCTTTATTGCCATCGCTCCCAGGTCCACTCTGGCCCAGAGTGGTAGGACCTGATAGGATACTATATATGGGTAAAATTGAACTAAACTGTGTACTTATGTTGAACTGAATTGTTCAAAATAGAACTGTTCTTACATTTAACTGTGTAAATAAGAAAGTTTGTACTTATGCTAAACTGAATTGTTTGAAATAGAAGTGTTTTTGACATTTAAACAGTCTACTCATGCTAAACTGAACTGTTTGAAATAGAACTGCTTTTACATTTAACAGTGTGTAAAAACGAAACTGTACTTAAACTAAATTGAATTGTTTGAAATAGAACCGTTTATAAGTATAAAAATAGATTTGGTATTAAATAACCTACAATGGTTGATATGCGATAAAACCAAATTAAATACCCCAACTGTCCAATATCACTTTATGAACACTCTGCCCAGTCGGCTAGGGCTGCAGAATACACCGACTACATCTCTGCATAGGGGTAAGACTCCCCCAATGAGTGTCCTGTTATGACACTAAACAATTTGATGGTGAGGTTCCAGTAATGCTAGAGCTTTGGGAAATGCGGAGTACCCCTTTATTGTTATCGCTCCTACGGCCACTCTGGCCCGAAGTAGTAGCACATGATAGGTTACTATCTATGGGTTGAATAGAACTAAACTGTGTACATATGGTAAACTGAATTGTTTGAAATAGAAGTGTTTTTGACATTGTAACGGTACTTACGCTAAACTGAATTATTTGAAATAGAATTGTTTAACTAAACTGAATATCTTGAAATAGAAATGTTTCTGACAATTAAACTGTGTACTCATGCTAGACTGAATTGCTTGAAATAGAACAGATTATTTGTATAAAAATGGATTTAGCATTAAATAACCTACAAAGGTTGATATGCTATAAAACCCAAATAAACAAACAAACAAGCATACATACATGAACACTGAAAATATAGTTATTATTACGGTAAAACATCTGCAAATATATCCAATTTTGGTATTAAATAACCTGTAAGAATTTGATATGCCGTTAAACAAATAAACCAAACTAAACAAACAATTTTCAGTTACTTAGATTAACTGAGTTTGAATAGCGAGATTATCTCTAAAGAAAATAAGTTTACGAGGTGTGACCTTTACCAGAACTTGAACAACGACTGGCAGTCATAGAAATAAATTCACAAAGCAACTTTATTTTATTTATTTATCTTTTTTTTAAATTTACATACATCTAACCTTTGAAATAGGAATGAACTTATCTCTACATTGCATGAAAAAGAATTGGTACATCAGAATTGGTACATCTCTCAACACAAGTAAAGAAAGAAAAAAAACAAAAAAAAAAACAAAGACAAAGTTTCACGGAACACATGTGTATGACACGTTAGATATGTCTGTCTGTCTGTCTGTCATATATTCGTTGCATTTGTTCATTATCTTTTTTTATTTAGAATTTGATAAATCTTTAAGTTAAATGTGCATCAAACAAATTTATCCAACGAAACAAAATTAATAATGATTGATGGAACAGTTTTAACATGGGAAACGCCAAAGTAATTTTGCAATATTAGATAACATCGTAATGGGTCAAGGTAAAATAAGATGATAAAGAATGAGAGGGAAAAATCCTAAGAAAAAGTAAAAAAACAAAGAACAAAATTAATCTTGACGGCGCCGGTTTTCTGTCGAGGAAAAAGAAAAAAAGAAAAAAAGGAAAAAGAAATAAAACAACGAAGTCAAACAAAAAAGACTAAAACAAACAAATGAATGAACAAATAAATAAATAAAGAAAGAAAGAAAAGAAATGTTGGGTGTAAAATATCAAGTAAAAATGTCGGGCAATTTTAGTCAAGTGATAAGTGGAATACCGATCAAGTTTTTTTTTTATTTTTGTCTTTTTGTGCTTTTGCCTTTTTTATTTCAATTTTATTTATGAATCTTTTTTAATGTTGTTCATTTTCTTCGGTCTTATTATGTCAGATTCAACATCTTTTTATGCTACAAGTACAATTTATGCAAAATACTTTCATGTAATTTCATCTTCTAAAAGGAGTGGGGGGGGGGAAAGTCGGCTGTCTACTTTCATTTCGTCATCTCATCTGCTGCGACATTTAAAAAAATCATCATTGGTTCAAAAACAAGAATGATATTTAAAAAAGAATAGCTACTTTATATATATATATTACCTAGTTTACACACACACACACACACACACACACACACACGCACACATATACACACACACACATACACACACACACACACATACACGCACACACACACTCACACACACACACACGTGTCCCTGTGTGCGTGAATAAGTAAAAACGGCACATCATTGCTAGATTTTTTTTATTAGAAAACTACGCGAAAATATTCCGACTTGGAGAATAAAGCGATTTCCTGTTCAGTTTGCTCCGAAATTATACTTTTGTGGAGTCAGCGTGGCACTGAAGGTCATTTTCTATCTATCTATCTATCTATCTATCAAATTTTCATTATTTTTGTATATATGTATGCAACTAGCAGAAACGATACACCATACAGAGATTTTTAATGGATCAATACACTTAAAATACTCTAAAAGAATAAATCAATTTCCAGTCTAATTTACTGCTTAATAATAATTTTATGTGATATGATTTCATGCCGAAGTTGTTTAATCATTCAAATTCTAAATACAACTGAGATGTCTATGTGATGCTAATTAGAATCCTTCCCTCTTTTCTACATAAAAGCATTAATATCGTTATGGACTGCTATTATAACTATCTGCAGCCGCCCAGAAATTACGTATCTCATAACTTCAACCATATTTTGATCGGATTAAAAGAAAATCATAAAAGTGTTGGTTGTATCACTTATGGCTGAATTAGAGATTAAAAACAAAATGTAATAAAGTCTTTTTATCAAAATTTTGTTGGATTAAAAGATCCAACAACAAAAGTTGAATCTGTCGAATGGATTGAAACACAAATAGAAAATTTCCATTAAACGATTTAATCAAATGTTTTCATCATGATAAAAGGAAACCGGACTTCAGTATATTTTATCGTTACATTCATACACAATTATTTAGGCAATAAGTTTGTAATGTCGAAGTCAGGAATTTGATTGAGTCATTCATTGTTTTTAATGGCATATCAACCCGTCAAGTGTTATTTGATGCTCGTTTTCCCTATGAATAATACATTTTTAATGTTGAAACCTTTCTCTGTACCCAATAAATATAAATAACAAATAATTTGGTCATCTACTGAGGACAGACAAATAATCACTTTCCAATTAATTGAAATGTGAGAGTTTTGCAACACCAAATAGGGTGATTCTAACTCCATGACTGATATACTTTTATATCGATGAATATGAAACACAAAAGAACATCAATCGAATGGTTAATTGATTTTAACTGCTTGCCAATCCGTTTAGGGTTATTTTATGTCTAGGGGTTAGGAAATCGCGTTCATTGTACGTTCATAGCAGTTGTACGGCCACCTACCTCCTATCTCTAAAATCCTTCAAATAGGACGAACATGGCATGCGGGACACTGCTGAAGAAGTAAGGACGAACTTATAAGTGTCGTTCTCCGATGGACCCTTTCACATGGATGAGCCAGTGCTGGTCGACCAACAAGAACTTACCTACAACAGGATGTAGTCAAAACGAACTACGGGAGCGATGGATGTTAGGGACAAATGGTGAGAGAGTCAAGGAAATCAGTGCCAGCAGCTTGACTTGATGATGATGATGATGATGATTTATATTTTGCGTTGTTGTAAATAGTTTTTTTTTTGGCACACGGTCCCATCGAAAACGAACAATCTTTGAACAGATCGATTTGACTGTTTGATGGGATCCTAACAAGTACAAACACTAGCGGTAACAGTGGACCTGGGAGTAATGACAAGAAGCGATTTCAAGTTCCCCATATCTTCAGAAAAGGAGCCTCACCATCAAATGCAGTTAATTGTCAGATCCAAGACACCTCTTTTTTTCTGGGGAGGCTTCTTACCCCACTGCCTGGGATACAATCAACAAATTCTAAGACCCACCTACAGGTGCCCGTGGTGTAGTCGTTATCGTCGTAGGAAATGGACACGGCGACACGAGTTCAAATCCTGGACGAGACTGATTGCATTTCACATAGCACTAATACCCTGGGGAAAGGTATGAATCCAATTATTCTCCCTCCAGCTATGGGTAAATAGTAGGGCAGACTAGGTTCTTCAGCCTTGGTTAGGCAACTAGTCTAGGAGATGGAAAACTCTGACTTCAAAACTGTTAAACTCCGCTTAAAAATTGACCTTGTGTCATATCCTGCCCGAGCGGAGGGGTTGGTAAATAGTACCTACAGGGCTCTCAGGAATTTGAAAGTTGCTTCTCAAGCTCCACTCGATTACGCTTAGTACTTAATTAAATTAATTATGGAGTTTTTTGATAAAGTAGTTGTATGTTTTCTACAATCATTTAAGTCCACGTAAAAATCGAGATTTCTGGTGTTGATTTTTAAGGCGAGTCACTTAGAATCAAATCTCTATCTCATGCTTGGTAAGTTAGATTGTCGCATATTTTCCTATGTTTGGTTGATTTGGTTTGGCTTGGTTTTATGGCATATCAAACATTGTAGATTATTTACTACCAAATCCTTCTTATATATTAAATATATGATTTCTAAACACATTTTGTAAATAATTCTGTTTGCTTCTAGTTTGCTTAGCATGAGACCGCAATAGTTATTTCGTATTAAGAAAATAATGTCTTTCTTGTGGTGTAAGTAGGATTTGACAGTTACCCAGTCGATTGAATGCACTAAATTAGTTTCATGAAATTATGTCAATTGTAACTAGACACCTTAAATAAAAATAGCCTATTAAAATTTTTTGTTTATTCTTTGTCACAGGCCTAAGAAGCAGCCTGGGAAGAAAGTTTTCAGAAGATATAACATTTATTTAGTGTTTTGATGTCTTTAATGTCACTAAAGTTAGGACTAATCGATGGTAATGAAGTTGTTTATATTCATTGCGCTTACTGACACTTGCAAAGTAGATTTTTTTAAAAGAATTTCAACGATAGTTGGAATGGTGGTTGTGGTGTTTGGATAAACGAAGTCGGTGAAAAAAAAAAATAAATAAATAAAGACATTAATGGAAGAAACGATGAAAAAAAGACCAAACCATACGAGAAAAAGAAAAAGAAAAAAAATCAACGACAAAAGAAAGAAAAAAAAAAAAGAAAAAAGGCAAAAATTCGATATTGAAACGTCGTCTCAATATTTTTATGAGTTAATTGAAAACCAACCTCAAATCGATGTAACTATCGAAAAGACCTGACCTGAATAGGCAGAGAAATAACAACTTGAAGAGAAACATTTTAATTACTTGTTAAGTTTTTCAACAAACATTCATTGAATTCGTTGTGAACAAGACTTAATCGGAGAAGTATATTAACAGATTGTTTATCACACGTTTTAAGGTTTTATTGCATATAGTAAGTGGATTGCACTTAGGAAAAAGAAACTGCAACCGGCCAATCATGCTGTTATTAAAGTTGCAATATTGATTGATCGCTTTTAACGGAATGTCAATCAGTCTAGGGTTATTTTATATCTTGAGGTTAGTGAATAGCTTTTATCATACTTACATATTTATATTTTTTTGAGGTACAAGTGTTATCGTCGTTGAAAATGGACCCAGCGAGGCTATGTGCATTTCACATAGCGTTAATTCCCTTGAAAAACGTCTGAAGCCAACTACTCTTCCTCCAGCTATGGGTAAATAGTAGGGCCGGTGCACCTTTTAACCTTGGTATGGCAACCTGTCTAGGAGAAGGAAAACTCTGAATTCAGCCCTGTTAAAAACTGACCTTGTTGGTAAATACATATTTACATTTTTGTGCAATTGCTTCATAAGAGGATTTTTTTTGCACACAGTCCTATCAAATTCGAATAATTCTTAAACGGGTTTATTTGATACATGGGACTCTAACAGGTACAACCAGTCAGGATCAGAGTGGACATAGGAGTAATGGCAATGAAGGGGCACTCAACATTCTCCAAAGCTCAAGGACTGAAGCCTCACTGTCAAATGGTTTAGTGTCATATACAGGACACTCGTTCGAAGTAATGGCAATGAAGGAGCACTGTACACTCTCTAGATCTTCAAAACTGCAGCTTCATCATATATATACAATTTAATGTCATACCCAGGACAGCCCTTTTTTGGGGTGGAGTCTTACTCCTCTACAGGGGATACAGTTAGCGTATTCTAAGTCCCACCGAGACTATATTTATAGTAGTGATGTTCAAAAACATTGTGTTTCTTTTGTTTAATGGCATATCAACCTTTTAGGGTTATTCAATGTCAAAGCCATCCTTGCCAAAAAACATCAGTCATACTATCTAACCCATAGCTAGGGAGATAAGAGGGTTCATACCCTTCTCAAGGGTATTAATTCAAATGTGAACGTAATAGCGCGATTGAAGTTCGGATCTTGCTTTCCGGTACGTTAGGTTATATACCACAGGTACTCTGAAAACATTTTAATATAGCTCGAATTATTTGGTACATTCAAAAAAAGATATGAATGCATAGTGAGTTAATATATTCACTTTACAATGCATTTTCCTTTTAGAAATATATTTCACTCGCTAAGATACTAATTTATACTGGCCCAGTAAGTGGTACCTAGAATATGCTGATTGCGTCGTCTAAAAGGGTAAAGATTTCCACCCAAATGACCCTGAAGAGGGTTAAGATCTCCACCAAAATGGTGCTTGAAGAGGGTTAATATCTCCACCATTAATGGTGCCTGAAGAGGGTTAAGATCTCTACCAAAATAGCACCTGAAGAGGTTTAAGATGTCCACTTAAATAGCACCTGAAGGGAGATAAGATCTCCACCTCTGAAGATGGTTAATATATCCACTAAAATGGTGCCCAAAAAGGGTTAAGATCTTCACCAAAATTGGATATCTGGAGTATGATACTAGACCAGTTCAAGAGATCCGGGCAGTGTTGAATACCCTTTCATAACTCCCGAATTCATTCTGATTGGAGTGCTAGTACTTGTTAAAGTCCTTTCTTTTGAACTAATTGATCTGTTTGAAAACTATTAATATTAGTTAGGAATTCTTGAAACCATATAACTGTGAGCAAATTATTTGTATTTGATAGGAATACTTGGAATCACATAACTGTGCAAACGAATGATTGTTATAAAATAGGAATGTTAACTTGAATAGACTGAGAAATAACACTTACTTAGTGTGATAATTGTGTACAAATATGTATCAAGAATAGTTACCTGAGGCGTCTATTCTCCCCCAGCTAGGTAAATTTGGTTCTTTAGACTTGCTGAGGCAACCAGTCTTGGAGAAGGAAAACTGAATTCAAACCAGCTTTACTCTGTTTAGAAATTGAACTTGCATCACACCTTGCCCGTAGCCGGGCGTGGGGGTTGAATAAATATATACTTGAAGCAATGATTGTTTACAAATGGTTCAAATCATTAATTACTTGAAACCATATAATGTCTAAGAAAAAATGATTTCAGCATTAGATAACCCAACAATGGCTGACATGCCGTAAAAGCAACCAACTAGACAATCAACCATCTATGTTGGGTAAGAATTCAAGACGTTCATCGCAAACAGGGAGAGATAAAGAAACGATTATGAAGAATTCTTTCAACTAATTTCATTTTTCTAAGCAATATCTGTTTTACAATCTTTGTCAACAATACACTGAAAAGTTACAAACATCGTCAAATACACTGAAAAGTTACAAACATCGTCAAATACACTGAAAAGTTACAAACACTGTCAAATACACTGAAAAGTTACAAACATCGTCAAATACACTGAAAAGTTACAAACACTGTCAAATACACTGAAAAGTTACAAACACTGTCAAATACACCGAAAAGTTACAAACACTGTCAAATAAACTGAAAAGTTACAAACACAGTCAAATGCACTAAAAAGTTACAAACACTGTCAAATACACTGAAAAGTTATAAACACTGTCAAATACACTGAAAAGTTACAAACACAGTCAAATGCACTAAAAAGTTACAAACACTGTCAAATGCACCGAAAAGTTATAAACACTGTCAAATACACTGAAAAGTTACAAACACAGTCAAATGCACTAAAAAGTTACAAACACAGTCAAATACACTGAAAAGTTACAAACACTATCAAATACACCGAAAAGTTACAAACACTGTCAAATACACCGAAAAGTTACAAACACAGTCAAATAAAAATTCACACTACAGAAGAAGATTCACGAATTAGATTTTTTTGTTTTACCCTATGAAGTTAATATTGTTCTGTGTAAGAATTTCCAGGAGTTTTGTAGTGAAAGAGTTATGAATGCTACTTAAACGACTAATGATTTTTTGTACGAATTGTCAGTCCTTAGTAAGCAATAACAATATAATTATCGCTCTGTTAGCGGGGCTTAGAATACATTGACTATCCCTTTCAGAAGGGTAAAACCCAAAAAATGGTGTCTCGGACATGGTACTAAACTGCATCTGATCGTGAGGCTTCATTTCCGAAGATCTGAAGAGTTTGAAGACATCCCTTCATTGCCATTACTACCAGATCAAATCTTACCCAGGTTGGTAGCACCTGTTAGAGTCTCATCTATGGGTCAAGTAGACCCGTTTAAAAACTATTCGTATTCGGTAGGACCGTGTGCAAAAACAAAAAGAAAAACACTTTAGAAACAATTACACAAAAATGTAGACATGAATATACAATGAACTTCTTGACTTAAATAACCCTAAATGGGTTGACACGCCATTATCAATTGATCGATCGAATCAATTTGTGTTTCATATCCATAGATATAGAACATTATAAAGTATGTCAGTATTGGAATTCGAATCACTCTATCTTGTGCTGTAAAAGTCTCACATTTCAGCAAGATTATTAGAAAGAGTTTGTTTGTCTGTCCTCAGTAGATGACCAAATTGTTTGATATAGAGCCATCAAATTTGATATGTATATCTATTGGGCACAGAGAAACTTTTCAAATTAAAAAAAAAAGTGTTCTTCCTGGGGAAAAGAGCTTCTTATTGAAAAGGCATCTTTAGAAATTAAAAATAAGATCCATGAAGTGTACATGTCGTTCCATACATTCAGCCTGCCTTTCAATACACTTGGCACATAATTCATCATCTTTTTTACGAGGTGCCCGTGGTGTAATGGTTATCGTCACAGGATATGGACACGGCGATACGAGTTCAATTCCTGGACGAGACTGATTGCATTTCACATAGCACTAATACCCTTGGGAAAGGTATGAATCCAATTATTCTCCCCCCAGCTATGAGTAAATAGTAGGGCAGACTAGGTTCTTCAGCCTTGATGAGGCGACTAGTCTAGGAGAAGGAAAACTCTGAATTCAAACCTGTTAAACTCCGCTTAAAAAATTGACCTTGTGTCATATCCTGCCCGAGCGGAGGGGTTGGGTAAATAGGATCATGTTTTTTACGCCCCCCACCCAAATATGCAATAAAAATTATTGGTTGGACTGAAATCATTTCAGCAGCGCTTCTCATCTGTTATTCTATCTATTTCAATGTTTATTATTATTATTTACTCATTAGAGTTTTTCACATCAACGTTAGCTGATGGTTTTTCACTGGAGTCTGAGTGACAGCAAGTCCCCTCAAGTCTCCAGGACTCTTCTCAATATTCTGGCCGTTCTCAATAATGTAGTAGTTTGGATGGTCTCCACTCGTCCGCCAACCTCCAAGTCCTCCAGTCCCTTTAATAATCGTTTAGTTACTGTTCCAAACGCACCAATTACAATTGGTATAATTGTCACCTGCATGTTCCATAGTTTTTTCAATTCCCTAGCAAGGTCGAGGTACTTATCCTTCTTTTTACATTCTTTTAGTTTTATTCTGTGGTCATCCGGGACAGCAAAGTCGACAATTTTGCAAGTTCTCTTCTTTTTGTTGATTATTATTAAGTCTGGTCTTCTGGCCGAGATTAGGTGATCCGTTTGTATGTTAAAGTCTCATAGGAGTTTATGCGTTGTTTTCTAGGACAGGTGCTGGGTTGTATATAAACCATTTGTTCGTATGGTAAAATCTAAATTTCTTGCACATCTCCTAGTGGATCACCTTGCCGACCCAATCGTGTCTAGTCTTATATTCCTTCTGCACTAATTTCCTGCATTCGCTTATTATGTTATTGATAGTTTAATCTTTGTCACCACATAGTCTACATTTGCTATTTTGTTGCGTCTTATCTATTCTCGCTTTGATATGATTGGTTCTTATGGCGTTGTTTTGTGCTGCTATAAGGAGAGATTCTGTTTCTCTCTTAAAGTTTCCTTATCATAGCCATGTCCAGGTTTTTGTCGTGTGAGTTGTTGTTTATTAGTCGTTTAAAACGTCGATAGAGTTGTTTTACTTCCCATTTTTGTTTCCTTGTTATTATCATTCTGTTGGCCATCGTGTTATCAGTATCGTTTCTGATGGCTGTAATGAGTCCTCCATCGTGTTTTTGTATATAGTTTTCGAGTCGTTGTATCGATGCGTCAACGCTGTCTTCAATGCTGGCAAGTCCTCTTCCTCCCTCTTTTCTTGAAACATATAGTCTGTCAACGTCGTCTCTGGAGTGTAATGCCTTATGCATTGTCATGAGTTTTCTTGTTCTTTGGTCCATTTGTTTAAGTTCGTCTCTGGTCCACTTGAGAAAGGGTTGTTCTACTCCTTTGAGAGTTGTTCATACCAGCGTTTGCTGGTAGTCTTCCACTGCCGTTTGAGTGATAACAAGTCTCCTCAAGTCTCCTCAACTCTTCTCAGTATTCAGGCCGATCTCAACAATGTTGTCGTTTTGATAGTCTCTGTTCACCTCTCATTTTCCAAGTCTTCCAGTCCCTTTATCAATCCTTTCGTGACTGTACCGAGCGCCCCAAATACAACTGGTATCACGGTCACTTTCATGTTCCAAAGTTTTTCTGTTCTCGAGCAAGGTCCAGGTACTTATCTTTCTTTTCGCTTTCTCTTAGTTTTACCCAATAGTCAGCCTGGACGGCAAAGTACACTATTCGGCAGGTTTTCTTTTTATTTGTCTTTTTTGTTGTTGTTGTCGTTGTTGTTGACTATCACGCGGTCTTGTCATCTGGCCGAGATTAAGTGATCGGTTTGTATATCAAAATCCTAGAGAGTTTTGTGCATCACATTCTCCTGAACGAATTTAGGGTTGTACATATACTATTTGTTCGTATGGCCAAATTTCAATTTTTTGAACAATTCCCAGTGAATTACCTTTCCCCCGAGTTATGTCTTGTCTAATCTCTTTTGTGCTAATTTGCTGCATTCGCTAACTATGCGATTGATCGTTTCGTCTCTATCACCACATAATATACATTTGCTATTTTGTTGCTTCTTATCTATTCTTACTTTATCAGTAGTCCTTATGGCGTTGTTTTGTGCTGCTATGAGATGAGATTCAGTTTCTCTCTTAAAGTTTCCCTTTCTTAGCCACGTTCGCGTGAGATTTCGCTTGTTTGTCGCTTGAAATGTCCATACAGTTATTTTTCTTCCCATTTTTGTTTTCTTGTGATTTTTGTTTCGTTGATCCTCGCGTTGTCTGTAGTGTTTTTGGTCACTGTAATCACTATACTTCCGCGCTTTTTTTATGTAGTCTTCGAGTCGTATCGATGCAACAACGTTATCTTCAGTGCTGATAAGCCCTCTTCCTCCTTCTTTTCTTGACACATGCAGTTATCAACGTCATCGCTGGGATGTAAGGTCTTATTCATCGTCATGAGTTTCCTGGTTCTCTAGTCCATTTGATGGAGTTCTTCTCTTGTTCATTCTAAGAAATGTCCCGAGTATCTTACGAGTGGGACAGCCCAGGAATTTATTCTTTGATGAGATTTCTGCTAGGTTGTTTGGTTTCAAGTAGTTCTTTTGTTCTCCAGAGGGTTTTTTTTAACTTTTTCTTTCACCTCCGTATCCTTAATGGTGTCCGCTATCAAAATTCCCAAGTATTTGTTGGTTTCATTTTCTTCAAGCGTTCTGGTTTTGTCTTGATTTGGTAGTTCCATTCCTTCTGTCCTATATCGTTTTCCTCTTTTCATTATTAGCAAGGCACATTTTTCTATGGCAAAATACATCCCTATATCATGACTGTATATGCTCACTGCCTGTTTTCAATTCTTTCTCATTTTTGGCAAACTGTTTGATGACGTCCCTGTACATTAGGTGCTTGATTTTTTCTTGCGATTTATGAAGTTTTTATCCGCCTGTGCATTTCCTAAGTACATGTGGCATTATTGCTAAGTACATGTGGCATCATTGCAATTATAAATAGTAATGGTGATTGCGCATCTCTCAGGAAGATGCATTTCTGGATTTTCCCCTCAGGTAAGCTTTTTTCCTCCTTCTCCTCCTGTCCTCCAGTTTTCCCTGGTATTTTCGATAAACTTGATGACTTCGCCGGATATCTTAAACATTTTGAGACAGTGTATTATCCAGCTTTGCGGGACCATACCACATGCCTTTTTGTAGTCAACCCACGCCATAGTTAGTTTTTCCATCTCATATTGCTCTCCTTGAGGATGCGTTGATCAATGTAAAATAGCTCTCCTGCACTTCTGGTCCACTTAAGGCATCCTTTCTGTTACTCGGGGAACAATCTGCGGCTTATTTACGAATCGTATATCTACTCCCTAATGTGTGCCGATGCATGTTATAGTTATTGAAGGCGGTTTCTTTTGGGTGTATTCTTGGATCTGGGTGCTCTTTTTTTGTCATCCATTGGAGTATTCTGTTTCTTGTAGGCATCTATTCATTTCGATAGCCAGTCTGTCATGGATGGAAGTGAATTTTTTGAACCAGTATCCATGTATGTCATCATGGACCGACGTTTTCCAATTTGGTACTTTTTTTAAGTATTGTTTTGAGCGAATCGAAGTATATTTTCGCCTTCGGTCTTTGTTTGAGTCCTTCTAACTCTTTTCCCATGTTGTTTATCCATTCGGTTTTTCTGTTATGATATTTTCGTTCCCATATTTTGCTCCAAATTTGTTTTGTTTCCTTGTTATCCGACTGTTTGTATGTGTTGGTGCATATACCCGTTACTTACTGATATAATTTTTTTCGTTGTTTTGGAATGTCCTGTTTTTTCTGTATTGTTTTATCCTGTCACGATATCTTTTCAGTCTTCCTTCTTTCTTTGGTATCTTTATTCCCTCGAGTTATTATTTCTTGCGAATTGTTCTCACCAGCGTTAGCTAGTGCTCTTTCCCTGGAGTTTGAGTGACAGCAAATCTCCTCAAGTATCCAGGACTCTTCTCTGTATTCTGGCCGATCTCGACGATGCTTTAGTCTAGATTTCTAACTTTTCTTGTACCCCTTACCAAGCCTTTGGTAATCGTTCCAAGCGCGCCAATTACAATTGGTATCAATGCCACATTACCATTATCATTATTATATGCGAGTTTTTCTCAATAGTTTTAACTGGTGGTTTTTTACTGAAAAAGTGACAGCAAGTCTCCTTAACTTTCCAGGATTCTTCTAAGTATTTAAGCCAATTTCAATAGTTCTGTGATCTGCCTGGTTTCTATTCTTTCGCTGATCTCTAGTTCTCCTCACCTCTTTTCCAGGCCTTTAGGGACGATTTTAAGGCTACCAACTACACCGTCATCTTTATGCTCCACAGCCTTTTCAACTCTCTGGTAAGATCCAGGTATTTTTATTTCTTTTCGCTTTCTTTCATTTTCCCAACGTGGATCGCTAGAAAAGCAAAATCCAATATAGTTCTTTTTTCTTGTTAATTAACAATCAGTCTGGTCTTCAAGCCGGGATTGGGTGATCCGTTTGTATCTCAAAGTCACATTTTCAAGAATAGATTCTTGTTTATGCATATACCATTTGACAGCACTACCAAATTTTAATTCCTTTCACAATTCCTCGTACGCCACCTTTCCAACTCAATCATACCAACTCATGTATTCCTTTTGTGTGATTTAACTGCATTCGCTTATGTTATTAACTGTTTCATCTCTGTCACAACATAACCTATACTTCTACATTGCGTATTGTCAATTTTTGCTTTGATGTAATTTGTTCTTATTGCATTATACTGTTATTAAAATAAATTCGGTTTCTCTGTTCAAGTTTACACTTTTTGCAATATACAGGTCATTTCGTGTGAAATTTCCTTAGTTTACATTCACACATATACATATGTACGTCGTATGTATGTATATTTAGTGTTACTTCGTGTTTAATGTATATATAGATGATGTATATATAGATGCTTTCCTAGTTTTTCCAATTTCAGTTTTATCACGGACAAAAGCATATAAGTAGTTAAATAGAAACGAATCTAAATAACATTCCTTTTGAAATGTGAGAAGTTTATATTTGTTGTGCCATAATAACAAAGTCACAAGCTTAAAAGAAATGATGAAATTAGTAAAAGTTTATTCAATATTTTATATGTTCTCGATAAAACAACTTGCATCTTTGGATTTTTCTGAGACTTTTAAATCAGATAAAAGAGAGGAAATCAAAGATTTGAGATATTCATTTCCATCAAAAGAAAAAGCAACAAAAAACAAATGTGCAACTGAATACTTGTCATCAATTAAATGGAATTCAGAGAAGAAAGTAAAAAATTAGAAGATGAATATGATAGCAACCATTTTAGTTTATGGAGTACCCGTATGTACACATGATCACCTCGCTGAATACTTAGATACCCCATAAATTAACAACAAAAATGGATATGATCAGTATTTTCTGTTCAAGGCAGTTAATAAACCAATCAAAAAATTATGATTTTTAACATTTTGTGAGGGCAGTGGTAGTTTGAAAAGGTAAAATAAAATTAAGGATTATTATGTTCATCTTTTTAGTCAAAACAAATTAAATAAGATGTTCTTGAAAAATATTCCAGAAACCATCAGTTAGGTCTAAAAGAATGTTGAAAAGCCAACAACATAATAATCCTATCGCTGTCATAAAATGCGAAATATAAGGTTACACGATAAAGAATAGACTATGTTCGCTTAAAAAATTAGATTATTCATTTTGTCCTCTTTTTTTTAACAAACTGTATGGCATTGACGTTCTTTTTTGGAATATTGAAATTCTTTCGAGCGAGTCGTTGACCTCATATTTAAATAGGGCATCTCAGTTTCTTTCATAAAAAATCTTAGCTTCGTGAAAATTTAAAACTCCTTCCACTTTTTCTTATCTACTAAATATTCTTTCTTTTTTCTTTCTTTTTCTATCTGCAATTCTGAAAACAGTTGTGAAGTTGGCTTCATGGTAAGACCGAATACTCGCTGCCAATGATATCTGAAGTTCAGTTTCATTTGCTACTGAATCATGAATTGGTTTCATGACAAATTTTGTTGCATTCTTAAAGACATATCTTCTTGATGCACAGAGAAGAATCATCAGTGATGGTCCTGGGTTTATCAGGATTTTTCAACCTCATAGCCTCTTGCCCAGGTGATCTAGCTGAGATTGATCACTTCTTCGCTTACAACCAAGTTATAACTATTAATAGGCTCGTTTTTGTAACTTATGATACACCAATTCTAGTCAAGGCCTTGTAAAACAAGTGTCCTGAACAACCTCAGCAACCCACAGCTATTGATTCACGGAGGGATTGCCAACCCTGGCTTCGGTATTGTTCTACCAACTCCTGATAATTGTTGAGCTTCGACTTATGACTTTTCTTAAGATATTCCTCTCAAGGCATTGCTACTTCCTAAATGACCACGTGATTGGTTGCATCCGAGAAGGTGACCATGTCTGGACGGCGTGTTGTTTTTATGATATGATCTGGGAATTTTAACTGTTTTCCAAGATCCAATATGAGGCTGGGAAATGTAGGCACTTACTATTTATGTTATCGACTGGTCTTCAATCTGCCTTTGAGAAATTCGATAGTTTTCTTCCTGGGGTGGTATTTATTAGATTTCATGCCAGTATCAATAACTCCTGCAACTGTTCCAAGTACTCGATTACTCGATCGTGGTACCAACAATAACAGCCATCACACAAAGCTTTTGGGGCAACGTACACAGAGAGCACGAAGATTTTTACTTCTGCTATATGTGTGTAAATTTGTCGGGCTCAGTAAAGTATCATATATATCTTGGAACAAACGTCCCATGTTGTAGAAGTTAGTCCATCAAAAATATGACCAAGTAATTTTCGTAAGGCTTTCTGCTTTAAACGTGATCCTGTCATCTAAAATTCTCATGGAGCCCTCCATTTACAGCAAAAACAGACCCAAGAATCTTCATAGTGCATGAGCCCCATAAACTACACTGAAAAACTACTAAAAGAGAGCTGAAGGGTCTTAGTTGTTACGTGGTGGGCAACACTACTCAAGTTCCTTGGTCAATGGTGCCCGAGGTTTAGTTTCATTTGCTAATAAGTCGTGGATTTGAATCATTACAACTTCCAATACAAGATAATATTGCTGTCTAAACCCAAAAGCATTGCTCCCACCTCGATGACGGGGTGGCTTAAATGTTACTAGTTCGTTCGAAACCTGAACCATACTGTCTATTAGTCTATGTATTTACCAACACCCCACGCATGAACAGGATGCGACACAAGGTCAAATTTAAGCGGAGTTTAACTGGTTTGAATCCAGATTTTTCCTTTTCCTAGACCAGTTGCCAAACCAAGGCAAAAGAGCACATTCTGCCCTACAGCCTATTACAATTTCCGATGATTGAACTACATTTGCAAGATCTATTTTTTAATTTTTAATTTACTAAGTTTTTTTGCTTAGATGTAGCACAAGGCCGCATGAATTGGGCACCTAATGAGGATCGAACTCACTCGTGTAGGTTTGCTAGTCTACCTGGCTAACCATTACACCACCCGAGTCGTCTTTCTATATCTTATAACTATCTTAACTATCTTATAACTGTTCATATTACATTTGTTTAAAGTTCAAAACTTATTGAAAAGTGAGTTACTGTTTGGTTTTCCTATTTAAAATCATTTTATTATTCTTTCTCTCATGTGATTGATGCTAGGAAAGAATTTTTGACCTTTCCTTTTAAATGTGTTCCTTTTACTTTGAATCAAAATGGAAAGATAAATTCACTAATAAGAACACTTTCAACGAAATTGATTCGCTCTTTCATCCATTGCATATCTTTATAAAACGGATAACAATCTTTTCTCTCTCTCTCTCTCTCTCTCTCTCTCTCTCTCTCTCATATATATATATATATATATAGTCCTGCAGAATTACATCTCATGCTTAGAATGTAAATAAAAGGCAACATTACATTGAATTCAAATAGGTAATTCAAATCCGGGAGATAATTATATATATATATATATATATATATGTATGTATGTATGTATGTATGTATGCATGTATGTATGTATGTATTTATGTATTATGAAAAAAAAAACATAGAATCAACAATTATGAAATTAAAATTAATATCACATAAGTGAAGCAATCCAGGGAGTGACGCCCTCCCCTACACTTCAGTGTGGTAGCTATTGAAAAGGGGGCCTTAGGGTCACTCTCGACTAAGGTGGCTAACTTTACTTACTTATATAGTTTTTAGTGTGACTTTTTATAGCATCTCCAATAGTTTATTATTTATTCCATTCGGAAGTCATTTGGATAGCCCTCTGCTGTTTACTTCGGTTGATGGTTGTGATCATCTCTCACCTTCACGTTGGCTGACGTTGATGATGATGGTCCATATCTTCTCTTTCTCTGAAGGCTGCACGCAACTTTTCTGTTTTAACACGAAGACATCTTTTGTTGAGAAGAATAGCTAACTAAACGCTTCAGTTTGCATACCGAATTTTATTTATTTCATTTGTTTTACTGCCCAGGAGTTGTGGACCAACAGATGGAAAATTACGTCATATTACTTCGACGGGTCTCAGCTAACTGATTAATTTGTTCAAATATTTTTCCTGTATAGTCAAATCACACGACTTCTTAACCAGTCATAGCCATAGATTCAGATAACCCGAGGTTCACCATACATGACTCAAATCAAGTGACATTCTAACGCTATTTTGCAAACCCTTTTAACAGTTATAATTTTATTCAAATGCTACACTACCTGTCAATAAGAATACATCAATCTATTATGTAACAAAATCTTTATTTTCTTGCTTGTTCGTTTTTGTTATTCGGTATTAACTTATAAATTCCTAAAAAAAGTTGCGGTGCTTGACTGTTTAACCCACTTTACAACTAACATTAGTTGGGACTTCCAACATCCAATAACCAAACACTTCACCAATCATAGTCCCCAAAGCAACATGTCTCAATTAATAAAAAACACAACAAAAAATCGAATCCATCCACCGTACCACACTCCACTAATCAATGCAATTGTAGGGTTAAAAACACATGCTCCCAATTAGAAAAATGCCTACATAAAAACGTAGTATACAAAGACACTGTAAAAACTAACTGCTCAGTCAAGCAATTCATAGGTGCAACGGAAGGCAACAAGGAATATACAACCACAAGCTTTCTTTCACAAACAGAAATTACTCATCTAACACTTCTTTATCCACATACATATGGCACCTAAAAGACAGGAACATCTCTCCTGCCATCACCTGGGAGATACTACAGCTAGCACCCGCCTGCAACAAGACATCAAGAAAATGCCTTCTTTGCCTCCACGAAAAAGTAGCTATTATCACCAAGCCGTCACAAAACACTCTGCTACACAAAAAAATCAGAAATTCTATCCAGATGCAAACATGAGAACAAACATCTTTTCTCACACCTCGTTCCATACACATAACCCATCTAACAACTCTACTTCTTTTACAAAAAAAATGATACCACACGACACCTGAAGCACCGTAAGTACCATTTTCTTCCATCAACTATCACACCCGTCGCAACGTCTGTACCACCTTCCTCTATTAATCCCCATATCCTTCTTCACGCTCTCCCACCACCTTTTGACATTATGTTTTCATGAGCGTTAGTAATAGGCCTTAACACAGTATACTTATCATATCTCCGACGTACACACCATCATTTATTACAATGACGTATAAGTCATATAACATTAACACAATACAGATAACTAATAAAAATAACTATAACAACTCCCCAAATATTACCCATACGTCCCAAACTTATCATGCTTACACGTCATATCATATATTCATTTCCTATATTTATTTCCTTATGTAATGATAACGTTTTACTCTTTAGTTAAAAACATCACCACACACACTCACACACACACAAATAAATAAATAAATAAACATAGCTAATACAAACAATTATTGCAACGTCTTAACATTATATTCCTTACGTACGTACAATCATGAATCACTATGATATATACGCAATATATAAAACACTAATACAAATTATCATGGTAATCTAACTCAAATCACATCCCAGCATAAAATACCAATATTGTATAATATTTCATAGTATATTACAATATAACATATCCCTCCACTATGATATTTATTTTGGTTCTGGCCTACCATACTACACTCGCTCATTTACGCTTACAATTCATAACTTTATTTTCTTCGAAATGCAACGATGATGTTTAGTTCCTTAGATAAAATCACCCCAAAAAACATGCACACAAGTATATAAAGAAACAAATAAAGTATTTTTTCTCGGCCATCCTGTAGCAAATCCTGCTACATAACAGCGTTAATCTATCCGGAAGACAATCTTAAGTTTATCTTGCAGCGTATGTATCTTCACACACACACATATACTAAACACCAGTTATACATCCACACACAATAATACGTAGTTATAACCCGTACACACACACACACACACACACAAACACACACACTCACAAGCACACATAAAGATTTGTACACAATTCTAACGGTTTTTTTACTGTATTTTTCGATTTTTTCGTTTTCTTCATTTTCATTCGTTATCCACCTGATGATTGTTGTCTGTAAAACGTCATGAAACTTAAAGTCGCAGACAAACTTCAATGGCATTAGATATATAAATCTAATATATATTTATTCATTATTATAATTATTATTATTATTATTATATAATAGCTCTATCATAGATATTGAGCACTCTCCAAATTATATCGCACTTGGTTCGCCACAAACTCACAAAGTGAATTAATGACAACCAACAGTTACAATATATATACATATATATATATATATATGTGTGTGTGTGTGTGTGTGTGTGTGTTCTCTCTCTCTCTCTCTCTCTCTCTCTCTCTCTCTCTCTCTCTCTCTCTCTGTTAGAGTGAGGGTAAAGAACATTTATTTATACATTGTATTATATACCTCTTCTTATCTATTTAGTTCAAATAAAATGAACTCCATTTTTTTACTAAGTAATACATTAATTTTACTTAATTTAGTCTAATACAAATTTGTATATCCTCCACAGGCTGCTTTTTGTTTCAATATAACAAAACAATTGTATTCCTGATTTAAATATTAACCCAATAAGCAGAATGAAAATATATTCTGTCTTCAAGAAGCCTAAATGATTACCAACAGCTGTTTCATGACTGAAGGGTCCGTTTTTAAAGATAAAACTCTAATAATTCAACAGTTGACAAGACAATACGTAGCATATCTAAGAAACCAGCGAAATGAATACGACAAATATTGGTAATAAAGGTATAATAATGGTAAGTTGTTTTTAATTTTCTTCCGATTTAGAAATAAGTTTCAAGACGTAGTTCATGTAATGTTTCTTTTTACTAGTGCGTGTTTATGTGCGCATGGATCTATCAAGCTCTTACGCGTGAGTACGTTGAGGTTTGGTTCCTTTAATGGCATATCAACCTGGGTGGGTTATTTAATCCCAAAGCCATCATCGTAGAAGAACAGCAGTGATACTATTTAACTCATAGCTGGGAATATAAAGAGGTTCTATACCTTTCCCAGGGTATTTTTTTGCAAGTGAATGTAACAGCGGTACTGGAGTTCGAACTCACTTACTTCGAGGACACATTCAAGCACTTTAGCTATTACGCACTGAGCGACGAACATAAAAATAAAGAAACAGACACTTTTGCAAATTAAGTATTGCGGATTTTTACAAGTACAAGGCTGAACTGAAAAGTTCATTGGTTGAAAAGTTCAAATGATGACGTCATATCTGCTTTTGATAACTTTTTTTAACTAATGAAATCAAAGCATAGCAATACTGATTGAAGGAAGTGAGTAGACCACAAAGCAGAGTTTGTTGAAAAACAAACCTCCTTTGATCATATTCCATAGGAGTATCTTAGTCAGCGTATGAACTTCTCAGCCAACTCTCGTACATAAATGTTTTTTGCTACAATTGGGTAGAAAGAGTGAAACTCGACATTTGTTTTTAGTGGGGAGGAGCTGCATTCAAATTGCTGGCTTTTTATCTGTGATCTAACTCTTGATTCCTAGCAATGGAAGAATGATCTATCTTAATTGTTCGCTTTCATTAAACCAGGACTTCTCAAAGTATGCCAATAGCCCCCCCCCGGGGGGAGAATAAAATTTTGGTAGGCTGAATAAAAAGTTTATTAGGAAGGAATTTACTAGTTTACATTTATAAGTTCCTTTATAACAGTTTTAGGTTTCTTTGATTAATAGCATATCAACCTTTGTAGGTTATTTAATGCCAAAGCCATCCTTTTAGAAGAACAGCTGTGATTCTATTTAATCCATAGCTAGGAGGATAAGGGCGTTCGTACCTTTCTTTAAGGTATTTGTCCAAAAGTGAACGTTATAGCGCGATTGGAGTTCGAACTCGCTTACTACGATTTCGCAGCCCAGCGGTTTAACCATTACAGCACGAGGATATCCCTTTAAAACAGGAGAACAAAAGTTGCTGGGTCATCTAGACTAGTTGCCAGATATCGTACACTAAGCCGAGGGCTTATTTGGCTGTGTCACAAGTCACGCGTTGTTCACATACGACCTGTTTAAAACACACAGGTCATTTAAATGAACGAACAATTTGGCTCTGACCGAAAAAAATCCGGATTTTTTTTTGTTAAGGACGCATATAATTATATTCACACATAAGAAAACATTTAAAAACAATTATATTTTTAACTTTTTTTTTCTTTCAGTATTTCTATAATACTGAATGAACGAAAAAACTGTAATAAAACATTTCAAAATTTGGGAAACTGTTGAGCACGTTTTACTAGTTTTTTCAAGTTTGTATATGGTGGAATCTGGGTTAAACCATGTGCATTATTTATTAAGCAGAGAAGTACTTTGCACATAGAGTGTGCTGATTGGCAGTACAAACTCACAAACTTACCACTTAATATTTTGTGATCTCCTCAGTGCCTACTAAACACATCCTTCCCATGAAAAAATGATTTGAAAATTAAAGATGTTTTTGAATTTATAGTTTCTGGATTCTTTTTTTGTGTATTAAGCACAAGTAAATTAGTCATGTCTTGTAATTTGATATTCAATTAATTCATTTGAGGGTAAATGGAAATTAGATTTAATTATAAAGAGTGCAGCAAGTAAAAAGTTTAAGAAGGATTGTTTCCAACAATATTCCTATTTCTCTTGTCTTACATTAGAATTCGGATTGAATTTCTGTTAGCCAATGAAGACTTTTAGTACTACTGGTTATGGTCTAAAAGTCGAGTCTACTCGTTCAAAATTGGTTTGTTTTCTGTGTTCAATGGCACATCAACCTTCGTCGGTTATTTGATACAAAAGCCAACCTTGTAGAAGAACAGTAGTGGTACTATTTAGGCCATAGCTGTGGGGTTCAAAAGTTTCATGCCTTTCCCAAGAGTATTAATCCAAAAGTGAACGTAATAGCGTGACTGAAGCTCGAACTCGTTTACTAGGATGAGACAGTCCAGTACGTTCGCCACTACGTCATTGGTACTTCCCTCCTATTTTTAATATTTATATCAATATTTAGTTTTAATGTTCTAATTAACCAACGACATTTTTACTGTATTGTTGATATGTATTTGACTTCTCTCTCTCTCTCTCTATATATATATATATATATATTTGTATAGACATACGAGGATAGGCAGAAAAGTTCATAGATTGAAAGGTTCATACGATGACGTCATATCTGCTGCTGCTAAATTTTTGAACAATGGGATCCAAGCACTGCAAAACCGATTGAAGAAATGTGTGGACCGCATTTGGTTTCATTTATATATATATATATATATATATATAGAGAGAGAGAGAGAGAGAAAGAAAGAAAGAGATAGAGAGAGAGAGAGATCTAAATTTGTGCATATCTATCTTTCTATCTATCTGACAGCGAGCAATAAAGGTAATGTGTACCCTAACCCATCACATCCTGCCACCCAAGTTGAATTCAAGTTGAAGCAGTAAATAACAGACAAGGAATCAATACGGATACATTGATTAAACAAGCAAGCACGCTTAGAGTAACGGTTATCGTCGTAGTAAATGGAATCGGTGACCCGAGTTTAAATCATGGACAAGGCTGTTTGCGTTTCACTTCGCACTAATGCCCTCGAGAAAGGCATGAATCTATCTGTTCTCTCTCCACAGCGTTAAGAAAAATAGATAGAAAGTCAGACAGGGTTCTTTAGCCTTAGTTAATCAACCAATCTAGAAAAGGAAAAATATGAAGTCAAACCTGGTTTACTTCATTTAAAGATTGACCATGTGTCACATTCTTCTCGGGCAGAGGATTGAGTAAATACATACATTGATGTTTAATCTGTTTTGATATTGATTTTTTTAACTAACCTTTCGGGAGATGGTCCAGTCGGCTGTGGTTGCAGAATACATTGACTGCATCTCTGCAGAGGGGTAAAACTCCTCCAATGAGTGTCCTTGATATGCCACGAAAAAATCTGATGGTGAATCCAGTATTGCTTCATTGCCATGTCTCTCAGGTTCACTCGGGCCCGAAATGATAGTACTTGACAGGGTTTTATCAATAAGTCAAATAGAACTAAACTATTTTGACATTTAACTGTGTGTAAACGAAAGGCTATACTTATACTAAACTGAATTGTTTGAAATAAAACTATTCATATGCATAAAAATGGATTTGGCATTAAATAACCATCAATAGTTGATGTGCCATAAAACCAAACCAAACCAAACATACAAACTTTTATCAAAATGACTTAATTTGGCGTTAAATGACTCGAAAAGAGTTGATACGCCGTAAAACGAAGCAAGCAACCAACCAACCTTTCGAGAGAATGCTTGACAGATAGAAAGGTAGTTTGAGATGCAAATAAGAACTTTTACAAGTACAAAAATGTACTGATTGATTTATTTAGTTCATTACTTTATTTATTTCTTTAGTTTAATTCCTAATCTCTCTTTTTTTAATTTATCTTCTTTTCATGTTAGAAACATTCCGTTTTTTTTATCTTTAAATGTTTTTCATTATATCACTTTGACATCACTTTTCTCTTAATTCCTTTTTTCTGTTAATTCTATTTTGTCGTATCTTTTTTTTTTTTTTTTATAAATCTTTGTATTTTGTTTCATATCATTTCCTTCATTTACCTAATTAAACCCGTTTTCCATCCCTCTCTCTTGTTCAGCCCTTTTTTTTTCTTTTTCTTCGTTATAAATCTTATTTAACAACTGAATTCACCAATACTTGGCCATAAACTTTTATGCTTTCTTTAGTTTGTATATAAATTTGCCTACTTAAAGAACTTAAGATCCACTAACGGTCGTTTTTTTTCCATTGACAAATGATTTGCTGTACGTTCGGCAATTAATTGATGATACCGTCGGGTATTAATGATACCCTTCATTATGCACAATTTGTACGCAGAAACGGGTCCCTTTGTGCCTATTTGAGTGGATCAGAAATATTATCAGTGTTAAAGTAAATTTCGTTGAGTAATTTCCTTTTGTCATATCCATTTTAGAGGAGGTACGGTTGGCCTAACAGAGAATGGAAAAATTCAAACTCTAGCTGTTTACTTTGAACTAATATATCTGGTAAAAACGTGAGCCTACTGCACCCTTATCCAGATACGGGTAGGGTGGCAAAGTAGTTGGAGCTCCTTAACCTTATAAAAAGTAGTACTTCTATTGTTCGATAAATGACGCGATAATTGATCATTCCTTGTTGTTAGTACCATGTAACACAGTAAAATCTGTTACTTTCTACTCCCAGAGGATATGAGAAATAATAAATGTTATGTAGATGATTTATTTGGTACGCAAACGACTTAAGAACTAAACCAGGTAAAAATTATGGAATTTGGCACACTTAGATGACGTTCACTTAGGTTTTTTTCACTTAGCAGTAAATAAACCAATAATAGATAAGATATATCATATTTACCCAACCCCTCCGCTCGGGCCGGATATGACACAAGGTCAATTTTTAAGCGGAGTTTAACAGGTTTAAAATCAGAGTTTTCCTTCTCCTAGACTAGTTGCATCGCCAAGGTTGAAGAACCCAGTCTGTCCTACTATTTACCCATAGCTGGAGGGAGCATAATTGGATTCATACCTTTCCCAAGGGTATTAGTGCTCTGTGAAATGCAATCATTCTCGTCCAGGATTTGAACTCGAGTCGCCGTGTCCATTTCCTACGACGATAACCATTACACCACGGGCACCTCCATAATAGATAAGATAGATAGGTTTTTCTTTTATAGCTGAGCATTCTAACTCCATTAAACGAAACGTTCCTTAAGTAAACTAGAATGAATTATTTAGACTAATGGTATAATTTTTCCTCAATACATGCAGAGTAAAATATTTTGAAAAAGTCCAATGTTGAATAAAAAATTATGGAAGGATTTTGTAAATAGCATTTCTTAAACAAATACCAGAAGCCAATTCATGGAAATCAGTCTATAGTTAAAAGACAGTTCTTGTAAATATTAAAAATAGTTTGGGTATTCCTAATTGAAAGTAAACATAGCTCTGACAAAAAGACTGTCGATTGAAACAATGGAAAGGATTAAATAACTCATTCAAGAAAGCAATTCACAGCGAAGTGTAACGAAAGACATTGATTGTTCCCAGTCCACTGTGCCTAAAATTTGGTGCAAGCATAAAAGAAATGATGTGGTTAAAAAAGAAAAACACTGGTTGACCATGGAAATCATCAAAGCAATATGCCTTGAAAATAGAAAATAGACAACAAAACAAGTGAAAAACAAACTAATCGAAACAGGAGTGAATGTTCGGGAAAGAATTGTTAGAAATCAGCTGAGTGAAATGGAATTCACATTGAGAAAAGCCAAACAAAAATCATCACTAAAACATAAACAGAAGAGAATGAGGTTAAATAGGTTAAAGATTGATTGGTTGGTTGGTTTTTATGGCATATCAACCTGTGTAACACCAAATTCATTTTTATGCAAATAAACCGTTCTATTTCAAACAATTCAGTTTAGCATGAGTACACAGTTTAATTGTCAAAAACGTTTCTATTTCAAGCTATTTAGTTTAGTCAAACAGTTCTAATTCAACTAATTCAGTTAAGTATAAGTACAGATTTTGTTTACTCACAGTTAGATGTCAAAACAGTTCTATATTAAACAAATCAGTTAAGTGTAAGTACATTTTCAATTTCAAAAACAGTTACATTTCAAACAATTCAGTTAAGCATAAGCACGCAGTTTAAATCTAAGTACGGTTTAATTGTCAAAAACATTTCTATTTCAAATCATTCAGTTTAGTCAAACAATTCAGTTTAGCATAAGTTATAGGTTAAAGAGGAACAATCATGGCGTGTAAACAATTGAATGAAAGTGAGATTCAGTGCTGAATCAAAAATCTACACTGATAAAGGCGACGATGCTAGAAATTTCATCTGGTACTGTTCAAATGAAACTTAAAAAGATAACTGTCAGAAGAAAACAAATAAATTTTCCATATAATATGAATTTGCATGTCATTTAAAGGAACTTTTATCTGGTATTGTTCAAATGAAACATAAAAAGATGATTGCAAGAAGAAAACAATAAATTTTCCAAGTTATATTTGATATGAGGTTGCATATCATTTAAAGGATCATGGTAATTCTTTCCTAAATAATCAATGCACCTGTGTATATTAAAATCCTGGGTAATTTTGTCATTCTATCGATAGGAAATTGGTTTGTGATAATGAAGTCAATTTACGAGACGATAATGTATCTTGTCAAATAGTAAAGAGGATTAAATCTTTTCTTCAGGAAAGGGTTATAAAATCAATCACTTGGCCAGTGATCAGTCCAGATCTAAATCCAATTGAAAATTTGTGGTGGAATTTTTTTTTCAAATATAGTCAATGTGAAGGCTCTATCAACCAAAGAAGATCTGTTAACAGCTATTCAGGAAAAGTGGAATCACTTTGATAAAGAATATTGCTTTAAAATACATGCCTGAAAGAATCAGGAATGTCATAAAAACTTGAAGAATAGCTACTAATTATAAATTCAATTATTTGTTTTCTCAATATTTGATTATTACATATTTCTTCTGCATGGTTCAGAAATATACCATTGATTTAAATGATTAAGTCTAGTTTGTTTAAAGTATATTTTGTAAAGTCAGGATGTCCAGCTATCACATAAAAAATATTTTGTGTCTTATCTGCTGTTAGTATATTTACTGCTAAAAAAAATTCAAAGTCCTCTAAGATTCCTAATCCCATAATTTTTACCAGGAGTAGTAAATAGGAACATCCAAATCCATTTGTTTGTTTTTTTACCCCAAATTCGGAAAATAATTGAAAGGCAATTCGTTTGAAATTGAGAAAAACAGTTGTGAAAAGGTGTATTTCACGTTATTCTAGGTTCTTCTCTCTCTCTCTCTCTCTCTCTCTCTCTCTCTCTCTCTCTCTCCTTTGCCTTATGCCAGTCTCAACTAAACTGGGTAAATATTTATACTGCTGTGAGCCGGTGGAAGAGATTCGAAAAATGTCATGCAAGACATAACTAAGTGCAATCTGTGAAGGATTGAACCGTTACCTCATCTCATCAGTTATATTGCAGCAGTTTCAATTGCATTTTGGTTTTATGAGGGAGGAGAAACCAGCTCTACGCTCATCTTCAATGAAAGTCACTAGTTACTACTAAACTAAAATATCAGTAAATATAATAGTGATAATTTTGGTATCTGTTGGTCTCACGAGATCAAAGGTTTGTTCCTGAATCTAAAAGCAGGCCGGGACAAGATTATTTTTGAAGACCAGTAGTTACCCACGTACCAGGTCTAATTTTAGTAGGTAGAGTGTTCGCCAGTGGTCCGGGAGACTGTGAATCAATCGCAGGTTGGTCATACCAAAGACTTTAAGAATGGTACTTGATACCTCTTTGCTTAACACTCAGCATTATAAGGTACGTATCAAGGGTAAAGTGGAGCAATCCAGGGTAAGGAGTAGCGCCCTCCCCCTACACCTCGGTGTAGTAGCAATTGAAAAGGAAGTCTTCGGGTCACCCTCGACTAAAGGTCGTCAACTTTACTTTTATGTTGCCCAAGAGAAGGGCAACAATCGCTATATCTTAGCACCAGCGCTATGGCAGGTGTTGCTAGAATGAGATTGAAGATTATGTCAGACTTGTTTTTGGGACTCCAGTGTTTGGTTTTAAATCAAAAACCTTTATTCTTTTAGACTGGTCACCAATCATGGCTAAAGAGCTCAGTATTCTCTTGTATTTTATCTAAAGCTGGAACAGAAGAGATGAATCGAAACCTTTTTCATGGATAATTGAGCAATGTGAATACAAAACTGTATCAGCTAGAATTTCAACTTGGCTGCCACTTTCATTTTTCTATGTCGTTAACCATAAAGTCTGATAAAATACCAAAGAGCAATAACAGCATCTCCATTAAATTACTTACGTGATTTTATTGTTTGCAAAACTGAACTGGCCTTCATTTGATGTATTATGCATATGCCAATGAAGATTTTCGAAAAATTTCCCCACTTTAAAGAATTTACGAAACAGGAGAGTCCGAAAAAATTTATCGACAAAACTTCCAGAAACTTGAACAAAAGAACTGAATAACCCCGTCGAGACATGAAAATAAATAACATTGGAACCCATTTGAAGATTACTTTAATACAAGAAATGTGTATTAAAAAAAACGAAAAAGAAAAAAATGTTTTTACGACAAAGATGCATATAATATACTAGTCTTCTACTGCCAACTTACGTCCAGGTCTTTACACTATATTCCTTTTCCTTATCAAAGAAGGTAGAATTCTAAAAGAGATCGATAACAAAAAGTAAATAAATCTGATACTGTTTAAAAGAATTACGCTTCCCTCCTTAGCACTCCAAGAATTCGTTTTTAGCAATAAATTCATTTTTATTTTGATAACGCTATTCTACTAGCAATACATATCAATCACAATTTTCTCAAACGATGGAATTTCATTACACAAGTACGCATACTGGTCTAGTTGGCTAGGGCTGTAGAATACAGCGACTCTATCTCAGCAAAAGGATAAGACTCTTCTTACAAGTGTCCTTCATATGACACAAAAAAATTTTGAATGTGGAATACTCCTTCATTGTCATCGCTCCCAGGTTCACTTTGGCCCATTGTAAGAGCACCTGATAGGGCTCTATGAATGGGGCGAATAGAACTGTTTGACATTTAAATTGTCTACTTTGACATATAAACTGTGTGCAAACAAATGACTTATTCGAAACTGAATTGCTTGAAATAGAACAGTTTAATCATTTAACTGTTTGTAAACAAATGACTGATGTTTAATTGAATTGTTAGTGATAACAATACTTTGAACCAATAAACTTGTTTGACATATTAAACTGAATTGTTTAAAATAGAACTATTTGATCATTTAACTGTGTGTAAACAAATGGCTGATGTTAAATATCAATACTTGAAAATAGTAAAGTGTGTGCAAACAAATGATTAATAGTAAATAAAATTATTCGTATTAAATAGGAATAAGAGACACGATTTAACTGTGTAAAAAAATGAGCGCAGTCATGTTATCTACAAAATTTGTTTAGAATCATATATTCAGTATATATGTATAAAAACGATTGGGCATTAAATATCTTACAATGGTTGATATGCCATAAAACCAAACCAAACCAAACGTTCACATAGACATATTCAAAGAATTTAAACTCGGCTTACCGATTTTATTTTCCATATCGTTAACCATAAGCAATCCTTATACAAGATATTTTTAAAAAAATAACATCTGTATTAAATTACAAATGTCATTTTATTATTCACCAAACTGAGCTGGCCTTGACCTGAGGTGGCTTCTATATCTAATGACGTTTCTCGGAGTAACGACCCCATTTTGAAGGATTTTGTGTTACAAACGCACAGAAAATGCAAGTTAGATTTTATAGGAAAACACGTGTTTTAATATTTCAATGCTAACAAAATGATCTCGTGGGACAAATTTTCGTGGCCATTTCTTTAAGTAGATTTTTTTCATCCGCATTCATTTCTCTCTCCAAAAAAAAAATGTTTGTGCGGTATAAAAAATGGCTACCGTAGATATGGATTTTTTTTTCAGTATCACAGATTTTACCAAATCATGAAGATGCTGACAGCTAAATCTAATTCAAGATTATCATGATTAATTTTATCTTTCTGATTGCTTGCTCCTCAAAAATGAGCATTGGAAATTTTGGATACTAATGGTTAGACTCGTTTCTCTTTTATTTTTTGAGCATGCTCATAAACTCACAATATGATCAGATTAAACTGCTTATTCCAGCTGGATGAACACTTGGGAAGAGAAGGGATCATATGTCAGAGTCAGAAAAGGTGAGTAAATAAGATACACCTGATCATTTGATTTAGAGCAGTGGTTTTCAAACTTCTTTTGCCACCGCCGGACCAAAATGCCAGCGCCCCCCTCTTCCAACGAATGCCAGAACGACGGTAATGTTAAATGTCATAAGAATTGGTTGATTCTTCAATCACAAACAGTTTGAAGAGTATAAAAAACAATTTTAACAAACAAAAATGGTTAACATTTATTTTTTAATCACAAACACCTTGAACTGAACATGAAATAAATTGTAAAACTGTACGAGCAATCATTAACAACTACCCTGCTTAATGAGATGGGTGGGCTTGGTGCATTGCAATCAAACTATCAACATCAGGATGAAGGTTTGTCAGGAGCAGTCTCAGATCACCACGCTCTGTTATGTTGAGTTTGTTTCTTTGTTTGGTGAGGAGCCTGGACACAACGCTGAATCCTCTCTCAACCAGGGAGGAAGTCGGAAAAGCAATGAAAAACAACGTGATGTCTTTCCACAAGGTTGGGTAGCGTTTTGGGATCGCTGTTTGCATCCAAAAGACTTGGTAAGAGGTTTTGAACTTTAGTTTCAGATCCTCGTGATTTTGCAAACTTATAAGTTCCTCTTCTAGATGGGTTGGCACCTCTGTACTGAGTTCAGTAAACGGATCGATCACCCAACCAGGGATTTCAAGAGAAAATAGGTCGTTGAATCTGACTGACTTATCCCTGTGGTGTTCCGCTAAATGAGCGCAGTACACGGCAATGTCATCGTCCTTCACTCCTGTTTTCTTCTCCAAATCAGACAAACAAGGAAACTGACGGAATTCGCGGCGTCCAAGCTTCCTTCTGTAGAACTGTAATTTTGAGAGGAATGCCGAGAGGGCGGACTTGGCTTTGATTAATGAAGTCTCATCACCTTGCAGCTGCAAATTCACTTCATTGAATTGCGAAAACAGTTCAGTGAGGTAAGCAATATCTTTCTTACTCGATTTCAGTTTGTCGTAAAGCTCAGGGTTGGATTCTTGAAAAAAAATCCAGAAGACTGTTAAACAGTGTGTAAAAACTTTTTAAACAGTAACCTTTCGACAACCACCTAACTTCTGTATGGAGAAGCAGGCATTGAAAATCTTCGTCATTTTCAATACACAGCTGATAGAACAGTCGAGGATTAAGAGCATTCGTTTTGATTTTTTTGACTGCAGTAATTACAGTTGATAAGGATTCATGTAGCTTCTCACTCAAATTCTTTGCCACTAAGTGTTGTCCATGGATCACACAGTGAATTGCGAGGACTTTCGGAACAGCTTTTTTCAAATTATCCACGGTGGCGACCAACCATGGACGGGGCGCCATCTGTAGCACATGAGATGATGTTTGTAAGTGGAATGCTTTTTTCTGGAAATAGTCCTCCACAGCTCGATACACTGATTCTCTTTGGTATCTGTTTCCAGGAGACGTGCAAACAATAATTCTTGACACAGTGACCCACCCTTGATGAAGCGTACATATGCGAGAAGTAGCGATTCGTTTTCAGGAAGAGTGGATTCGTCCAATTGCAAACTGAACTCAGTTGTCATCAACATCTTACTGAGGGTCTCTTCAATGTTTTCAGCCATTTTTGTCTACACTTCGTTGAACTGAGTTGTCACTGAGAGGAATCGATTTTATGACTTGTTCAGGAGATTTGTGCAAGACTGTTTTAATAACCTCTCTAACTGCAGGCAGAATCAGTTCTTCTCCAATAGTGTGGGGCTTGCCAGCTTTCGCTATCAGCAAAGAAATGTTGTAAAAAGCCTTCAGACCGTCATCTGAACTTTTCGATGAAGAAGTAAACATATTCATTGTTTTTCGCTTCAAAAATTGATCTCGAAGAGAATGAACGAACGCCAGTGTTTTACCCGATTTATCGGGATGAATCTTCTGTAAATGTTCGAGGAGCCTAGACGGCTTCATTGCTTCATTAGAAAAGTTTTCCTCGAAAACCAAGCACATGGGTTGTTGTGGATTGGTCGCTGATTGTATAAATCCATACTTCAAGTACTCCACAGAGTATTGCCTACACTTCTTTTTCGATCCTCCTGGGGTTGCCATGTATGTATGCTGCCCTCGCCAAATGTTAATAAACATCTTGCTTAGACAGCCAGAATAAACTTGGACTCACGCATAAAGGAACATTAACTAATTCTAAAATTATGAAAGAGAAATTTATTCCAATGTGAGACAGGTAAATTTCTGAAAGAAAAAAAGAAAAACAAAGAAGTTTTCACTGCAACGAAGGGGAAGAAACAAGTAGAAATTTCAGGGGAGAAAGAGAAAGGCAAAGAAGAAAGAGAGGAAGGGAGGGAAAGTAAGGCGACTGTAACAAGTTGAATTTTAGTTTACTACTAAGTAATAAAGCGGGTAAAAGCGAGCCAAGTATCATGGCAAATAGGAATAATATTCCGATAATATTTAAATTGAAGGCAACAAGTTGGAAGTAAACATGGTGAGATAAGGCAAATGAAACATACCAGAGTCATGTTGAAGGGGTGACTGAAGCGAGAAGCAAAGAATGCGTGTTGTCGGGAAGAAAAATGTCTGGCGGAATGGTTGAAAGTCCCGCCGAGAAGAATAAGTCTCGTAGCTTTCGCGATGCCGAGAGTTTAGGATTAATTAGTAAAGAGAGGATAAACTCCCAAGAGCAGAGCTTAAGGCAACCCGAAAGAAAAATTAAGAAGGGGAGAAGAAATGCGAAATAAAAGAAACGGAGTTAAAAAGGGGCAGAAAGTTTAACGTCGCGGCTAGAAAACGGGAAGTAAAAAAAGGGGAAAACGGTGACCAGGGGAAAATTGGCCCTTACGAAGAGAGTTCTGGATACAGACGTGACACATACGTCTAGTTGCAGCGAATGGGGGGCGCTTTATTAAATCGCCCCGTTTTTCCGGCCTTTCTACCAACACCAACGTCACATTTTACTGAAATTGCTCCAACGCCCCCTTCACAATTTCAACGCCCCCATCCGACTGTTTACTCGCCAGCGCCTGTCTGAAAGTTCATATCACCCCCGGGGGTGGGGCGGTACCACTAATTTAGAGTTTCTCAATTTTTTTCTTTCGGCGTTTCCAACAATGTAGATGCATCCTCTGTGAATAATATAGAGTTGAACGTATGGCTATCATAGAATAAACAAGACATTTAGTTTTTGCTCGGAATTTAGTTTAAAGTTTAATATTTAATGAGATGATTGAGTTTGGATCCTTCCAATAAGTAAATCTATCCGAGATACAGATTCATAAAGAAATTCTCAATCGAAAGTCAAGCATCAAATTTGTGTTTAGCTATCAAAATTGTAAGTGATACAGTATAAAATGTATGGATACTATATAACAGATATTTAGTATTTGTTCGTAATTTAGTTTAAAGTTTAATGTTTAATGAGATGATTGAGTTTGGATCCTTCCAACAAGTAAATCAATCCTAGATACAATTTCATATTGAAATTCTCCATTGAAAGTCAAGCATCAAATTTGTGTTTAACGATCAAAATTGTGAATGATACAGTGTAAAATGATAAAGTTTTAGATAGACATACATTCTCAATTGAAAGTCAAACACCAAATTTATTTTTGGTTATAGAAATAGTTAAAAGCACTTATTCTTAACATTAAATCAATTAGTAAAAGAATGTAGATTACATACCAATCAGTTTGGTTTTATAGAACGTTCACTTTGATTTGAATGATCGAAAGTGCAAATAATTACCGGTTATTTGGCAAAAACAAATATATATTTCCAAGTATCCACTTGATGTTAAGTTTGTATATAGCTGTGTTCCATGATATTTTTGTCTGAAGATTAAAACATATGATTCAATCGAAAGGTTGGCCAAAATAAATAATTTACCACTGGATTATAAATTAATGTCCCCATGAAAAGAAAGTATATATGAAACACACTTGTAACTAAATACCTACGCACATTTGGTGTATATCACACTTAAATTGTATAGATTGTATATATATGGAATATCCACCAAATTGTTATATATATATATATATATACATATATATATACTATCAACATGGAATATGCATACACATATACGTATGCAAAAACAAAAACATGTGTACACACACATATATATGGGCTGTTCATATATAACATACATATGAAATATGTGCATGTTTATATATATATATATATATATATATATATATATATATATATATATATTAAAACATATCACACGCACGCGTGTGCGTGCACGCACTCACACGCACATACACAAGTATATATATATATATATGCATAAAGAAATTTATATATATATATATATATATATATATATATATATATATAATATCCAGTCAGCGTCCTAAGATAGTGGGTATGGATTATTCTTTTATAGAATATATGAGGAATATCATATAAATCTATGAGAGTGCTTTATATATGGCTATTGTTAATCTCTGATTCGTTCGCAGGAATATAACAAAATTCACATTCAGAGCGTATATAGTATAATCGGATGGAGACTCAAACCTGATTAAGTTGTTATTATAAATTTATTTCGACGAATATGACTATACTCTCTTTTTTGGTGTTCTTCAACTTCGAGTAAAGCATGTAAAAAGTCATCTGACGAGACGGAATTTATAATGATATTCTCTGGCGAAATAAATTTATAATGACAACTTAACCAGGTTTGAGTTTCCATCAGATTACACTATATATATGTAAATTTATTCAATTACTATCACAAAGACAACATTTGTAATGTCACCAACAAGCCCTTTGTTTGATGATAACCCTGATGTCGAACATTTTTCAGTCCCAAAGTACCATGAGCATTAATCTATGGCGCTCCGGGAGTAACTAACGATATCACCAAAGTCACAGTGCGAAATACCAAATCTATGCTGATGTAGCTTCTGCCTGATCTTGGAGACTCTGGATATTTTTCGATTTTTTCTGCAAGTGATAAGCTGAGTTGATTCAGATGTGCAGTTGCATTTAAAAGAAAAACTATCAAAACTCTACATTATCATTTACAAAACCACCTGTAAACAATTTCCGAAAAAATGCATTGGTGAAACTTCCAGAAACATTTTTAAAAAGTACTGCTGAACAGAGAAATGAAAATAAACAATTCCTGAACTCATTTGCACTGAAAGAGCTTAGATCCACGAGTCTCCAACTGTCAACTTACGTCTAGGTTTTACAATATATCCCCTTTTCTCATCAAAGTAATATTCAGGGAAGGTGGGATACATAAACAACGAAAAATGAAATCTAACAGATAAAGTTGCAAGAATTCGTTTTTGGTTATAAATTCATGTTGATTTTCATGACGCTATTTTGCTAGCGAAACACATCAATCTAATTTTTCAAACGGTCTTTATTCTCAAGTGAGTGCCCTTGTTTATAGTGGTCGAGTAAAACTGAAACTTATGAATTCAATAAGGGAATCTCGTATGCCGTTCTGTGGGGATTTTTATAAACCCCGAAAAGCCCGTTTTATTCCTACGTTTTGTAAAAGAATAAACCGTACTCAACAGCAGTAGGGAATTGGTGACAGCTTTTGAAGAAAGGGATGAACGACTTATACATGCAACAAGATTTATATACAACAACAACAATAAACAGGGTTTTACACCAAATGGAATAAACAACGAATGTGTAAGTAATAGTTCATAAAAGAGAGTTCAAGGAAGAGTTCAAGGTATAATATAAAGTAAGGTTTGTTGTGAAGGTTGTAAGGTTTTGTAAAGGTGATTGAAGGTATGTGAAGGGTAAAGTAGGTTTGATAAGGTTTGTGGGTAAAGTGAGTGAAGTAAGTTGGTTTGCAGATAAAATGCCTGCTGGAACTTAACTGTGTGTGTCCTGTCCCTTTTAACTCTGCACGTGCGTTCGTCGCTCTTGGGTCCCGGGTGGTGGAAGGTACCAAAATACGTATACCGTCAAGGGCTGCTACGAAAAGATCCTGTGCTAACAGTTGTGGGAGTGGAACCAAAAGAGAGAGAATCTCCAGTGGGGCTCTTTTTTATAATGGACGCCACGTGACCCCAAGGGGCTGCTGCTGTTCGGTGAAACAGGATCACCAGTTCCTTACCAAAATTTCTACAGTTCATATTGCAATAGCAGCACCCAGAGCCAGATTTGCTTATGCGTCAAAGATTTCTGTTGACATATTTACGATTGCGTCATAGATTTCTGTTAACATATTTACAATTGCGTCATGGATTTCTGTTGACATATTTTTTGCCGATGAGTGGATATATAGAATTTAAACGGAAAACATTTTTATTATTTATTCAACTTGGTGCACTGGGATGACCTCCAGCTAGCTAAAATGTCTGTTTGAAGTTTTTAAACACATGAGTGGAACAGGAAAATATTTCAACTCGAACATTATTGATCAAATTTTAGGAAATGATTTTCTGACTCCGACAAAGGACGATGGTGAGTCAGGGTTTATGCAAAGACGACTTTTTCGCCCAGACTGTCTCGTGATAAGATAATTGGACTGAAATAAACGCGAAATTATTTCAACACAAATTCATGATGGATATTTAGGAAATGACCTTCTGATCTCGCCTGGGATTTATATAATACGTTTTATCAAGTCAGGTGGCGTGGCGCCTGATTTAGTTCTCACGAAAGTCGACTAGAAATTGCTGAAGAAAAACACTGTTAGAATTCTCTGTTGCGATTGCTAAAGTCATAATTTGATTCCAATCCACTGTCTTTGATTATTTCTAATGATAATGTGTGACCGTCTTTAAACTTTGTGTGCATATTTTACCAATATTAGATTCTGTAATTAAATTAATCACTGATATTCTTTATTTTTCTGAGAAGTAAAATTCTTCTTTTGTTCTATGACATATATCTAAATAGCACGGTTCGCTGAAAATTAAAGTAAAGTTCATTTCTCTTCTTTGTCGAGTACACAACAAACATTAAAATCCGCTGGAAGATGAGACTAATAGACTGGACATTGATTTCCTTGATTCAGTTTATCCCTTTAATCAATATCGACGGAGATGCGACTCCAACACAAAAAACGAAGGACACGTTGGAGTTGAGTCTGGGTGAATGGTAAAAAAGAAAGTGGGTGCATACAAGGTGTATTGATTATATTTGTGCCGTGATCTCTAATGGTTATAGGAGTGGGTGAGGCGCTCCTTTCTCAAAAATGTACGAGATTCTATGGATGCCATTTCTATATACTTTCTGGATGAATTACACTTTCTTGATTCTTTTGGGGCCTAAAATGTTTCAAACGTCATAGCGGTAGCTTTTTCCTCTCACAGCCTCCACGTACCTATCGAGGGCTCCTTGGGGTAAATGAAGTACACATTTCAACTTTAATCATGATTGGTCTGAAAGCTTTGGAGTCTCTAGGTAATAAGCAAGAAAGCAAACGAGGAGAATTATTTATATATATATATATATATATATATACTCCGTTTTGTCTGAGTTCACATACAGGCCGATGCTGCCTGCTGCCTGTTGCCCGCTCCAGATTACGCAACAGGGATTCGGCCTGGGTGAGTGTATTTGCCAAAAGCGCTATGTCATCAGCATAGTCCGCGCCCATAATAGTTCGTGCAGGGTATCGTCTGCTTCTAGCCTTTTCAAGTGCAAAGCCATTTTCTTTCATTAAATCTATCAATGTCCGAAGTACGTAGTCTTGGTAGATTATGAACAGGTATGGGGCTAATGTGTCTCCTGGCAGCACACTTGTGAAAATGTCAAAGAAGTCCGTGTTTCCATCCGCTGAGCGCGCTTTTACTTCCGTGTTTTTATAGAGCATCATTATAGCTGCTGCAGTCTACCAAGGGAGACCGTAACAGCAAAAATGATGCTCTATAAAAACACGAAAGTTATAAAAATACGAAAGTCGACTAGAAGTATTTCCTCTGTCTTCCCTCTGTGTATGGAGTTAAATGCCTTGGAGATATCTATAAATAGGAGTGTAACCTCGAGGTTTTTTGCACGAACACCTTAAAAAATTCGATGGATTTTCAGAATTTGTGATGTTGTGAATCGATTTTTCTGAAAGCCCTTTTGGTTTTTTCAAATGCATATATATTTTTCTCAATTTTAGGTTCAATACAGTTGAGTAGCGGAGCATTGTAAATCTTAGCCACTATAGAAGTAAGGGTTATACTCTGGTAGTTCTTGGCAATTTCGAGGACATATTTCTGGGGGAAAGGGAGTATGCAGCCCTTTGTCCATCTGTCTTTCGTGTTCTGATTAAGTACGGCGTTGCAGTATCGGAGCAGTATGTCGTCGAATTTCCTTATCTTCCATACTTCTGGGTGTATTTTATTGAGACCGGCAGCTTTCCTGTTTTTAATTTGGTGATATCTCCACACTAAATGATGGCTCTCTGAAACTACCAGACAAGTTCACCTACCTTGGAAGCAGCGTCTCATCTACCGAAAAATGTCATCAATACGCGACTAGCAAAAGCATGGACAGCTTTCGAAAGGCTATCGGTCATATTGATGTCAGGCCTATCCGATAAAACAAATTGCAATTTTTTACTGCTGTATGGAATCACCACTTGGACGCTGACTATGCGTATAGAGAAAAAGCTCGACGGCAATTGCACGAGGATGCTATGAGCTATATTAAACAAGTCCTGGAAGCAACATCCCACAAAACAGCAGCTGTACGGCCACCTACCACCCATATCGAAGACAATCCAAATTAGACTAACAAGAGATGCGGGACACTATTGGAGGAACAAGGACGAACTCATAAGCGACATTCTCCCATGGACTCCTTCACACAGACGCGCAAGTGTTGGATGGCCAGCTAGAACTTATCTACGACAGCTCTGTACGGATACAGGATGTAGCCTGGAAGACCTGTCGGAAGCGATAGATGATAGAGACGGATGGCGAGACAGAGAGAGAGAGAGAGAGAGAGAGAGAAAGAGAGAGAGAGAAAGAGAGAGTTAGGGAAATCCGCGCGAGCAGCTCCACTTGTGTGCACGATCATAAGACATTACTGTTTGATGATTGCGCACACAACATGAAACTTCGAGCTACGAATTCTATTATTCACAATTATAGTATTTTTAGTTTTTATCCCTGTTCTGCAATAATACCATTGAGCGCTTTTTATGCCAACTTTTCTTGTTTGTATATATATATATATATATATATATATATTCTTAGAATGGAAGATATATTTTAGATACATATAGTTTTCATTCTTATGTATGTTGTATGTATATATTGTAAATATGGAATGAATATAAACACATTTTGGAGGAATAGAATGTGTGTATAAATAAAATATATATTTACGCACACACACACGCACATATACATACATATGGAAATTAAACCAGAAAGGTAGAGAATGTGCGTATAAATGAAATGTATGTTTACACACACACACACACACATATATATATATATATATATATATTGAAATTAAACCAGAAAGGGAATATGGTATATAACTTTTTTGTGGTTGTGCTCTTTAGGGAATTTCTGCGCTATTTGAATACGATCTTAATTTCAAAGTTTTATGGCAAATCGAGAATGTCACTCAAGAAAACATTTTTTAAAAAGTTTAAAACGATAACTCAAGAGACTGTGTTCCATTAAATAATCTGGGATTAAAGCATTTCTGTCGGAATTCGAACCAGTCATAGTGGCGTGACATGTTCTGATTTAAAAGAAAAAAAAAAAAAAACGAAATCATATAGCGAATTGAGCCTATGTCGGGCGAATGCATATACATTCCCATAAATTATATGGAGTCAGTTGTTTGGAAAAATAATGCAATTTTTTTTTGTCATTTTAATTTCCAATCGGTCATTATTTTTTAAACAATGTAAATTTTGAGTTGTTTCTGCAAATTTTGAATTCATTTAAACAAGAATTGGTTATTAGATTACGAAATGATATCATTTTTTAAACACCCTGTATATATATATATATATATATATATATATATATATATATCCATTTGTACATATAAATGTGTGTGTGCATGTGAGTATACATGTGTGTGTGTGTGTGTGTGTTTATGTGTGTGTGTGTGTGTGTGTGTGTGTGTGTTGGATAATCATTATTATTTAGATAAAATATACTGTCAATACGATGTGTGCTCGTGAGCAATCGAGCATACTTATTAGTTTCCTATCATGTTTATTAAGAGTTTTTCGAACGCCTGAATAAAAGCTGCCAGCCATTAAATTCAGTTGCCCAGTCGGCTGGGGCTGTAGAATACACCGACTGCTTCTCTGTAGAGGGGTAAGACCCCCCCCCAACGAGTGTCCTGGATATGACACTAAACAATCTGATGGTGAGGTTCCAGCAATGCTGGAGCTTTGGGGAGTGCGGAGTACCCCTTCACTGCCATCGCTCCCAGGTCCACTCTGGTCCGGAGTGGTAGCACCTGATAAGGGTCCTATCTATGGGTTAAATAGAACTACGTGCTTCTTTCACTATACTGATTGTTGCATTTAAACTGCGTATTTATGCTAAACTGAATTGTTTAAAATAGAACTGTTTTGACATTGGAACTGCGTACTAGTGCTGAACTGAATTGCTCGAAATAGAACTGTTTTTGACGTCTAAACTGTGTACTTATTCTGAACTGAATTATCTGAAATAAAACTGTCTGACATTTAAATCTGTATTGCCCAGTCGGCTGGGGCTGTAGAATACACTAACTGCACCTCTGCAGAGGGTAAGACCCCCCCTAACGAGTGTCCTGGATATGACACTAAACAATCTGATGGTGAGATTCCAGCAGTGCTGGAGCTTTGGGGAATGCGGAGTACCCCTTCATTGCCATCGCTCCCAGGTCCACTCTGGGCCGGAGTGGTAGCACCTGATAGGGCCCTATCTATGGGTTAAATATAACTAACAGCATACTTATGCTAAAATTAATTGAGTAAGCTAAATTGCTTGAAATAAAAACGTTTTTGACAATTAAACCGTACTTACATTTAAACTGCGTGCTTATGCTTAACTGAATTATTTCAAATAGAACTGTTTTTCGACATTAAAACTGTATTTACACTTAACTGAATTATTACATATAACTGCTTGAATAGTTTGAAATGGAAATGTTTTTCACAATTAAACTGTGTACTTATGCTAAACTGAACTGTTTTCAATAGAACAGATTATTTACATAAAAATGGTTGATATGCCATAAAACCAAACAAACCAAACCATTAAATTCAGTATTCAGGAGGTTTTTGTCTCTGTTTGATTAAACATCTCAAATACTGTACAAGAACTTTCCTAATAGACATAAGCTTGAAAGTCTAACCAAAGAAATAAAACAAAATATTTCATGCATTTGTATATGGAGAATGTAGTATATATAAGTACGTATATATATTGATCAGTAAGGCAAAATGTAAACAAACGAAAGTTAATACATATGACGTTATAATTCCCGAGCTGACACATGTCATCTGTCGACTGACCAGTAAGATACTGAGTCAAAGGTAAAGTCGGCGGGTTTCGATCCTAGCTTGAAGCGTCCTGCATGTCTAGCCACACTAAAAAGTTGTGATACAACGAAACAGTCTGTCTGTTACTTTTCACACACCACTCATACACTTATATATATATATATATATATATATATATATATATATATATATATATATATATATGTGTGTGTGTGTGTGTGTGTGTGTTTGTGTGTGGTGTGTTAAAAGTAAGGTCCGCAAAGGTATTAAGTTTGAATATTTATTGCTTTACTGATTTTAAATCATGTGTTCAAGAATCTATCAGAAGTAGCAATTTCCCAGCCTCTTTGAAATAAGCAAAATCATATTGATATGCAGTTAAAATCAATCAATCGATCAACCAAGTAAAAAAACAAAAAAAAACTCTTTATCAATATTTACCCAACCCCTCCGCTCGGGCAGGATATGACACAAGGTCAATTTTTAAGCGGAGTTTAACAGGTTTGAATTCAGTTTTCCTTCTCCTAGACTAGTTGCCTCACCAAGGCTGAAGAACCCAGTCTGTCCTACTATTTACCCCTAGCTGGAGGGAGAATAATTGGATTCATACCTTTCCCAAGGGTATTAGTGCTATGTGAAATGCAATCATTCTCGTCCAGGATTTGAACTCGTATCGTCGTGTCCAATTCCTACGACGATAACCATTACACCACGGGCACCTCCAAACTCTTTATTAATTTAGACTTAATCTGTGTATATCACTAGAACTTCACACATCTGAAGCAGATAAATAGAGTAAATGATTGAATAAAAATCCGATGTACAAAAAGATTTTATTTCTTTATATTCAGTGAAGAGTTTTCTGAAAAAGAAAAATGCAAAATCTTTTCTTGTAAGTAGAGTTAATATCAGTGTGAGCGTAAACATTTTTATGGATAAAGTGTAGATTGAGAAGATTCGTGCAATGAAATACAGCAGGATTTGTTTACTTAGAATAAACGGACATATTTTGTGAGTGTAAAAAATCTTGTTTGTGTATATATCAATATGATGATGGTTATGTATGTCTAAGCTAAAAGAAACAATCGGCAAGCGATTTTTTTAGTAATTGTAGTAGCAAAAGATTTGTGCTAACACATCGGTATTCGTTCAATCTAAGAAAAATTAAACAAAGTTGAAATTAATTGAATTCTTGACAGAAAAGAATGTAGATTTTCACTCAAAAGAAATAAAACGAAAAGTATTTAAGTCATTTAAGTCATTATTTACTGAAGAAATATTTATTTCTTCGTTTATTCATACAATTCATATAATTTAGGTAGACCCGAAATTAGATTTTTTAAAAAGTAGTCGATGATTTATCAATGATTCTGATTGGCTAAGAAGTTTTTAAACAATCTCGGAGAGAAAAGATTTTTTAAAAACTATTTTGGGTTTTGATCTTTCAAAATTTTTGCGCCAAGTCAAATGTTGTCGTCAGTGAAGTATCTCAAAATTTAAAAACTAGTGCGAATACGCTGATGAATCGAAGAATGCAAAAATACAGATATAAATATTACAGCTACTGAAGCTTTTTTTTTAACCAAAAATTGACACTTTTTTTAGTATGGAAATCAGTTGAGTTCCCATACATCTCTTGGGCTACAATTTTTTGATGTTGGATTCCGAGTTAAGCAGAATTTCCTGCACGTTTTTTCTTCTTCACACAACTTATCATGATCAACAAGTTATGCTAACACCACAGAACCTCTAAAATCTTTCTCTCACCATCATTCCCTACCGTTTATCCCTCCTGGCAAGTCCTCTAGACAGCATTCAGTGTTTGTACAGAGCTGATGAATGTAAGTTTTTTGCTGGTTGACCAGCACTGATGTGTCCATGTATAGAAGTCAATTAGAGAATTACTTCACTACCACTGTCAATCATGCCTTGTTCAGCTTACTTGGATTGTTTATGAGATGGCCGTACAACTGTTGTTTTGAAGAGTGCTACTTCTAGGATTTTTTCAAAGCAATATGCAGCATCCTTGCATAGTTCCCATCTAGTTTTTCTTTCAAACGTTCAAAAGGGGTGCAACTATATAATAGTACTGATACAACTACGGCTTGGAACAAATCTTGTTTACTTTTAACAGGGAAATCAAATTTCCATATGATCGTCAACCTGTTAGTAGTTGTCCATTCTTTTCCTATGCGTGTATTGACATCACTTTCATTCGGTAATGAAACAGACGCCATCATCTTCAATAATGAGCTTCCTCACACACAAACAGAATAAGTGCGTACCAGGTTCCCAAGACTTTGTCAAGAAAGATTTCTATCCCAAGGAAAATATATTCTTCTCGTATTTTTAATGAATTCATCACGTAGGGAAAAAGAAAATTCATTTGGTTTATTGACAGTCGTGTCATCCGAAGATATATCCGACCAGAGGAACGATTAACGAATTGGATGCGGAATTACCCATGAATTTAGCGAGGACGGCTGCACCATCACAATTATTCTCATATCGACTAAAAGAATATCTGCAAATATTTAGGGACATTAATTTTTCTCTTTGATTATATTTTCATGGTTCAGGATCTACAACCAAATTTACAGTTGAAATTTTGTATCTTTTTCAATTAAATGCAGTTTCTTTTTTTCTGGTTCATTATTTCTTCTTTTTTTTTTCTATATTTTTTATTACAGAATTGTGTCAAATAATAGATACAATCTATTCCTCCGATATAGAACATATTTTAGGACTTTTTTCCTAACTTAAAAATTTGTCTGGGGAATAATTAAAAACATCCTTACCACCAATGTACGAATCTCATTAGAATGGAAAGGTTAATAAAAAGTATTCAAATACCATTCTCACGGATGAAGACGTGCAAAAGCAAAACCAACCATCTTTGATGCTTGTTCTTTGGAATAATTCTATTCTAAAATACATCATAAGACTATTGCAATAATAAAGAATATTGTAGATGTTTATGTCATGATAGATTAAAAGAGTGATATGAACAGACTGATATATATATATATATATATATATATATATATATATATATATATATATATATATATGTGTGTGTGTGTGTGTGTGTGTGTGTGTGTGTGTGTTTGTGTATGTATGTGTGTGTGTGTCGAGAGAGAGTGACAGAGAGACAGAGAGACAGAGATTACATATAATTACTTCATATAACACCATCCTCACGTTTGATATTTTTAATTCGTTTAGCATTTTTATTCAAAACTAAATACATAAAACCTGATAAGTAAGACATTTTAAATTTATATGTTTGGATTTTATTTGTAATAATTTTAGATAACTTCTTTTAGAATTGCAATTTTAAAGTGTTAGTTCGATATATCAGCTCCGCCCCACAAAAATAATCATCCTTTGGATGAAAATCTTCCAAAACTTAGGGAGAATAATTTTTTGTTTAACAAAATGTACTCAGGATAAAATATATTTATTTCAAGGAACGCCGGCTAATTCTATTAGTTTGCATATATTTGTGAATATGGATATAACAAAGAATTGTCAGTTTATACTTGTGATAGGTTTGCAAATAGAACTTTTCTAGACCAGCAAAAGTTCGATTAATTGAAATTATGATTTAAGAGCAGAGCAAAGGCGTCCACTGTATCTGTTATGTTGCAGGATTATAATTAGGCTTAGCAAAAATCGAGTCCCTCAGTTTCACTGAATGTTTTATTCCAATTTTTTTCAACACAAAATCTTATAAGGATGATTCAAAAATGCATCAGTTGAGCAATGCTTGCGTACTTGATCCTTACGGAATACCCTAGTATTGTGACCTTGTGCCAGACTAAGCTGATTATAACAAATGTTTTTGTACATATTCCTGAGTTTTATTAATAGATTTTTGGAGAGTCGTTTGTTTTCATTGGTTCTTTTTTGCAAATCATTTAATTTGACCAGCATTTTATTTCATCTTACTTTTAGTTACTTTCTTATTCTAACTTACTCGAGACGTCAATCTATGACAACGAAGAACAGGACGGATCAGAAATAATAAAGATTAGGCTCTTTGAGAGATTCGCTCTCACGCCTCTCTCTCTCTCTCTCTCTCTCACGCGCGCGCGCACGCGCGCTTTTAAAATTTTACTGAAATATTTATTGTTATTTCCGATTCGCTCTCTTCCTCGTCTCAGTTTGACGACTTGAGTAAATGGCGATAAATAAAAGAATAAAAATAAAAATGATTGAAAATTAAGATAAAAAAAAATCTGACCTAAATTACTGATTGACAATGTTTCATTTCGAGTAGCCATCTTGTCCAGTTTTTGAACTTGGATTAAAGAGTGATACGTATTCATCTTTCTCTGATGTTTTCTTGTCTTCGAACAGCAAAGTAAAAAAAAGAAAATTAAAAGAATGAAGCGAGCTTACTCCTGTAGGTTCCTACCCTGCTGCAGTACTTCCCATATTGTACCAGCGGATACAAGTCCTATTTTTGGCCTGGGACCCTTATTAAATTGACCATATTATTTCGTACTTTTCCCATCTCTCATTTCTTTCCTTTCTTTTTCTTTCTTTTTACTTTCAATTTTAATTTTCCCTTCCAACTTTCCTGTCTTTCTATCTATCTTTCTTTCTTTCTTTCTCATTCAAATTTTCCTGTCTTTCTTTCTTTCTTTCTTTCTTTCTCATTCAACTTTTCCTGTCTTTCTTTCTTTCTTTCTTTCTTTCTTTCTCCATTCAACTTATACTTGCTTTTCTTTTTTTCTTTGCCTATTTAAGAAAGTTTTTTTCTACATATATTTCTTTTAAAATCACGTCAGTCATTCTGTTTAAATTTCTCCATGTCAGGGGCAGAAATTAGGACGGTTGCCGATAAGAAATATAGATGAAGGGCTCATTTTACACGATGCAATAATTCTGCTTAATGTAAATGGACAAAGAGATGTCATCACTCGAAGATTAACATCAACGTCTTGGCACAGCCCTATTTTTCCCGTTATTTTTTTAAAGGCAGCAGTGGATAAAATAGAGAAATTAAAGATTTGTTAAATTCTTTGTTTGGGGTATAGGGATTTCCAGTAGTCAACAGTCTCATGAATGGGGAGGGTGAGTTCTTCAAAGTTTTTTAGGCGTAGGATATTATTGCTTTTATGAGAACGGAATTCTGTTACTTTGGTGTTGTTTTTCGAGACGAACTATTCTTCTCGTAATACTGAACTGTGAATAGAACACCCGACACTAAACGAAATTTGTCAAATTCGTTTCGCTCATTCTGCCGTGCGCTTAAATTGGAGGAATCCAAATTATATTGAAAAGGAAAAAGTCACTTAAACCTGCTTCCTGAAGCATTTAAGGCTAATATAGTATCATATCATCTTTATCAAATTTATATCATAATTACTTGCAAATAAAATAAGAGGAAATACTCTAGATTAAGTATTAAATATTCATCTTTCTTATGGGATAACTTAATAGTTAAAACTATTATCTGCTTGGAGGGGGGGTTCTTGCAAAAAATAAAACCAGTTTTAATCCCAGAATTCTTTCTGTTTTCTAAAAAATGAATCAAGAATAAATGACTGTATTCATTTTGTATTGGAATGGTCAGTACAAGGGAGGATATTTGGTCGATTCCCCACCCTCCAAGAACCAATATTAACATTAGTATATCTGTTATATATCAACACTAAACAAAATGAAAGGAAACACTAAATAACCTCAATTTCTCATACAAGAACATTTAACATTTTACATGCACAATATACATACAGGTGTCATTACATGCACAATATACATACGGGTGTCATTACAAAAAAAGAATGAACAAACATGCCAATGCTAGAATTATCCACATTTTTCCATGAACAAGCAGATGAAAGAGATACAAAATAGAAAAAGGATTATTTGATGAATATGGATAATATAGCAATGTTGCCTTACCGTTCCCAAGCAAGGTCAGAGACAACGTCTCTACGACTCCAAGAACAGAGTCAAAAAGAAATCGAGAAGGATTTTCAGGAAATGTCATGTGACACTCTACGGGCTTCAAACGGATATGTCAATTCTCTAAGGAAGATAATTATTTATCTTATGCTAATACATTTATGTACAGGTTATGCTTCCTCGTCATGTGTTCAACATGGTGATATCAGTTATATTGGTAAGTCAAGACCGCAGTAGCATCGGTCGAATGAAATCGAAGAGCGACTTAAAAAAGAATGAAAGTTTGGGGAGAAAAAAAGGGAACAGAGAATAAGTTGGAAGGAAAGAGAAATGGAAAAAAACGAGAGAGAATACGAAGAGGTACAAAGATGAAAGAAGACGGGCGTATAAAAAGATATAGCGAAAGAAGAAGAAGAAGAAGAAGAAGAAGAAGAAGAAGAAGAAGAAGACTTGGTTGGTTGGTTGGTGTTTATGGCATATCAACCCTGGTAGGTTATTTAAATCCATTTTTATGCAAATGGTCATTTCTCTTTCAAACAATTCAGTTTAGCATGAGTACACAGTTTAATAGCCAAAAACATTTCTATTTCAAGTTATTCAGTTTATTCAAACAGTTCTAATTCAGCTAATTCAGTTTAGTATAAGTATAGATTTTCTTTACACACAGATAAATGTCAAAACGCTTCTATATTAAACAATTCAGTTTACCATAAGTACAGTTTTAATGTCAAAAACAAATCCATTTCAAACAATTCAGTTTAGCATAAATATGCAGTTTAATTGTCAAAACCATTTCTAATTTAAGCTACTCAGTTTAGTCAAACAGTTCTAATTCAAACAATTAAGAATAGCATTAGTATGCAGTTACTTCTATTTAACCAATAGATAGGGCCCTATCAGGTGCTACCATTTCGGGTCAGAGTGGACCTGGAAGCAATGACAATGAAGGGGTGCTCCGCATTCCTCAAAGTTCCAGCATCACTGGAACCTCACCATCAGATTGTTTAGTGTCATATCCAGATTACTCATTTGGAGGGTCTTACCCCTCTGCAGTGGTGCAGTGGGTGTATTCTACAGCCCAAGCAATACGCAGAGTTAATGTCAAAACGGTTTTATTTCAGATAATTCAGTTTAGCATAATTTCACAGTTTAAATGTCAAAACAGTTCTATTTAAAACAATTTAGTTTAGCATAAATATGCAGTTTAAATACAAAAAACAATAAACCCAAACCACGGTTTAGTTCTATTTAACCCATAGATAGGACCCTTAGCATTAGTGGAACCTCACTATCAGATTGTTTAGTGTCATATCTTGGACACTCGTTGGGGAAGTCTTACCCCTCTACAGAGAAGCAGTCGGTGTATTCTACAGCCCCAGCCGACTGGAGAAGAAGAAGAAGAAGAAGAAGAAGAAGAAGAAGAAGAAGAAGAAGAAGAAGAAGAAGAAGAATGTGTGTGTGTGGGGGGGTAGGGTCATTATATAATCATCACTTGTGACAGTATATATATGTATATATATTGTTGTAGCCTTTTTAGGGGCCAGAAATAAAGACTTAAGAGAGGAATTGAGTTGAACAAATATATTAACAAAGAACAGAAATAGAACATATACAAAGGAGAGGGTTGCCAGCGAGACTATTCGGTCCGACTGTAGAGGCTGTCTGCTGGAATATTGCCTTCTGCCTATTTATAGCTGGAAGAGGTTATGCGTGCGGGGGTTAATTACCATAACATACATATACTACTGGTAAAGGTTTAGATCACCCTACATTTCTTAAAAACACTTAAAAATAAGATATTTTTGTATATTTTAAAGTAAAAGATAACATTTTATTAAATTCAGTGTGTTTGCTTTTATTTTGACAAAAAATAAATACTTAACTCAAAAAGAATTATCGTACCACAGCATCATATTTTGTTTTTATCAATAAAACCACCACCTGCCAAAATTACAACTTTATAAATTTTGTGAATTCTTTCTAACAGTTTTTGAAAAAAAAGTTAATGGTAAACTTTCCTAAGTATTCTTCAAGTATTGAAAAAGCTTACTCTCACTCTTTAGGTATTCTCTTCGGACTCTTCCATTCAATTCATCCCATGCTAATACAATGAGATAAAAGTCAGTATATTGATGTTGCTAAGTGACGATTTCAAAATTATTGTTCTTTTTTGACTCAAGGTAATTTTCACATTATTTAGAAGAGTGTTTTGGATGATGATATTGTTGAACTATGATTTTTTTTCCAATTATGCGTAAACCAGATGGTATAACATGCTTTTGCAAAATTTAAGGATATTGTTTTGTTTTGTTTTGTTTTTTTCCTGATTCCCTTGACCTGAATCAAATCTCAAATCATCTCTCCTCCAAAACACCCCCACACTATAACTGACTCCCCACTAAACCATCGGAACGGCACATTCATCCTTCAGTCTTTCTTCTCATATACACTTTCCTCTTATTAACAAAAAGTTCAAATTTAGATTCAACTCTACTCAATACATTTTGTTCTTAAGTTTTCTTTTTTTTTTTTCTTTCTTTTTTTCTTTTTTTGCCCATTAGTCTTTTCTGCTCATTCACCTTCTGTAAGAGGGGGTTCTTCATAGCTACAGACTCCCTATATTTGCCTATGCCTCCTACCAGAAAAGGCTTGACACAGGTTCAATGACCCGAAGGCCGATTAAAGTGGGGATAAGGGGAAGAGAAGGTCGGGAACGAGCCGAGGCTCGAACCCTGCTGGTCTATGTAGCTCATCGGCTCACTTAGTGCAATGTGAGCCTGATGAGCCAAGTTTGTCAAAAGGAGTCAGTAATGCAGCTCACCCACCCGGAGGTTGCCCAGCCGAAACCGGTAACCTTACGGCTTCAAGTCTGCCACTGGTTCCTTTTCGGAGCCTCGCCCTGAACCAAAGTCCAGCGCAGGCTCCGGAGAGTAAAACGAAATACAGACACCCTGAGTCGATTTTTCATAGTTGAGAACGACACAGGTTACTGTCGAGAGGAATTAAGCTCCTATGTTAACTCTGGAACAGTCTTCTTTCTATGTCTTTTGCTTTCAATAATCAGGTGTTTATACTTCAGCTGCAGTTGTGACTTATGGTGCTCGAGTTCTTTTTTCAGCCAATATTTGCGCCAATTTTTAATTGCCTTTTGTAATGAATATTCCACCTCATGTATTGAAATCTTACATTTATTGGCAATTTGCCTTTAAGAGTAGTCTTCTTCGAATAAAATTTCAGTTTCTGTCCGCATCTAAGAGCTTAACTGCTTTGATTTTGCCATCATGTGTAAATAATTTTAAAATTGAAAATACTGTTCTAATGGCACAATCTTTTTTTTTTCTTCAGGGACAGCAATGTTTTGGCAAAAATGAGTTCTTTGCAAACAGCAACTGGTGTTACAACATTAGTCAGTTCACAATTGAACCTATAGTTAACAATTGAACCTATAGTAACATTTAACTAGGTTGAAAATTTGGATAATGCAAAAATATAATGTTTCTTGTAAAAAATGTTCATAGCTCAGCAAAATAGACAAACGAGTCCAAATTTGAACTTTTGCCGTAATAAGAAGAGAGAGTATGTGAGAATAAAAGCCAATACAAGTTAGTTAAGGAAATTTTATCTTTGACTAACAAAAAGTTCAAATTTAGATTCAACTGCCCACAAAGACGAAAAAAAGAAAGCAAAAAATTCCTTAAAATTAGATATTTTTGTATTTTTTTAAATACAAAAATATCTCATTTCAAGATGTTTTTTTAAGAAATGCAGGGTGGCCCAAACTTTTTACTTGCAGTGCGTCTTATATATATATATATATATATATATATATATATGTGTGTGTGTGTGTGTGTGTGTGTGTGTGTGTGTGTGTGTGTGTGTGTATGTATATATATATATATATATATATATATATATATAAGTAAATCATTGGCCTTTTATAATTTGGTCTCCAGTGTGAACAATAGAAATTTGAGAGAAGTTCCGATTTGACAAATCATAAAATGTAATAGAAAAGTTGAAGGCATTAATTTTTTCAAACTTTCCCCTAGTTTCTCTTTTTAAAAAAACTATTCTTTATAGATGTAATGGATATCTGCGAATTCCAGTTCTCAAGACCCCGTTTGTATGACATAGTAACCCTTCCAAGTGATTCGATTGTTGGGAGATGTTGTTGGCACACTTAAAATATGACTCTAAAATAAAGTAACTATAAATATGTATACACGTGTATACACTCATTTATGTCTGTGTATATATTTATATGGATATATGTAATAGTGTTTGCTCTTGTACCATAAATATGGCTACTTCTTTTTTTATAATTTCATAACAACTCATAATTACAGTCACATCAATACAGACATTACTGCGACAACAAAACTATTTTATCAAATATATATATATATATATATATATATATATATATATATATATATACACGGGTGAGGCCATGTGTCACATTCTGCTCATATGGAGGGGTATATATATATATATATGGTGGGTGTAAGTAAAGAAACGCATACATTTTTCTTTTGGGCATAAAAGATACAGTATATTTACAAATGAAGAAACAGTAAAGAATGTACATCCTAGTTTTCTAAATTTGTGTTACAGATAGTTGTCACACACCCCACTAAACGAGCGAGTATGGCATAAAGCCAAGGTTTATGTGGGTCAAGGCGAAGGGCTGTAGACCATACACGTCAGGCGAGCACAAAAATGCCTCGGGCCCCGTCGGCATTCCCCTAAAAAGGTGTGCCACAGGCGCCAGATGATAAACCTAGCTCCTCTTAGGAGGATTAGAGCCTGGGGAGACGCCCCCCTCAAGACTCGAGGATTGTGTCTGTCCTGCGAGTAGCGACTGCTGGGCTTACCCGTCTACAGCGTCAAGCAATCCCGACAGACCATGATCCACCTCACTCAACCGATCCCAGACCTACCCCTTGCCCAAAACCGCTTGTCAGAAAAGGTCAGCGAAGGGGTATAAATTTGTGTTATAAGTCATTGTGTGTGTGTGTGTGTGTGTGTGTGTGCTTAAGTGTATCAATAAGTCCGTAGTAAGATAATGGAAAGTATTTATTTGACTAATTACTTACTTTTAAAATAATTTCTTTATCAATACTCATACATTGAAATATAGAGAAAATATCTTATCGAAATAATTTATGTATATTGACAGAAGTATCCGATTCATGACCGGACTAAAATGATTTTAGGAACTGCAGTCAGTGAGATAGAAAGGGGGAAAAGAAAAGTATGTGATCTTATTTGTTGTTGAAAGATTTTGCTTATTGATTCAAATAAAAAGTTTCCTTTTATTTTATGAATGTTTTTTTTTTCTTTTTTATTCTTTTTAAGGTTTATATTTAAAATGATACATTAAAATATATAACCTTAAAATAGTGAAAGTTTTAAAACATTTTCGTGATTCTTTTTTCTTCTTCTTTTATTGTCTCCAATAAAAGTAGTACTTAGTTTCAGATCATTTTTTTAGTTAATAATTTTCAATAAAGCATTATAAAAAAAATATACCAAATAAAAAATATAGTTTTAATCTAAATTTTTATTTTCTGATGAAAATTTTAAGATAAAAGAATCTAAGAATTCATGTATTACAATATTCTTTGATTTTAGGAATTTCTTTTTGTTTGCATTAAAAATATTATTTTATAAAATGTAATCCTATACTCGTCTTTTGAAATGTTACTATTACTTTATTTTTCTAAAAACTTTTAAAAATATGACAAAAAACCGTTAGATTCAGGCCTTAATTGCCTATTGAGTTACAGGGATAAAAATGTATTTGTTTAATTTATTTTCTTTTTTTAACTTATAAAAATGTAACAATAAAAAGAAATTAAGAATTAAAAATGTGCCTTATTTCTAGGTGGAAAATTAATTCAAATGAAAATTATTCGTTCATTCTATAAATAGTTTATTTCTTTTTTAAAAAAAAGTTTTTGAATTACACTGATTAAAAATTTACATATTTCTTTGAACAAAATATATTAAGTATTCGTTTAAAAATCAGTTTTTGAGTTGTTGATAAACAATGGTTTCGTTTGATTTTTGTTATTTTTTTCTTTTTTTACCCTCTAAAAATATAACATTATTGGTCGGTACAATGAAAAGAATCTAAGAATAAATGTGTCTATAATAAAAAGAAGCTAAGAATTAAGAATTAAAAAATTTTCGTTGTACAATTTTTTTTGTGAGAGTTTACATTTAAAATAGTATTTTAAGACAGGTATCCCTTGGTTTGAAATATGTTTATGAGTTCGTTCAGTTCTTTAAAAATTTAAGAATTTTTTTTTTTTTACAATTCGTACTATATTACAGTAATGATTAACGTGAAGCGCTGCAGCCTCGATGTAAGCGAGTTCGAACTCCAGTTGCGATGTATACTTCGGGAATAATATCATTAAGCAAAGAAACAGAGACTAAATTTTAAAACACATACTTCCGAAAAAAGCATAACGTAAATTCAAGTTTCACCAATACAATATGTGTGATATTCAAACATGGCGGATCTTAAAAAGAACTGAAGAGTCGCACGAGTTTTTTGTACTTACTTATGAAGAACTGTGAAGAGTTAAATAAATCAATCGATTTTTAATTTAATCAGTAAAAATCATAAACTAAATTTTGTACTTTTCCCTAATAAGCTTATTAAAGTATATTCACGTTTTAATGCTCATTGATAATTCTTTTCTGAGTTATTAAGGACATGTACATACCAAAACAGACGTGATATATATATATATATATATATATATATATATATATATATATATATATATATATATATATATATAATGCTTATCAAAGGACATTTTTAAACAAAAACATTATATTTTAACATAATCCGCTTATTTATTTATACACTTAAATCAATATGACCGGGCTATTGGTATAATGGTTAGAGTGTTCGCCAATGGTCCGGGAGACCGGGGTTCAATCCCAGGTCGAGTCGTACCAAAGACTCAAAAAATGGTACTTGATGCTGCCTTGTTTAACACTCAGCAATATAAAGTACGCGTCAAGGGTAAAGTGGAGCAATCCAGGTAAAGGAGTAGCGCCCTCCCCTACACCTCGGTGAGCCTTCAGGGTGTCCTCGACTATGGTCACCAACTTTACTTAAATCATTATTGATATTGAATTTAAATCGGACAAATCGAGCATTATACTGTTAATATTTCAGATCAAAATTCACTTCTGTCAGGTTGCAAACTTATTGACATAAATCAATGATAAGTGACTAAAATATTTCACGTGATATTTATTATTTTTCAACATAATTTCTTTTGTTAATAATGCTTTTATTTCAGTTGTGACTATTATCACATTGATCTGACATTATACAGGGCAAATTACAGATCAAAATTTCGCAAACTTACATTTTAGCCAATTATTAGATAATTACCTATGATACAATTTTTTGTTAATAGTTGTCCGAGACAAGATTTAGACGGTATGGTGCTAAAATTTAGGTCTTAGAAAGTCACATAACACGCGAGTATATACGGTACCCGATTGTAAACAGGCCAGTCGCCGGGGGCTGTACAATACACTGACTGCATCTCTGCTGAGGGGTAAGACCCCTCTCCTCACAACTGTCCTGGGTATGATATTAAACAATCTGATGGTGAAGCTTCAGTAATGCTAGAGCTTTGGAGAATGCAGAGTACTCTTGCATTGCCATCGCTCCCAGGTCCATTCTATGGGTCAAATAGAACTGTTTGATATTTAAGCTGAGTGCAAAGAAATGACATGATAAATTAAATTGTTAGAAATTGAACTGTTTGATCATTTAACTTATGACTAATGTTTGAATTGTTAGTGATACATAGCAATACTTGGAACCATTCAACGTTTTTGATTTATGTTTACAAACCATTTATACCTTATATATATTTATAAACCGTATTTGGCATTAAATAACAAACAATGGTTGATATGTCATAAAACCAAACCAAATCATTAGATTAGGATGACGACGATAAAAGGACCCGTCAGTGTTTGAAGTGTGACAGGATTAATCATGTTCCTATTCTCCAGAACTGCTTCCGATTAGTGCTGTCACCACTAAATTTTTACTATATGCTTTTCACAGGTTCCAGGACAGATTTTTTTCACATCTTGTCATGATAACGTTTATATTCCTATTCTGCAAGCATTTCAAATGGAGGCAGTTCCTCATTTCGTAGTTACTAACATGCTAGATTGCGACATCTTAGTAACCGAGTTCGAACTCCAGTCGCGCTATAACCCACGACGGTTGATGTACTATTAAGCAAAGACGCAATGACCATATGTGCAACACTCTATATAGTCCGCATTTGCCACTATCCACAGTCTGATTATTTGATTTCTTTATAGAATTGGTCACTAAAGCCTGTAAAAATGAAACTGTCAGTCTTTCTTTTCTTTTCTCCTCTTGATAATCACTAGCAAGTTTCACACACACACACATATATATATATATATACATTGTATACTTAAGCAGCAAATCATTATCTAAACAGGTTTGGTTGAATACCGCGAATTGTTTCTTTTTTAAAATCTTCAAGTGAAGACGTCCAAGTCTTCCCACTAGTCTTCTTACGCCTGGGTTAAGTTGGTAAAGAAAGAACACTATATTAGCTCTAGCGCTTTCGACCATTTTTCTGTTCATCTTCGGAGATCGTGTTAGATCGTTTGAGGCAGTGTGTTTTATATTTATTCGGAGTGGTTTTTATTATTATTAGTAGTAGTATTATTTATAAATTACAGATGGGGTTAGTTCATTCTGTTAGGATGGGTGGTTAGTTGTTGAATACGTTTAATATGTTTATGCTTGTGGTGAATGCTATTTTATTTATAGTGTTTTTTTAATAGTTAGTGCTTCAAGGGTTTGTAAACGGTTTTTGTTGTTATTTTTATATATTAATTAGGATCTTTCTTATGTCTGGGGATTTGAGTTTGTCAGTGTTTTTGTTATGTTTTATCATTATATGCTGTTTTATGGTATTTATGTCGGAAAGGTGGTAGGTAAGGCAACGAGAGAGTGTGGTTGTTGTATGGCCAAAGTAGGTATTAGGTGTTATGTTATTTTCCGAGAAAAAAAATATCGGTATATCTTGGTAACATTTGCTCTCGGGTGTAACGACTTAGTCATTTTATCCATTTCATGCATTTATTTTAGTGGCAGCACTGCAATGTACAACCTACACTGCTCAAATATTGATGGCACCGATGAGGTTTAAAAGTTCAATTGGCCAAATGGGTAGAATGTTCATCAATGGCCTGGAAGACCGGGGTTCAATCCTTGGTGGAGTCATATCAAAGATTTAAAAAATGGTACTTGATACCTCCTTGCTTAATACTCAGTATTATAAGGTACGTATCAGGGGTGAAATGGAGCAATCCAGCGAAAGAAGTAACGCCCTACACCTCGGTGTTGTAGCTATTGAAAAGGGAGCCTTCTTTACTTCATACATACTCATACTCATCTCTCTTCATCTATCGAAATACACGTCATAAACATTAATCTCATTCACTTTGTACCCGGTCTTATTTGAATCATATACTGAATAAATTTTAGCTATTGTTTTGATGAGGGTGTCCCTGTGACATAGTGGCTAATGTACTGGACTGCGGCATCTTAGTAAGCGAGTTCGAACTCCAGTTACACAATTACGTTCAAATTCGAACAAATATTCTTGGGAAAGGGATGAATCCTCTTATCCCACAAGGTATGTGTTGAATACTGTTCAATACTGTTCTTCAACAAAGATGACATTAAATAATCCACAAAGGTTGATATATTAAACCAAACCAAACTTCTTTTGATAAACAATTACCAGAAAAAATATCTCCCGCAGATGTTTGGCTTTGATGTTATTTATAAAGTCTTGCGTCGTCTGGCATACAGACCTAAAGTTGTTTACTGTATCTGTTATTACTAAATAGTCACCCATTTAAATACTGAATAGATTCATCGTTGCTTATCTTAAGTAATCAAGCGTGCTCTGATGCTTTCAACGTGACTTGATTGTTAGTTATATTCGGAAGTTGATTATTGATTAGATGTCTTCTGACTTAGAATTAATTTTCTCTGAGGTGTCACTGAAAGGGAATGCCGAAAGAACATGGGCAATTTTTGCACCCGCTACTCGGGAGGATTGCTTCCTGTAGGGCACGCCACATTAAACTGGTCTTGTGTCACATTTCAACCTCATGGGGAACCGAATAGATTGTATATTGATATTTTCATTCTTTAAAATTAAACCTCATCAAGATACCACTTTATAGAAAAAGTCTGGAAGAATTTTAACAAGTCAGATCTACTTATTATAAAATATCTTACATTTTACAGAGACGTTGAGCTTATATATAAGATCTACTTATATATGAAATACAACATTGCTATATATATATATATATATATATAATCATGTCTTGCTGATAATACGGAATTCCTTGACTCTTTCTCTCCATCCGTCCCTGTTGTCCATCGTTCCTGGTAGGTCCTCTAGAATGCATCCAGGGTCCTAGCAGAGCTGATGAATAGAAGGTTTTGTCGATCAGCCAACTCTGGTAAGCCCCTGTGTAGGAGTTCAATAGAAAACGTTAGTGAGATCGGATGTCAGTGGCCATACAACTGCTGTTTTGTGGGCTGATGCTTCCACGTAGCATTCTTGTGTAGTTCTCATCAAGCTTTTTCTCCGAGTGTTTCGCTAGCGTCCACGTGGTGTATTCACACAGACTGACACAGCTTAGAACACTTATTTACCCAACCCATCTGCCTCAAGACAGGATGCAGCATCAGAACAATTTTTAAGCGTAGTACAGCTGGTTTGAATTCAGAGTTTTCATTCTCCCAAACTGGTTGCCTGACCAAGGCTAAAGAACCCAGTCTGCCTTACTATTTACCAAATAGCCAAGAAGAGGAAGAATAAATGGACTTATGCTCTTTCCAAAGACATTATCGTTTAGTAAAACACAAACAAGGTTTGAATTTGGGTCGCCAATTACAAAGACGATAACAGTTACGTCACCCGTCTCCATACGCTATATATATGTGTGTGTGTGTGTGTGTGTGTGTGTGCATGTCAGATTCGAAGAAATCAGATCTGATAAACTATGTCTCTGGAGAAGAAAAAAAAACCCTTAAAGCTTCCAAATATCAAGATTCCTGAATTTTTATAAAATGTTTTATATATTTAATAAAATGTTTTTGAATAGAAAACAAAAATATCTATTTCATATGCTTATATAATCGCACGCATGCACGATTGCATGTGTGTATGTGTGTACGCGTATGTGTGCATTTGTGTGTGTATGTGTGTGTGTGTGTGTGAATTTCTGTGCGTGCGTGTGAGTGTGAATGCATTAATGTGTGTGTGCGTATCTTTGTATGTGTGTGTGTGTGTGTGTGTGTGTGTGTGTGTCCGCGCGCAACAAGAGACAACATTGGGAGATGAAATGTATGTTGCGGGTTGGCAGGCGATTCCCAATGACAGTGAGATCCGTCAAGATTTGTAGCGTGAAATTGAGCAGATAATGAATGGGATGTTTTAGATGACGAAGGTCATGTGAAAAGAAATTGAAGAGACAGAGAGACAAAGAGACAGAGACAGAGAGAGAGACTGAAAGAGAGAGAGAGAGAGCGAGAGAATAAAACGAAGTAGAAGTGTCGAGAAGAATGTAGAATGAGGATGAAGATGATTGAGAAGGAAAGGAAAAAAACCAACAGAGAAGTAGTAAGAGGAGGAATTATTAGTGTAAGAACGGGCCAAGAGAAGGAAAAGTTAAATGAGAGCGAGGTGGAAGACATAAAATAAGAGAAAGAAAGAGGGGAAAAGAAAGAAGAAAAAGATGAAAAGAGAAAAAACGAAAGAAGTAAATAAACAAAGAAAGAGAGAAAAATATAAAAAGAGAGAGAAATGAACACGAAGAGAAATACTGTATGAAAGAAAGAAAGAAAGAAAGAGGAATAGAAAATGAGGGGGAAAGAAGAGAAAGGTGGTGAAAAAGAAAAAAGAGAAAAAACAAAATTATGAAGATAAAACAGGAAAAAGAAAGAGAAAGAGAGAGAGAGGGGGGAATAAAGAATAAGTAAGAGCAAGAGAATGAGAGAAAGAAAAAAAAAACAGAGACAAACAGAAAGAGAAAAAATTAGTTAAAAAAAGGAGAGAGTAACAGACAAAAAGACAGAGACAAAGAGAGAAAGAAAGATGCAAATGAATAGGAAAAGAGAAAATGGATGATAGAAAGAGAGGAAAAAGAAAACAGAGAGAAAGATTGAGAGAGAAGTGTGAATAAAAAAGAGAAAAAGAAAGAAAAAGAAAGAAAGAAAATAATGAGAGGAAAAGGCTAGTTAGCTAGCAAGAGAGACAGATAAAAGAAGAGAGAGATAGAGAGAGAGAGAGAAGGGGGAAACGAAGAAAACGACAGGAAAAGAGAAGGAAAAAGACTTGGAGACAGACCGACAGACAGAGAGACAGACAACAAGAAAGAAAAACAGAAAGAGAGGAAGAAAGGAAGATATAAAGAAGAAAAAAAGGGGAGGAAAAGTTGTGTTATGAATGATGTGGATGACATTAATCTATGATAAATAAATATAGAATAAGAACACAATGAGAAATTCAACAAGAACTTAGGAATTAATTCTGATTTCGAAACTTAAAAAAAACCCTCTAATTTTCTTTCTCTTATATCATTCTCCTTTATGGTTTCAAAATGATTCTTCATTCAGCTATAAAAAGCCATTTCTTTTTCTTTCTTTTTCTTTCCACTTGGTTTTCCTTCTCTCCATTTTTTCTTCTTCTTTTTCAACTTCTTACTTCTCCATCCTTTCTCTCCAAGTATACTTATCATCATTATCAGCAGCAGCAGTAGCAGCAGCGTCCCGTTCCAAGATCACTTTTTTTTACTTTTCTTTTCTTTTTCTTTTTCTTGTCTTCTCATTCTCTTATTTTTCTTCATCATTCCATCTCCTCTGGATTTCTACCCGACCTGTTTTGCCTCCTTTTCCTCCACTGTCACCCTTCCCTTCACCACTCCCACCACCCGTCACCATACCAGATTTTTAAAAGCTCGCTTCCCTTGAAAACACATATTTCGTCAAGGTTTCTGGCTGGGCGGCGAGCGGTAGGATTCGAATCCTACCCACTTTGTCCATACTAACGCCGCTGCTAGTTTTGGGAGGCACGTCTGAAGAAGGCCACCTGAAGACGGCTTTGACGTTTCTCCAAAAGGGATAAAGAAACAAAGAAAGTGACCAGTGGAGAAAGCAGTCTACAGCCATCGCCTTTTTTGAGACCAAAAATGCAGAGAGCACTGTTAGCTGCTCTGCTACTTGTGGCTTTCTTCTTCGGTAAGTAAACCATTTACTGTAAATAAATAATGCATGCTCCTGTAGTTAGTATACCATGTAACATGACCATTCTGTCGACACTGACTGCTTATCAAGTCTCTTATCAAGTTCAATCCTTGATCAATGTATTTTTGGCCGATTCTTGTACGCCAGTTGATTGGTTTCTCTTTTTGTCTCTCTTTGTTTCCTTGTATTTTTCATTATTTCTAGTACACATACTCACATGTACACCGGACATTGTCATAGTGGTTAGAGTGTTCGCCTATGGCCCGGGAGACTTGGGTTCAATCCCAGGTCGAGTCGTACCAAAGACTCAAAAAATGGTACTTGATGCCTCCTTCCTTAACTCTCAGCATTTTAAGGTACGGATCAAGGGTAAAGTGGAGCAATCCAGGGAAAGGAGTAGCGCCCTCCCCTACACCTTGGTGTAGTAGCTATCGAAAAGAGAGACTTGGGGTCATCCTCGACTACGGTCACCAATTTACATGCATATACTAGGTGTCTACAAAAAATAGCTTCAAAAATAAAAAAAATAAAAAAAAACAAAAAAACTATATTATTGACCGCCTTTTAGTGGGGCTTTAAGTACGCTGACTGTATCCAGAGCAGAGGATTAAGGTCCCAACCAAAAAAAAAAAAAAGAGGATGATATTCAACTGCATAAAATGGTAAAGCCACAATTATGGATATCTGGTGAGTATGGAGTATCTCTTCATTGCAATTACTCCTCGATCTACTCTAAGCCAGAATGGTAGTATCTGTTAGAGTCCAAAATACGAGTCAAGTAGATCTGTTTAAAATCTTTCGTATTCGATAAAACTATGTACCAAAAGCCTCTTAAGAAACAACTCCACAAAATATGAACATGCAATGAACACGATTCCCTAACCTCTTGTTATAAAATAACACTAGACAAGTTGACATGCCATTAAACCCAATCATTCAAAAATACATTATCAATATTGACATTCCCAATTCACAGATTGCGGAGAAATACTTGAATTTTACTATCAATGCTCTCAGCAGCACTCAATGTTCTGTTGTCAGTCAAGGTACCAAAAACTATAGCTATTGAGAAGGCAGTTTGTGAGCATTAATGAAGTAAAATGAATTTGTTTAGAACTCATTTCAAAAAATCATCTCTGACTAGACAATCCACTTACAAATGGTATCAGAAATTTGTGAGAACGGGATATCTTTTCAAGGTAAAACATCCTTGAAGATCGTTTGTTAAAGAAAAGGAAAAACGATTGGAGCGTGTTTATTCAAGTTATCTACTCAACTCAAAGAAACCTAAATTGAGAGGGAGTCAGGAGTTACGAATTCTGTGACAGATTGTTGAGAAAACTTTGCTAAAATGATTCAAGGTTTCATTCTTGGTTTCTATATAAAAATGCTGGAAGAATTTGATGACGAATATGGGTTTATGGATCGGCTAATTGTCAGTAATGAGTCGACTGTAAACTACAGTAATAAATTTCAAGCGTTTCTCGAAAAACTATATATCATGAGGGTCAATATATATATAAAATATATGTATATATATAATTTTTTAGAAGTTTTGATACTATTTCTTTGGTGACTCACTGTACATACGTGTATGCAACACACACACACACACACGCACACACACACACACACACACACACACACACACACACACACACATATATATATATATATATATATATATATATATATATATATATATATGCATACGCATATGTGCATGTATTGATAAAACACACACACAGACACAAACAGAACATTTCTGTTTCTATCCATCTCTCTCTCTCTCTCTCTCTCTTTGTATATATATATATATATATATATATAGAGAGAGAGAGAGAGAGAGAGAGAGAAAGAGAACTTTTAAAATATTTATTTGCTGAGGCACTGACGTAAGTTTCGTATGTAATAATAAGCCCCCCCCCACACACACACACATAACCTAGAAAAATATCTACTCATGAACCCTAGAAATTTTTTACTTTAGATTTTATGTGTTTTACATAAACATTAGACAGAAAAGTCTAAAAAGTGACCAATCAATCGTAATTAATTTGTGGTGCACACCGCATAAAACTCAAAGTTAACGGAACACGAGTTTTCATTATTTTATATTCTTCTGAATTGTACACCACCTCTACTGTAGTAGTGTCGAGGTCTTTTTCTTGGAAATTTTTTTCATTTATTTTTATCTTTTTATTATACATATATGTGTGTGTATGTGTGTGTGTGTGTGTGTGTGTGTGTGTGTGTGTGTGTGTGTGTCTTGTATATAAATATACGTATCTGGGAGAAAATGGAAATAAATTCGACAGTATGAAAATCTAATTTGATAAAAAAAAACACAAGGTCTTCGGAGAAAGATTTTGTTTATTGAATTATTTATCAACGTTTAACGTTTCTGTTTTTAGACCTTCATCATTTGATAAGTCACACAACCCCTGATAAATGTCCGAAAATCGAAACGTTTAAAGTTGGCAAATAATTCAATAAATAAAATCATCCTCTGATGACCTTGTGTTTTTTCATCTCTGTATATTTATATGACTGTAATTGTTGTATAAATGCACATATAAGTAAAGTTGGTGACCGTAGTCGAAGGCGACCCGAAAGCTCTTTTTTTCATTAGCAATTACATCTAGTTGTAGGGGAAAGCGCTATTCCTTTCCGTGGATTGCTCCACTTTACTCTTGATCCCAACCTTATAATGCCGAGTATTAAGCAAGGAGGTATCAAGTATCATTTTTGTATCTTTGGTACGACCCGACCAGGGATTGAACCCTCGTCCCCCAGGCCATTGGCGAACACTCAACTCACTAGTCGAATTGACCGGTATGCACATATATAGTTGTAAAGTTGGCGACCGTAATCGAGAGCTACCAGAAGGCTCCCTTTTCAATAGCTACTACACGGAGGTGTAGGGGAAGGCGCTACTCCTTTCCCTTAATTGCTCCACTTTACCCTTGATAGGTACCTTATATTGCTGAGTGTTAAGCAAGGAGGTATCAAGTACCATTTTTAAAGTCTTTGGTATGACGCGACCTGGTACTGAACCCAGGTCTCCCGAACCATTGGCGAGTATTGGGCCACCATGTGAGAAATGATTCGTTGATGGATAACAGTATTGTCTTATTTACTGGTTTTCGGATTTCTTTTAACAATTATGATACATAATAATTATTTTAATAAGTTTTTAAAAAAGGAGAAAGTAACAGATAAAAAGATAGAGAGGAAGAGAGAAAGAAAGATGTAAATGAAAAGAAAAAGAGAAAATGGATGAGAGAAAAAGAGGAAAAAGAAAGCAGAGAGAAAGATAGGAAGAGAGAGAGAGAGAGAGAGAGAGAGAATGAAAAAGGTTAGTTTCTTCATTGTTCTAAGTACAACAGTTTGGTTTTAAAATTAGTTCCACTAACACATGATTTTCCCATCACTTTCAATTTTTCACTTTTGGATTTCACGATACGATGACCACCTCATTCGAGGGCAAATACCCTTGGGAAAGGTATGAACCCCCTTATTCTCCCTCCAGCTATGGGTAAATAGTAGGACGGACTAGGTTCTTCAGCCTTGGTGAGGCAACTAGTCTAGGAGAAGGAAAACTCTGAATTCAAACCTGTTAAACTCCGCTTAAAAATTGACCTTGTGTCATATCCTGCCCGAGCGGAGGGGTTGGGTAAATAGTACCTCATTCGAAGGTTTCTATGTTTGATTTACCAGCAGCGAAGAGAAAATGTAATCAGTGATACCAATAGGTTTCTTTTTCTCTTCTGTCTATCTTCCCCATTTCGCAATTGTTCGTTTTTATATTCGTTTGCTTGATGATCACAAAACATATGCCTTTTTCATATTTATGCCCTATCGGCGGAGCCTGTAGAAAACACCGACTGTACCACTGCAGTCGGTTAAGAACCCCTCAACGAGACCACTTGTTGACCGTGGGTGGTACCTCGTAATGTTTGAGAACAGGATTCTGGTTGCTGAGCAGTCCTTGACCCGGCAATCGAAGTGCTCAAATAACATGCAACGATCCACTTCAGCCCTGACGATGGACTACGGAATCGTAGTATGCGAGTTCGTACTCCAGTCACGCTATTACGTTCACTTTCGGGCAAAATACCCTTGGGAAAGGTATGAACCCCCTTATCCTCCCTGCTATGGGTTAAAAAGTACCACACTTGTTCTTCTAGGAGAATGGATTTGGCATTAAATAACCTACAAAGGTTGATATGCCACTAAACAAAGAAACCAAACCAAACTTTAGCCCTCACGAGGCTAGACGGACGGTCGGAGAGGCCTGATCCAATCAATCGGCTGGTCATGTCAAAACCTAGCACCTATACGATTGTTTCGACCGTATTCTTCAAATTGCTCATGTGGCAAATAAGTAAGTAAAGTTGGCAATCGTAGTCGAGGGTGACCCGAAAACTCCTTTTTCATTAGCTGCAACACCAAGTTTTTGGGGAGGGCACTACTCCTTTCCCTGGATTGCACCACTTTACTCTTGATACGTACCTTATAATGCAAGGAGGTATCAAGTACCATTTTTGAGTCTTTGGTATGATTCGACCTAGGATTGAACCCCGGTCTCCCGGGCCATTGGTGAACACTAGTCAATTGCGCTGAGATAGCAATACTTGAAACCATTTAAAATGTGTGCTAACAAATAATTAATATTAAACAGAATTTTTGGTGTTAAATAGTAAAACTTGACATTATTTAACTGCATGATAACAAATAAAAAAAAGGGTACTTACTTACTATTCGCTTACAAATCACACACACACACACACACACACATACACTCTTGTATATATAACAGGATTCGGCATAAAATAATCCCATAAAACACCGCCAAACCAAACCAACTTTGTCCTATTTGCCTGAAGGACGTAAGGCAAAAACAAAAATAAAAATTGCCAAATGTATTTAAAGTTATCGCGAAGAACATCAGCTTTTATTCTGTTTTTAAAAGAACCGTCTCAATACTTAAAATATTTCAGATTTAAGGAAGAATGGAATAAATTTAAATATTCTCCTATGACTATGTATTCACCTAACCCATCCGCTTCGAACAGGATGTGACACAAGATCAATTTGTGTTGAGTGCTGCTGGCTTGAATTCAGAGTTTTTCTTCTTGACTGATTGCCTAACCAAAGCGAAAGAACTCAGTCTGCATTCATGCCTTTCCCAAAGACAATGACGCAAAGTGGAACACAAACAGCCTCGTCCAGGATTTGAGCATGGTTCGCCGATTTCTTTTCCTTAAACTTAGAAATATTTAATATAAGGATTCGGTTTTATTGTCGATTTATACATTCAACTACTAGAATTACGTCATCGTTTAGTCACTTAAGGCCTCCGACCTCTGTTGGCTAAGCTTAGAATACGCTGATGTATCCCCTGCAGAAAGGTATTCCCTCAAAAAGGGGTGTCCTCAGTATGAGACTAAACTATGAGTGATGGTAAGGTTCCATTTCTGGAGATCTGGGGAGTGTGGAGTAGCCTTTTAATGCCATTACTTCGAGGTCCACTCTGACCCAATTTGGTAGAACCTGTTACGGTTCCATCAATGCGATAAATAGATTTCTTTAAAAATATTCTTATTCGACATATTAAAAATGGTTACTTGAAACTATAATTGTTTACAAAGGATTATTGTGTTTTTCATATCAGCGTTAGTTAAATACTCGTTTTTGTTTGGTTTGATGGCATATCAACGATTGTTGGTTATTTAATGCCAAATCCTGTTTTTACATATATATCAAATATATGATCTATAAACACATTTTTACAGTTAAACGACCAAACAGTTTTATTTCTAACAACTCAATTTAGCATAAGTCATTTGTTTGCACACAGTTTAAATGTCAAAAAGTTCTATTAGATCCATAGATATGACCCATTAGTGATTGGACTTCGGGCCAGAGCAGACCTGGGAGCGATGGCAATGAAGGAGTACTCCACATTCCACAAAGTTCCAGTGTTACCTGACCATCAGATTGTTTATGTCAATTCCAGGACACTCGTTGAGGAGGGTTCTTACCCCTCTGCAGAGAAGAAGTCGCTGTATTCTACAGCCCCATCCGACTGGGCTAAAAATACCCGGGAATAAGAGATTTGACGATTGATTGAGGAGAGGAAACCGCGTTCATATTTACATTTTTTTTTATTGTCGTTTCTTAAGAGGGTTTGTTTTTTGCACGCAGCCCTATCAGAATTGATTCATAGATAAGACGCAAACAGGTACTACCACTTTGGGTCAGAGTGGACCTGGGATTAATGGCAATGAAAGAGTACTCCACAATCCCCGGAGCACCACAACAAGAGCATCACCATCAGTTGTTGTTTAGTCTCATATGCAAGACACCCCATTTTGGGTCGGAGGTCTTACCCCTCTGTTGGTGATACAGTCAGAGTATTCTAAGCCCCACCAGAGAGATTTAACAAGGCAGTCATATAATGTATAACAACTGATTCACAGTCATTTTCAGTTGAAGAATTATCTTTCAAACTTTTGCTATTCATCAAGAACTTCTTGTTTACTAATGCCGAGAATTCTGTAAATACTCGTACATTGTGCGTGTAAAATATATCCATATTGTTCTGTATTTTCTTGCTGGTTCTTTGAATAAAGACATATCAACCTTCTTGGGTTATTTAATACCAAAGCCATCCTTCTAAAATAGCAGTGATGCTATTTAACCCATATCTTGGGGTTCATACCTTTCCCCAAGACTATTTGTCCAAAAGTGAACGTAACTGGAGTTCGAACTCGCTTGCTACGCTTCCGAATACTATCGCTTTAACCATTACACCACGAGGACACCCCACCTGTCTTCTTGGATATTAAACTATAAACGTAACGAAAATAATTTATCTTTGTAAAATAAAAATAAAGTTGGCGACCGTAGTTGAGGGCGACCAGAAGGCTCTCTTTTCAATAGCTACAACACCAAGGTGTAGGGGAGGGCATGACCCCTTTCCCTGGATTGTTCCTCTTTACCCTCAATACGTACCCTATATTGCTGAGTGTTAAGCAAGGAGGTATCAAGTACCATTTTTAAAGTCTTTGGTATGACGCGACCTGGAATTGAACCCAAGTCTCCCGGGCCATATGAAACTATCTCATGTAGAAATATATTTAAACACATCTTTAAAATTTTATTTATCAACAGAGCCAATTGCAATTATAGTTATTTCCATTTTTTTCTTGAGTGGTTTCTTAAGAAGATTTTTTCATATGATTATATCCGATACTTCATGTATACTCATGTATACATTATATACTATTTTTCTACTCATCAGATTTTTAAAAAAGTCAAAAACAAATGAATGATTTGCCCAGCAAAATTGACAAATAATATAAGGCTTAGGATTTATGTCATGATTAAAGCTTCACTAGGCAGCGATAAGCCTGCCCAATACTTTGATGGGTGGCCACTTAGAAACAGCAGGAACTGTAAGCAACTCGAGACCAGGATGCCAAACTAAGCAAAGCTTTGTAACTAAATACTATTCCCCATTGAATAATTACGACATTTTATTTATAAAAGTTAACACAATATTCTATTTCTATGCCACCAGAAGAGTTCTTAACATATAAAATTTCTCATTACTCTGTTATGGGATCAGGTTGGACAACAACTCACATTGTATTATATATATATATATATATATATGTGTGTGTGTGTGTGTGTGTGTGAGAGAGAGAGAGAGAGAGAGAGAGAGAGTGTGTGTGTGTGTGTGCACGCACAAAAACACACACGCATATGTATATACTATAATGTGACTATATATATAGCCATACGCACAAGCACACACACATACACACACACTCATACAAACACACTTATACACACACATACATACATACATACATACATATACGAGGATCATTAAATAAGTTTCCAGACTTTTTTCGTATGGGCACTTTTATTGATAGTACACACATGAAACTCTAGTCCCCTTCGAAGTAATCTCCTCTGGCTGCAATACACTTGTTGGACCGTTCCAACAACTTCTCGAAGGCCCCACGGAGGTCCTCTTGTGTGAGCGTGTCAATGACCTTCGTCACAGCCTCTTTCATCTCCTTAATTGTCTCATAACGACAGCCTCTGAGCTTAGGGAATAAGCAAAAGTCACAGGGAGCAAGGTCTGGACTATAGGGAGGCTGAGGAACTGTGTTGATACCCATCTTGGTCAAATAGTTTGTGACAAGGTTGGAGTTGTGGATTGGTGCATTGTTCTGGTGTAAATGCCACTGACCCGATATGAAGAGTGCTGGCTCTTCCGACGGAATCTCTTCCTGAACTCCCTTAAAACCTCAACATAGTAACCCCAATCTTAACCTTTGGCCAATCAACTGTGGTGTATTGACTTCCTTACTCCTCCCACACCTCTTATCATCCCTCACAGACTCCTTGCCTTCCTTGAATCTCTTATGCCACTCAGAAACTGATGCTCGATTCATGCAAGATGGTCGAAAAGCAGTCTGAAGAATTTCATACGTTTCTGTGGCATTTTTTCCGAGTTTAAAACAGAATTTTATTGCATATCGTTCTTCTAAAGTGTCCTCACATCCAGATTGCATTTTTGAAATTCACCAGCTGTGACAATCAGGCTTTAGTAGGGTGTATTCCAGTTGCTGGTGTAGCTGTTCATTTGAACCTGAAATCATCAAAATGTGTCAGTCATCTCATAGTGAATTTTCAAGAGTCTCCAACAATTTCAAATGCCTACCATATATATATATATATATATAAAGTAAATTGTTCAATGCGATAACTGTTCTGCCTATTTGGCAGGGCCTCGAATGGTATAATGATCTGGAAATAAGGTTTGCAGATTATTATAACTGAATTTGACTCTCACAGGGTCTCCCATACTTCTGACCTGGTACTAAACTAAGCTAAGCCGACTAACTACCAATTGTCCTGCCTGTCAAATTTCTTAGTTACTTGTTTTATGTTGGTTGGTATTCAGTTGTTTATTTTAATATTTCGCCTGCAACCGATTTCATAACTGACCTTTATAATGACAGGAGCCACTCGTGAACGAACCCAAGGCCCACCCGCCTGACATTTCCAACGCGAAGTTGCACTTATGAAGTATATATAATCTGATTGGATTAGTGGTTCCCGCACAAAATATACATACCTTTGGTCAACTCACAACCATACACATATGTATACACCGGCACTTCTATACATACACACATACGTACACTCACAGCTACTCATGTGTCTACACATATGCACATACATATAGCTAAGTCTATATTCTACAACACCAGCGTCAATAGTGTCACACAATCCACCCCCGTTGATTGAATAAATGTTCTGTGTAGGCTCCTGAGTTCGATGTGAAACACCCGAAGAAGGCCAAAGGACATATCGGCCAAAACTTTGTGAGTATAACGATGAAGACAATAGTTTGAATATTCTCACAAATTGGGACTGATGGACAAACGACATCACCAACTTGAGACAGAAGACGGGTATGATGTTCTCTGAACCTCAATGGAAGACGAGGGATTTCGTGATTCTGCTTCTTGCTCTTGTTGGTGGATAGGGTACGAGAAGACAAGCGTTCGTGTGAACGGAGAACGTGGAAAGCATCAAAGAAACGACAAGAGTCGTTTCCAATGAGAACAAAAGAACTTAATCTGGACGTTGTATTCGTTGTCCATTTCTTCTTGCTTCAACGTCCCAAAAAACTGAAAGAAGAAAATAACGCAACAAAAGTTCTAACTCTTAAAGAGTTTTCCTTCCTCATTTTATAATTTGCCATCATCGACTTGTTACCTGGACTTTTGACCGACAAGCAGCAAGACGACAGACATTAGGACGACAGACATTTGGCAGAAAGAACATTAATCCGGCGGACGTTTTTCCAGAAAAGACATTTGGCTGAAAGGATATTTGGCCGAACGATATTTTGCCGAAAATATGCCGGAGAAAATAGAGACAAGCAATATTTTATATATGTTAATCAGAAGTATCTGGTAGAATAGATCAAATAATTATCATAATGGTACATTTGCTTCCAGAGAATTACCATGCGCTAATCACTACATCACAATGGCTAAAGGTTTTTATCTATAATGAATATTCGATTAAAAAAGAAATTTATCTAAGTAAAACCAGACAAAATACTTTTCAATGAAGCATTGAAAAACCGCTTCGAAAACCATTTCCCTAAAACTTTGTTTATCTAAAATTATTTAACATTATTTAATATTATTTTGATAATTCTATATAATTTTAAAAAAAGTAAATTTATTTAGCAAGAAGTTCTGCATTGGTGTTTATTTTTTATGCTAAAAACCCATACCTTTCACTTTCCTCATACAAGTCAAAAAGAGCTTGACATTTAATAGTATAATCATACACTTTTGCGCTTTGATTTCAATCAAATATGTATGGCACTGGTTATATAGTAAATAAATATAAATATATGTAGCATATATCAAAAATTGAGAAATGTTAACTTGCCTTTACAATTTCTAATCAGCGACTATATCAGTAAAAAAAGGCAAATTACTAGCAACATTGGTTTCATCTGGGTCGATTGGCTCAAAATGTTGGAATTAAGAATTCAATTCTCGTATCAATAGTTGAGATAATAACTAAATACTCAAAGATAATGCCGAATGTTTTCGAACAGTTTAAATTGCTTATAATTAGAATTGCAATATCGAGTGTGACATGCATGTAAGTAAGTTTAATGATCTTTCGGCCAAATGTCTTTCGACCAAACGTCCTTTCGGCAAAAAGTCCTTTCAGTAAAAAGTCCATCGGCCTAATGGCCTTTCTGCCAAATTTCTGTTGTCTGTCGGCTAAAAGTCCAGCCACGATCGAACATAGCGGTATTCAATGACTAAGCTACTCATGTCAAATTAAAATTTGAATTTAATCCAATGTTTTGTATTTAATAAGAATAGTAAGCTTGGCTCTTTCCAACAAGCAATTTAGTTCTAAGCATAATTTCATATGGATGGATGAACATGTATATCACTCACAAATGACGGTCGAGCATAAAATTTGTTTTAGCAAAAAAAAAAAAAAAAGAAAAAAAATACATTTTTCTCAGCAACAGCAGGTTAAACAAGAGTGAATATACGTGCCGACCACATATATTTGGTTTTACGAAATGATTATTTAATCTCTTTATGTCGTCTGTATATCAAATTTATAGACAAACGAATTGCTTTTTGTTGGTTACGATCACTTCAGAAATCCAGTGTTTTTACAATGTTTGTGTATCATCGTAATTTATTCTGGGTTCCACAGTTTGAGTACCCCTCCCCTATGACAAGGCAATTTTTTTAGTAAGCAAAATTGCTGAACTATTTCTTCTTGAACTGTTGCAACGCGGAATTTAATCAAACTGACAACAATCGAAGCGAAATTAAATTAGAGACGCTGACAAATCTATATATATATGTATAAAAATTACTGATGTGTTGCACTTAATGGTTGAAGTTTAAATGATATCATTCGTTCTCTCAGTCAAGCCAGGAAAGCTAAATTATTGAAAAAGACAGTGAGTAAGAGAGGGAAAGAGACAGAGAGAGTAATAAAGTTACTTTGTTTAACTAGAAAACAGTTTTAAAATCTTTAACTCGAGGATTTTGCGTTTATTCTGTTCGAGAGATCGTTTCAATCATATGAAACTAATGTCATAAACGACCTGGGCTCAATGCATTCACATTCTGGATATGATACTAAACTGTATCTGATAGTGAGGCTCCATTTATTAAGAACTAGGGGGGGTGCAGTATCCCTTCAATGCCATTACTCCCAGTCATCTTGATTTAACGTGATAATCACTCACCATTCTAGACTGAAATTTTTTGAACAAAAATTGTTGTTTGTCTTCGATTTTTTTCATCCATAATTGCAATTAATCATGCCCAGAACTTGAACTGTTATAGTCTTTTGGCTGCATTTTTATTTGTAAAAAAAAAAGAAAAGCTTCTACTGCAGTTTGAATCAGCATAAGAAACAGATAGACATTTTTTTTACATTCATCCCATAAAGATTCTCAAGTTGATACAGTCAACGGATTATTTTCTCAAGGAAAATTGTTTAGGATTCAATTGGAATTACCAGTTAATTGCCTATAACTAAAAATATCAAGATGCGTCATATGATCGTGAAAAAATCATAAATTTTCGTGGTGGGATAAGAATTAACAGGGATTGCCAAACTGCGAAGAAACGTTGAAAACCCTGGAGAAAAATAAGGTAAAACAAACTTTTGACAAATTAGAAAAAATCGGTAAGTGTATTTTCGGAGTAATAAACCTGAATGTCAGCAGCGGGGTTAACGGTAATCTGCCATGTTGATGAGGCTATTTGACGACTAAGAAGAAAAACACACAAAAAACACAACTCAACTTCTACAATTAGGAACTCTTGTTTTATTTCATCTATCCAGTCGCTGATCCCATGGAAATAGGAGGAAAGAGACAATGGGCATCAGGCTTCTTCGTTATTCTAAGGACAATCTCCACAGAGATAATCAATTAGATTGAGTAAAAAAAATTCTTTTTTAAAATTACGAAACAAGTATCCCAAAAATGAAAATAGTGGCGTATAACGAACGTGATTCTCTAATATGTCGGCATCAAATAACCCTAGACAGGTTGATGTACTGTTAAAATCAATCAATCCTCTCGTAGGAATACTGAATCATAGATGAAATAAGTTGATAAATGAATTAACAAAAGAGTGTTAAAACATAAGAAACAAATTCATTTTAAAAATAAATTAACAATGCTTTATACTAATATTTTTTTATTTTGTTTTATTTTTAAATTTCAGCACCTGCCTTGTCGAGTTGCAGTAGATGTGAAAAGGGTAAGTACAGTTTTGTTATTATTTTTTAAAAATATTTTTAATCTTTCTTTTTTTTTAATAAACAATCACATTTGTAGTTTTTAACGAATAAATTCATTCTTGCACTTATATCGACGAAATTGACGTTGATTCAACTTTGATTTTTGTCAGGCGGTTTTTTTTCTTGTACCAGCAACTGTCACTTGACGTTGTTCTGGGAAATGCTACTCCCTAGAGATGTCTTTTAAGAATCGGAGGGGAAAAGCAAACAGCAAAAACAACAATAGCCGTAGCAAGATGTTGATTGGTTGGTTGTTCTGTTTTACGTCGTATCAGCTCTTTTTCGGGTCATTTAGTGCAGAATTAAGTCATATTGATGAAAGTTTCAAATAATTCAGTTTAGTATAAGTATATTTTTTGTTTAGACACAGTTAAATGTAAAAACAGTTCTATTTCAAACAATTCAGTTTAACTTTAGTTCATAGTTTAAATGTCAAAAAGAGTTAATTTCAAATAATTCTGTTTTACGTAATTACAGTTTAGTTCTATTTAACGCACAGATATGACCCAATCAAGTGCTACCACTCCGAGTCAGAGTGGACCTGAGAGCGATGGTAATGTTGGGTTACTCCACATTCCCCAAAGCTCCAGCATTACTGGAGTCTCACCGTCAAATTGTTTAGTGCTATATCCCGGACACTCGTTGGCGGTGGGGGGTCTTACCCCTCTTCAGAAATGCAGTCGGTGTATTCAGCCGCCCCAGCCGACTGGGCCAGCAAGAGGTTGATTTGATTTTTTTATTTAAATTTCATTTTAATTTAAAATCACAATAGTGAAAAAAAGCATAATTTAAAAAATGATAATTTTTTTCTTCTTATTATTATTGCAAGTCACTCGAGTCAACAATTTACAAGAGACACAGGAGATCAAAAATAATAAAGAATTGAATGAATGAATGTATGAATGAAGGAAGGAAACGTTATTAATCCTTGGTGACTACAGCGTGGGAGATTTCTCCAATTCTGATTTAAGAACTTTATCAATTTTCTACCTAGGCTGGTTCTTGCCCGATCAGAAATATGTCTACAAATACGAAGCAGTGGCAGATGCTGGCTTTGTCGGTACAAGCGACGAACGATCCGGGTTAAAACTCTCATGTACCATCCATGTTATTACTCCTTGCCAGTGTAACCAGGCCACGAAGGTAAATATTTAATTCCATATTCAGCTTCAATTTTTACCCTGTCTTCCATTAACTGAAGAACATGGGAAGTTATAAATATATAATCTTATGCTGTACCTACAGTACTTTTAAACCCTGACAACAGCTTCACTTTACTTTAATTGTTTGTCTTCTATATTTTTAAAAGCCGATTATATCATAGCTAGGATTTATTCGACAAATGTCAAAACTTTCACTCTAATCATCTCATAAATAATCACATAGTAAATACGAAGAAAACTGATCGAAATTAGATTATTTTACAATAGAAATGAATTAGAATTATCTTACAATAGAAATACGTTGAAATCATTTTATTGTAGAAATGCACTGAAATTATTTTACAAAAGATATCCACAGAAAATCGTTTTACTATAGAAACGCATTACATTTATTTTACTATCGAAATGCATTGAAATTATTTTACAATAGATATGCATTGAAAATTATTGTATAATAGAAATGCACTGAAAATCGTTTTACTATAGAAATGCATTAAAATTATTTTACAATAGAAATGCACTGGATGTTCTCTAGATGGAGACACAGACTACTTTGACATTGTAGCTGGGGTACTACAAGGAGACACACTTGCCCCATAACACTTTATCATCTGTGTAGACTACGTGCTTAGAACATCGATCGATAAAATCAAAGAAAACAGTTTCGAGCTGACAAAGAAAAGAAGCACAATGTACCCAGCAAAAAACAATTACCGACGCCGACTACGCCGATGACATTGCGATTCTGGCAAATGCACCCGCCCAAACCGAAACCCTACTGCATAGTCTGGAATGAGCTTCCGCAGGCAATGGCCTTCATGTCAATGCACACAAAACGGAATATATGTGCTTTAATCAAACAGGTGACATTTCCACACTAAAAGGAAGCTCTCTGAAACTATAAGACAAGTTCACCTACCTAAGAAGCAGTGTCTCATCGACCGAGACAGACATTGACACGCGACTAACAAAGGCATGGACAACTATCAATAAGCTATCAGTCAAAGGGAAGTCAGACCTGACCGATAAAATGAAACGCAGTTTCTTCCAAGCAGCGATCGTGTCGATACTGCTATATGGATGCCTCAACATGGACGCCAACTAAACGGCAGGAGAAAAAGCTAGACGGCAACTACACAAGAATGCTGCGAGCAATATTGAACAAGTCCTGGAGGCAACACCCGTCAAAGCAGTAGCTGTACGGCTACCTACCACTCGTCACCAAAACTATCCAAATTAGACGAACCAGACATGCAGGACTCTGCTGGAGAAGTAGGGACGAGCTCATAAGTGATGTACTCCTATGGACCCCTTCACATGGCCGAGAAAAAGCAGGGCGACTAGCTCGAACCTACATACAGAAGCTCTGTGAGGATACGGGGTGTAGCCCTGAGGACCTGGCGGAAGCGATGAACGATAGGGAGAGGTAGCGAGAAAGGGAAAGGGATATCCGTGCTGATGGCACAAGATGATGAGATGATGATGATAGAAATGTATTGGAATTATTTTACTATAGAAATGCATTGAAAATTATTTTACTATTATAAATGCATTAAATCATTTTACGATTGATATGCCCTGAAAATCATTTTACAAGAGAAATACACTGAAAATGATTTCACAGTATTAAAACATTGTAAGTGATTTTCATTTAAAAATGATTTACCAATCATTGTATTCCTGAGTGTCTATGAAACCGACGATATCACGAATAGTATTTATTAAATAAATCCGTCCAAATCACACTGATGCTAATGATTTCATATATATTATATTTCATATAAACTAATTTACCGAGTTATTCTAAGTTGCAATTTCACGTTGACTTATAATTCATGACATTTTGATATTCTTCATCCACTTTTCAAAATTCACTCATCCTATTATGAAATTTAAATCAATTACACTAAAAACTCATATTAATGGCTCCATTTATCTTAAGAAACTTGCATGTGTATCCTAATCCATGAAGATATCAATCATAGGGTGGAGGGTTCAAGTGGCTTATAACGCGCATTATTTTCAGCATCATTGGATTTGCATCTTTCCTCGTAATGTGTTAGTGTGAATGCAAAAACATTGCACTAAAATCCTGATTAAAGATATCACTCCTACAAATACAGAAGCGCGCATAACGTAATGCTTATCCCCAAAGGAAATGGAATCAGCGACTCGAGTTCAAATCCTTGGCGTTTTATTTGCTTCTAATGCTCTTGGGAAAGGCATGAATAGTAAGGCAGACTTGGAAAGGCAATCAGTCTTGGAGAAGAAAAACTCTGAATCCAAATCAGCTGTACTCTACTTAAAAATGAATAGTAAGGCAGACTTGGAAAGGCAATCAGTCTTGGAGAAGAAAAACTCTGAATCCAAATCAGCTGTACTCTACTTAAAAATGACTTTGTGTCGCATCCTGCCCGTGGTGGAGGGATTGGGTGTGATAGAGTTCCTCACCCCAACCCGGTATCAGGTAGGAGTGGCTGTATGCCGGTACGCGAATGGTATGTAAGGAGCGTTAAATTATGATTTTAAAAACTTGATCGTCAACGAATTGAGTGGAAAATTGACCTCCAATTACCAGTCATTAAATTGAACATAGAAAGGGTGGGGGGAATGATGATTTAAAACAACGGAATCGTCGGTACCGAATTATTTCTTTTAAAAGTTATGTTCAGATTTAAAGAGTGGCTAGACACAAATAAAAAGATATAAAAAGAAATGTTTTCTTCGTGGTTGGTCAAAGTAGGTGGAGCTTCTTTCCCGAGAAGAAATCGACTCTTTGATTGGCCCAGTTGGGAAAGGATTCTGCTGAATGGAGATGGATATTATGAGAAAGCATTCATTATTTAATCCCTCCATTTGTCTGGTGATGAGAATCGGCCTGGGCAGCATGAGAAAGAAGACGCTTTGCATCACCATTGCCAAAATTAAGGACTAACGAGAAAGAACTTTGTTAATAGACATTTTTCTTTTCTTTTCCTTGTATATGAGAAATCGACAATAAAGCTTATTATTAAATCACTCAGCGGATTTAATCAGTCCTTTTAAGTTGTTTCAGTTCTGACCTAACCGTGTTAAGAACGTGATACGAGTTACTACATCGCGCAAAAGACCTAATATATTTGTGTGGTCACAACAAATTATTCTTGAGGTTCGTCTCTATGTGACTGTACCCCCTCGGCCCCCTGTACTTATCAACTTCTTTGAACAATTCTGTCGTGGTCGGTGATTCATCTGGCGTTCCCTTGCCCACTTCCGGTCGCGTCGAAAATATTGAGCTCAGGCCTTTGTTTGGTTTCGCGCCAAAACAAACAAAAAGATCGTCTGCTTGGCGCACCCCCTTCATAGTGTTACATCTAGATCTCACCATCACATCAAGACTTCAGAGTTTTTGGTTACTCCAACTAATCTGCAATGAATGAGATTTGATTCTCGAACAAACAGGGCTAGCTTAGGGTTACATGGGTACATTGTTGAACTCATACAGTTTCTTAAAGTAAAAAAATATCTTGATGGTTCATTTCTTTTGTTTGCCATTGTAAAACTAATTCTTTTAATTGAAGAACATGAATCGTGGTGGTATTGAGCACTGTCTACAAAGTTTAAATATTGGACTTTTATTATCATTTCTGATTATTTTAGCCCGCCAAGAAGAAGGTAACCTTATTTCCTTTTTCTTAAAACAAAACAATTTATCAATTTTTTTCAAGGGTTAAAGAAATTTTAGAAATGATGTATCAAGTGTGTTGAAATGTTGGATGAATATGTGGAATATGTACATTTGATGACTCAAATTAATGCTCCTCTTGCTTGAGCCTTGAACTTTGTAGAATCCCCTGCATATAAAAGCTGCAGGTCAATTCCTAATTAAGCGGATAACCAATTCTCAGAAAAGTGAGCCTATTTAATATTCTAATTATTTTTCTTCTCATTCCTCTTTCGTTTTTCTCTCCCTTCCTTCCTCTTCGTCTTTTTTATCCGCTTTTTTTCTGTCTGTCTCCTAATTGTGAAAAACCGAAATCTATTTATTGCGAAATTACTTAAATGTAATAAAGTTAATCTTGCTCTTAGCCAATTCCATGATTCTTTATATTTTCTAGGTCACCTTTAACAAATGCGAAATGATGGAAAGGAATGGCCAAGGATACCAGCAAAGCGATCAATCTTTTGCCAAACAATTGGAGGAGTAAGAAATAGTTTATGTGATATCTTCTGCAATAGTATTACTAGGGTGATTCAAAAGTTTTGCTATATTTGCATACGTACTAATTTCTGGAATAAAATCCAGGAACTTAAGGGAATCGAACTGATGCCCAACACAGCTCGGGACATAACTCCCTCGGATTATTACACGTTCCAATCCATGGTTCACTTCCTGCGTTTTCAACAACTTAAATTAAGTCGAAGCAACAGTGAAAGAGTTCTTCGCCTTGAAGAACAAGAACTGTTATCAGTGTAGGATCAAAGAACTAACAGAAAGGTAACTTCAGACAACACAACACGATGGCATCTACTTTGAATATTAGGCTGCTTTTGTTGTAACCTGAAGAATAAAGCAAATAAGTTACCAAAATATTGTAAAACTTTTGACTCACCCTTGTATTAGAACTTCAGAGATGAAGTATTAGCCATTATTATAAAGTCGCCGAATTTCCCACTTAAGCCGAGTAAAAGGTAAAAACTTGAATCTTTGTTGCTTATAATGTTATGTAAAATTACTGGATATATATTGTCCCGAAAAATTCATAGATTTTTTTTAGATGAATGCTTGTTTGTATGGCATCTTCAAAAATTCCATATTTCCAATTGAAGTTGCATACAAATGATCTTAAATGATTATCTTGTAATTACTACATAAAGCCAGGTGATCTTTCCGTGGAAACGCTTATAATATCTGAGACAGTATCAGAGACAGTTTCAAAGAGAGAAGACAAACATTTTTTTTATGACAAAGAACTCTTAAAGCTCCCTTTGATATACATTCGCAATAGCTGAAATTTGAAATTATCAAAATTGATCATATAAGAAATCTCACTCACATAGTGTTTATCATTGGTTTACCACAAGGTACTTGCGGATAAGTCTTATTTAAAATATTGTTTTTAAAATATAAGATACGAAAATTCTTCAAGCAGGTTTTTTTCTGGAATAATCTAATTAAGAGAGGAAATATCTTTAATGAAGAAAATCGTGTTGTCATCGAGGTTAGGGTTAGGGTTACCATGTTCTAAAGCTTCTATTACCTCCAAGTTGTTTAAGTTCCATTTAATACTTTCAAACACTTACGATATATTCACATCCATGTACATATAAACATATCTGCTACGCCTATACGTATACATACTCATAGATACACTCGCAACTATATGCATATGCATTATTGTATTTAAATATTGTATTTAGATATATACATCAAAGGACGAAAGAGCTTATAGCATCACGTAAAAAGATGATTTTCAAATAGTATATAATTCAATAACTACTTAGTTCATATCTATGATCTCTTGTTAAAGCTAAAGGGTTACTTCAGGCCTTCTGTGAGAACTAAATCTCCTTCGTCAGGCAGCTTTATCTGTCAGTAAATATATTATTGCTGATTTTCATTTTGTTCTTACCTCTTTTCCATTTTCCACTTCTTCCAAAAAGCCATCATATTGAGATCGTCCTGGAAGATGGCCTGATCAAAAACGGCATGATGAATGCCCATAAACAAGATTCGGAAAGTATTCTTAATATGAAACGCGCTATTGTTCGAATGCTTCAGTTAAAGATGGAAGCTCCTGAAAAATATAAACAAGTTATGAAACAGGTGAGTTTATTTTTGTTGTAGTTTTTTTTACGAAAATCATTTGCTTTTGTCTTCGTAATTCATCTAAAACAAATGTTTTATTTGTTTCTTATTCAATATCATTTTAGCAGTTCTCATCATAAAAGACAACGGTTCTTATATGGGATCAAATGCAATCCATTGGACCCAGAATTGATTACAGCTCGGATACACTGACTGTATACTTCAACAAAAAATGGGTGTCCTGGGTATGACTAAACTGCATCATATGGTGAGGTCCTGGTCTGTAGAGGTGGGGACAATGGAGTACCTCTTTATTGGTACTACTTCCTGGTCCACTTTGACCCGAGTGGTTGTGCCTGTTAGGGTCACATCTATGGGTCAAATAGAACTGTTTTAAAATTATTTGTATTAGATAGGAATACCTGATGTCATATAACTGTAAATTATTTGTAATAAAAATAGTTACATGAAGCTATAATTGTTTACTAAGAATTATTATTAGTTACTAAAAGCCATGTAACCACGAGAAAACAAAAAAACTAATCGAAGCAATTATTTGAAATCATATACTTAACAGTATTAGATAGGAATACTTGAAACCATCCAAATATGTTGTATAGGTATACTTTATATCAGATACTTTATATCCTATACTTTATATTATTTAACTTTATATATACAAGTATACTATATATCATGAACGTATACTTTATAGCACAGCCAAAGCAAAATTGAAAGCTGTAAGCCAACAAGAAAGAGTAAAACTGTGGGAACAGCATTTCAAAAATCTACTAAGAAGCCCACCGAAAATAACGGATGAACCGATCACCAGAATTATCAGTAAGCAATTAGACATTAAACTAGGGCCTTTCACCAAAGAAGAACTCGACTCAGTTCTTAAAAAAATTAAAAATAGGAAAGCTGCAGGGCTAGACGAGATCCCCCAGAAGTGTGGAAGACTAGACAATTCGACGATATACTGCTCCGGCAATGCAACGCAGTCTATAGTCAAAATAGGATAGAAAGATGGATGAAGGGATGCATCCTTCCTTTCCCTAAAAAAGGCGACCTCGGATTAGCCAAGAACTACCGAGGTATAACACTTACATCCATAGCAGCCAAAATCTACAATGCCCTACTACGAAACCGCATAGAACCCAAAATAGACAACATCCTTAGGAAAAACCAAAATGGCTTCCGGAGAAATAGATCCACAACCTCACAAATATTGACCATCAGTAGAATCCTTGAAGGCGTCCGGGCAAAAAACCTTCAGGCGACATTACTATTTGTCGACTTTACCAAGGCCTTCAATTCCATCCACAGAGGGAAAATGGAACTAATCCTACTAGCATACGGCCTACCTAAAGAAACCGTAGCAGCAATAATGATCCTCTACAAAAACACAAAAGTGAAAGTACGTTCACCAGATGGAGACACGGAATACTTCGACATTGTTGCAGGAGTACTACAAGGAGACACGCTAGCCCCATACCTCTTTATCATCTTGTCTAGACTACGTGCTTAGAGCCTCGATCGACAAAATCAGAGAAAATGGCTTCGAGCTGACTAAGAAAAGAAGCAAAAGGTACCCCGCAAAAACAATCACAGACGCCGACTACGCTGATGACTTAGCGTTACTGGCGAATACGCCTAATCAAGCAGAGACACTACTGCATAGTTTGGAACGAGCTGCAGCAGGCATTGGCCTCCATGTCAATGCAAACAAAACTGAATATATGTGTTACAACCAAACGGGCAACATTACCACTCTAGACGGAGCCTCTCTGAGGCTAGTGGACAAATTCACCTACCTAGGAAGTAGCGTCTCATCAACAGAAAACGACATCGACACACGACTGACGAAAGCATGGACGGCTATAGATAGGCTCTCAATAATATGGAAATCAGACCTGACCGATGAAATGAAGCGCAGTTTCTTCCAGGCAGCGGTTGTATCGATACTGCTATATGGATACACTACATGGACGCTAACTAAACGGCTGGAGAAGAAACTTGACGGCAACTACACAAGAATGTTGAGAGCAATATTGAACAAGTCCTGGCGACAACATCCCACGAGACGCCAACTGTACGGCCACTTGCCTCCCATCACGAAAACTATACAGGTCAGACGAGCCAGACACGCCGGACACTGCTGGAGAAGCAAGGACGAGCTCGTAAGTGACGTACTCCAATGGACCCCCACATATGGCCAAGCAAAAGCTGGACGACCAGCCCGAACTTACATACAGCAGCTATGTGAGGGCACAGGATGTAACCCAGAAGACCTGCCGGAGGCGATGAACGATAGGGAAAAGTGGCGAGAGATGGTCAAGGATATCCGTGCTGGCGGCACGACATGATGATGATGATGATATATATATAGTTATAGTTTATATCATATAACTGCGCGTAAAAGAATACCTATAAGTACAGTAAAATATAAATAGTGGGTGGTTTGGAAAATACAGGCGGATTTTACTTGGTTGGTTGGCTGGTTGTTTTGTTTTACGGCGTATCAACCCTTTCGGGTCATTTAACGCCGAATTAAGTCATTTTGATAAAAGTTTCAAACAATTCAGTTTTATGTTTAAATTCAGTTCTAACAAATTATTTTAATTGTAGATGATTAAAAAAAAGTCACATTCCTAATGATTAAAGTGTAGTCTTTGTTAATTTTCTATCACTTCTTTCACAGTTTGACTTTGAAGGTTCCATGCCCTATTTATAAACACAGTAAATAAAGTGATTCATTTACATTTTTTTTGCATAAGTTCCTGCTTAAGTATAATGCCTCCCAAACAACACCCTATATCAGCAGAGTATGGGTTAAAGGATCAACTTGTGGTATGAAAGTAAGGCACTGGTCTCAGAAATCCTTGAAGGGTGATACGAATCTTGAAGGTCAAGAGAAGGTCTATCCGCAATTGACGACCAACATCTGAAAACATATGCTGAACAAAACTCGCGTCAAAATGTCAGAGAAATGTCCCAAGCAATGGGTGTCATCATTTTAACCATATCGGATCATCTCAAGAAGATTGGGATGGTGAGGAACCTCAATAAACGAGTTCCATATCAACTCAATGAAAGTCAAAGAGCTTGGCGTTTGGAAGTTTGTTTGATGTTGTTTCTGCGGAACTTGAATGATATATTTCTTGATCGAATGGAGACTTGTGACGACAAATGGATCTTTTATGGCAATTGCAAACGATCGAGTCAATGATTTGATCATGACGAAGCAACAATATTCGTTCCAAAACCGAAATTGCATGAACATAAGATTATGATGACTGTTTGGCATTGTCCATTACAACTTTCTAGAATCTAACTTGAACATCACTGCGAAAGTTTACTGCCTGCAACAAGATGAAATGCCTGTTTAGTTAAGCAAAATGTGACTGACACAGGTTAATCGACGAGGACCAATCTTGCTTCATGACAATGCTCGGTCACATGTTGCCAGGATGACAATGCTCGGCCACATGTTGTCTGGATGACACGACAGAAACTCACTTGGGATATGAGACTACTACATCCAAAATATTTCCTGGTCTCTCATTCACCGACTACCATTGTTTTTCATTGACACTTTTTACACCAAAATGTATTCTGTTCCAAAGAAGATGTAGAAACAGCCTTTAAAGATTTCTTAGCATCAAAACGTTTAGAGTTCTATTGAACTGACATGAATAACCCAGTTAATCGATGGCAGAGGTGTATAGATATTCAGGGATCATATTTTGACTGATTAAAACGCTGTTTAAATTCATTAATTTAGGAATAAAATTTTATTCTAAAATTAGACATTATTTTCTGAAAAACCTAATATGCGTGTACAATGAACACGATTCCCTAACCCCTAGGTATAAAACAATTCTTGGCAGGTTGACATGCCGTTAAAATCAATCAGTCCATCATAACTTATTCTTCTCAAAGGCATAGATTTTCACAATACACCGTCTCACATCACTTTTTGTGTCACAGTCACATTGTACTTGAATTTTTGATGCGCCCAAAAATATAAACGTTATTCTTTCTCATGAGTATTTTCCCAATAAATAAAAAGAAAAATAATTTTCGAATTAGATTACGTTGATTTAAAAGGAACAAGATTAAATTGCTTACATACAGTTACAAATCTTTTATTGTCTTGATTAGATTAGCTTGTTAAATTTAATTTCACTTTATAAATGTTTATAGCTTCATCTAGGCCGATGCCAAGGTAGCATGTGCAACTTCTTAACTTTTCCACAGTCAAGCTGACCTCAACTATCTGCAGCCATTACGCTCGATATCGAGTCATATCCTATTAGTAGAATTTATAATTAATTGCAAAATAAATAGGAATGCGCTATAATTAGCATCTCAAACTAATCTCCTTTGAGAAATTCTAATGGGCAGTTTGAGCCCAAAATTAGACATATGTCGGTTTCTGAGATTCAAATTCTATATCCTTCTAAAATTGACATATACCAAATTCAACGTAAAATTCTATTTCTACATCACCGGAAAACTCCATTATGTAAACAATCAGGTTATTATGATAAAAGAATTTCTTATTAATCTGAAGTGAAAGTGACCCAGTCTACAGGGTCAAGAATACGCCGACTATATCCCTTCAGAGGGTTACCCCCCACTCCACAAGAGGTGTCCTAGGTATGACATTAAATTGCATCCGATCGTATAATTTTAATTCTGGAACTTTCGAGAGTGTAAAGTCAAGTGGGCGACCGTAGGCGAGGGCGATCCGAAGGCTCCCTTTTCAATAGCTATTACACCGACGTGTAAAGGAGGGCGCAACTCCATTTCCAGGATTGCTCCACTACCCTTGACCCTTACCTTATAATGCTGAACGTTAAGCAAAGTGGCACCAAGTACCATTTTTTGGGTGTTTGGCATGACTCGACCTGGGATTGAACCCCGATCTCTCTCCCGAACTATTGGTGAGCACTCTACTCATTAGGCCAATGGGAAGTGTAGAGTACTACTTCATTGCCATTACTCCTGGGTCCATTCTCACTCGGAGTTATAGTACCTGTTTTGGGCCTGTCTTTAAAAATTATTCGTATTCGGTTGGACGGTGAGCAAAAAAAAGGAAAAACTTCTAAAGAATCGCAATGAACTATGCATCTATCGAAAAATGTGAGACACTTTGACAAAAAGAAAAAAATGCCTTAAAATTGAATAAGAGGTGATTTACCAAGGTAAAAACATCTATGATATTTTTTAACGCAAAAAATGTAAAACTGAATGTACAATGAACGTGATTTCTTGCCTTTAAAGGATGAAATAACCCTAGACAGGTTGACATCTATCAATCAATCTATAGTGAGATCAGGTTTCGTGATCGTAAAGTAAAAACCACGTTGTATTTTATTCATAAATAGGTTACAGATCAATATTAAACTTACGAGCAAAATAGCCGCTTGGTTATTTTCATTTTGAGAGTTTTATTTTTTTCAGCGGGAAATCTTTGGCAATTGTCCAATTCATTACTCCTTTTCCAAAACCAAACCGTGGACAATTCGCACTGAAATGGATATTACTCATTGTGATCTTCCCAGTATTTTCGAGTTCCAGTTCAACCTTAAATCGCTGATTAAAACTGTTTTAGGAGGACAACAGGTTAAAAACATTTCCGAGGTAAGTAATCATTGATTCAAACAATTTATTCAAATAAGTGTTTACTTACAATGTAGGAGGCGCGATTAGAGAAACTGTCATTGTTGTAGGAAATGGAATCTGCAACCTGTGTTTAAATAGAGAACAAAATATCAATTCGAATTCCTTGGGAACCCGTCTGATCGGGACGGCACCTTACCAATTAGTTGGCATTATTCAAATTTAATTATAGAGTTGCATTCTTCATTATGTTTAGCGTAATGGTTATCGATTCCCTATGTTCTGCTCCTGGACGAGACCGTTTACATTTCACTTTATGCTAATGCCCTTAAGAAAAGCAGGAATCCGTAAGTTTTTCCCTTAGTTATGGATAAATACTTGGTCAGACTGAACTCTTTTTGCTCTGGTAAGGCAACTAGTCTGGGAAAAGTAGAATTCTGAATTTTAACCAGCTTTACTCCGCTTAAAAATTAACCTTGTGTCTTATCCTGTTTATGATGAAGAGCTTGAGTAAATACATAAAAAAAATCGCAATGAACTACGCATTTCTCGAAAAAAATGTCTTAAAATTGAATAAGAGGTGATGTACCAAGGTAAAAAAAAAAAATCTATGATAATTATTTTTCTAAATAAGATTTTGTAAATAAACAAATATCTAAACTTTTATTAATTTTCAATACAGACCAAAAATAAACTAATTAAATAAATATCAATTTTTTGTTAAGTTTTCAAAATTTGAGTATATTAATTTGCTTTTTTAAAAAATTTAAATACAAATCTCAAAGTCAAATGAATATACAGGCTGTTTCAGAATAATCAAGATCATTTCGTAATCTAATGAACTGACCAATTCTTATTTAAAATTATCTCAAATTTTTGACAGGATGTGTAGAAACAACTCAAAATGTAATGTTTAATGTTTAATGTTATGTTCTTTTTCAGAAATGCCATTCAATGGAAAAGAATTGGCGTTCAACATTAAATATAAAATTTTGAGTGGCTTCTACTCATTCTATAGAAATTTGAGATCATTTGAACAAGAATTGAACAAGTTATTAAATTACGAAATGATATCAATTATTCTGAAACACCTAGAATATCTTAAATGGTATAAAAACAACTTTAAACACCCTGAATAATATTAGAAAATATTTTTTATATCAGATCTTTCTTCGCTTCTTTCTTCTTTTTAATTATACAAATTTTATGAAAATCAATTATAACCTTATAAATAAGTTAGTTTTGTTTTTGATTTTTTTTTTTTTTTTTTTGTCGTTGAGTGTCTCTTTTTCCAAATACGTAAGCATTTCTATGGTTGCTAATAATTAAACACAGCTAACTCAAAGATCACGTTTCCTTTAAAATATAAATATGGTTTATCAAATTTTGAGTCACCCTGAAGAGAGTGGACACTTGTTATTAATGTATATGAATGCATTGTATATGGCAATAAACGACTTTTGAAAACTGTTTATAATATCAGGTCGCAGTTCTTGTTAAGCACATCGTTTTAAAAAAAATTAAAAGACATTAGGGTTTAAGCATATTCTTTATTGATGCATTCAAAGGAAATAAAATTTATTTATATCTTTTATATTATAATTTACCGCAAATAAATATTTAAATAGATAATCAATATTCAATACTTATCTCTCTTGAGAAATTATAGAAATCTAAGTCAATGCAAATGTAGACTTCCATTAATATCTACATTGAGATTAGAAATGACTTTATTATTTCAGAATATTTAATCACTATTGCACAAAGGAAAATTTTGCTACTATGCACTATTTTAATCATTAAGATTATAGAATATAAAAGATTAAGATTATAGAGAAGAAAATATTAAGATTATAAAGCAGAAAAGATTCAGATTATTGAGTAGAAAAGATTAAAATCACAGAGCACAACTATAGAGCACAAAGGATTAAATTTATAGGGCACAAAATAAAAACATTTTCTGGTTGTTACGAATTGATTTTTGATAGTCTAGATTTGAATTTAAAAAGTACATAACTTTCTTTTTTGAATGAACGAGAAGTTATCATTGTTTCTTTTGATTTTTTGCAGATGATCTACCCTTTTGATTCTTCTTATAACTGTGACTACAAAGTCAGTGAAAAACAGGAACTCAGCTCGGTGTCTTGTCTGCAGAACCAGGCATTCCGTGTATTAAAACATTATGGCAATATTGATGCTACTGCAATGTACAATATCAGGTAATTTAGATATCATAAGCACAAAAAGGTTTATAGAAAAATGTAAAAACTATAACACAGTCGATTGAGAGCTTGTCCATATTGGCAACAATATTCAAAAAGATTTCACTCACCTTTGCATAGGAATTTTTAGCTGCATAATAGTTATCGTCGTAGGAATTGGACTCGACGATATGAGTTCAAATCCTGGACGAGAGTGATTGCATTTCACATAGCACTAATACCCTTGGGAAAGGTATGAATCCAATTATTCTCCCTCCAGCTATGGGTAAATAGTAGGACAGATTAGGTTCTTCAGCCTTGGTGAGGCAACTAGTCTAGGAGAAGGAAAACTCTGAATTCAAACCTGTTAAACTCCGCTTAAAAATTGACCTTGTGTCATATCCTGCCCGAGCGGAGGGGTTGGGTAAATATGATAATTTCATATTCATTGTATTTTCTTTTACATTTTATTTGATGGAGAGATCGAAATCCTTGAAAGTATTCTTAAAGAAGTCTATTTGACAATCAATAACTTGTAAATTGTTTGAAGAGTTTATTGTTTGAAATTGTTTATGAATTATAGGACTGAAGTCTCGCCATCAGATGGTTTAGTGTCATATCCAGGGCGCTCGTTAAAAGGAGTCATACACCTCTGCAGAGGTGCAGTCGGCATATTCTACAGCCCCAGCCCCAGCCCCAGTCGGCTGTATTTTATGATTAATTTTATGATGTAATAAATGAAAGGAAGAAAGTACAAAAAATATCCGTCCCCACAAAAAATAAGAATTATTTCCCTTAAATTATACTAGGCAAGTATAAAATGAAAATAATAAAGGCGGTTGTTTTTCCAGATCAATAAGATAAAAAAAAAACTATATCTCACGCTTGCCATGGGTTCGTATACGTGTACATACCATTTAAACCATAATGTTTCCTCGGGTTCAGTTAGTACTAATTTTAATCTTTGTTGTTATTTATTGTTTGCATTCTGTGATATTGAAGAATGTGCTTATCCTTTATTATTATTATTATTATTATTATTATTATTGTCATTAAATATTATTATATATAATTGTTATTATTATCAAATATTATTGAATATTATTTGATTTGGTTGTTGGTTGTTTGTTTTGTTTTACGGCGTATCAACTCTTTCGAGTCATTTAACGCCGAATTAAGTCATTTTGATAAAAGTTTCAAACAATTCAGTTTTATGTGAGTACACTTTTTTGTTTACACACAGTTAAATGCCAAAACAGTTCTATTTCAAACAATTCAGTTTAGCATAAGTACACAGTTTAGTTCTACTTGACCCAAACATTGGACCCTATCAGGTGCTACCACCCTGGGTCAGAGTGGACCTGAGAGCGATGGCAATGAAGGGGTACTCCACATTCCTCGAAGCTCCAGCATTACTGAAGCCTCACCATCAGACTGTTTAGTGTCATATCTAGGACACTCGTTGGGGGATTCTTACACTTCTGCAGAGATGCAGTCAGTATATTCTGCGGCCCCAACTGACTGGGCCAAATATTATTTGGAAAAAAGTCTTCTTGTTACTTTTAGTCTTTGTTATTTGTTATTTTCTTCCAGTGACATTGAAAAATGTGCTTATCATTTGTCACTATTGACATAGTCCTTCCATTTGATTATTTACAAAGATTTGCTAAGTTTTGGCACAAGGCCGGATATATGGTGCACACCAGTAAGACTCGACTTCACTAGTAATCATCTGCCTGTCTAGCATGTAAATCATTACTCCACACGAGGTGCCCGAATCATTCCATTTAGCAGTAATTACTCAAACTCCAATTGTAAAAGGGTGCATCTGTTCATTGTATTTAATGGCAAGGTTGGGGGTCACTTCCGCAATACTGTACGATTTTGTCCCTAGCCACACTAAACTTCTCCTCGTCGGAAGTGAAGAGTACATATCATGTTCCTGTATGCATATATTTTTTCTTTCTTTTTTCTTTCATTCAGCCAATCCTTGATCTTCAAAGACAACGTTAAGCCGATACCAAAAGACAAAAAAATGAAGATCCCCAAATCAAAAGTCAATAAATCTAATTTGAAATTTGTATTCGTTCACGAACATCGCAAAGTATTTAGAGAGATTTCAGCGGCTGAAATCAAAACTTTTTTGGATGACCTCGTGACAGCCTATGTGACACGTCCAATGAACGATATCCCAAGTCTTTTTAACGGATTTGTAGACAGAATACGACAAGCAAAGCAAAGTGTACTCGAAGAAGCATTTTCCATGATCAAAGTGTGTCCAGACCATGACCAGGGATGCGATGACGGAATACCTGTAAGTTTGTTGAAAATAAAAATTGTTTCGAGGGTAGCATAAATGTTGTATCAAATTATGTGTCACAAGTCCGTAACGAAATACAGTTTAACGTTGTAGTAGAGGAGCTTTCCGGGTAATAGGATAAAAAGGTTAATGCTGAAATGAATTATGAATAAAACAAATAATAGGAGGTTGAGTTAAAACAAACGTTGTCTGTTTATGTATTACTTTTGATAATAATCAATAGTTTACAAAGAATATTTTGTGTTGGTATTAATATTTATATGTGTACTGTGTACGTAAATGTTTTATTGTTCTTTTTAAATACTTACTCACCTGAAATTCCTTACAGGATAAAATTTAGTTTTAGTCGTAAAATTTCTGACTGATACCATTGAATATCAATCTATAAAAGCATCCATTGTCCTGATTACTGGACTCTTTTCACTCATAACTTCGTACCATTGGAAGTACCATGCAAGCATGTAAGGAACCAGATCTGTCAGCAGGGACACTGTCCTTAGCTAAAGAGATCCCTGTGAGATAAAATACATCGTGCCGATATATAATGGTGCGGTTTTGAAATTACTTAGAGTATAAAACTTATTTCCCGTCGTGAAATTTTGTACCTAATATTTTTGGTTTGGCGTTGGAGAATCTAACATAAGTGTTCTGTGACTGCTGGACTGCTACTGACGAGCGTTCATTTTCATCAGCTTTTGGTGGCGTAACACAGGGAAAGGTTATATCTAGAAACCATGAAACATGTGAGACTTTTCCTATTTTTAGATTTGTTGACACATGTTGGTTACAATATTTTAGATATGTGCAATTCAAGAAGAAATGACGAAATGAAATTTATAAAACAGACGTTTTAATATTTAAACGTGTATTCGGTTTATATAAAACTCTCTTCGATTGAATTATTGTATTGGTATAAGCCATAAACAAATTCTTGGGTGAAATAAATAGCTATCGACGTTGCATTCAGGGAAAAATTAATCTTCTGATTAATGTAAAATACTCAACTTATGGAAACGTCCTTTCCCGAAAGGAAAAGAGACATCTTTTCGGTGTTGCATTTGCCTATTTGGAACTTTTCCCTTTCTAGATTCAATGCTGGACTGGAGTGTTTAATCTTTATGAACTGGGGACTTGATACCAATAATTTGTGAGTTAACAGGAACTAAACTCTTTTCACAACTTTATTCTCTGTATTATGGTTTAATATGTCACACTTTCCAACAGACCGTATATAAGTATCTCTTCAAATGTACTTAAGGTCAGTTTGCTGTCTGATGGCATTGAGCAATAATGTTTTTTAGTCATGAGTATGACGTCCGTCTTACATTTAAAAAACTGAAATCGCCAAACAGCGTTAACGCTGAAAATCATTTCCTTTTAGTCCAAATTGGATTCAGTAGTTTAAATGGCGAGGTCTAAGTACGTGTCTCTCTTGATTTTCACTTTACAGTTAGCGAAGACGGCAAAGTTCACTATTCGGCAAGTTCTCTTTTTTTATTGATTATTACTAGGTCTGGTCTTCTGACTGGAATTCTGTGATTTGTTTATACATTTAAATCCCAGAGAATTTTGTGTGTCTCATTCTCCGGGATGGTTTTGTACATATACCATTTGTTTGTATTGCAACGTTACCGGCGCCAACACAGCACCATGTCAAAAGTTGTCACGCACGCAATACAAAAACGACACGAAATGATACAAAAGTTTATTTTTGACTTTCCTTTTCGTAGTAACCGCGAATCGAGAAGGATAGAAACTAAGAATAGCTGGCGCACCCGTGGCAGACAAAACGAACAACCCCGGACTTAGACATTTCTTCTTCACTGAAACGGCTCCATCCCAACAGGGCCTCTCCGCTCCGTCTGCTTCTGGTCCTTCTGACTTCAACAGCGACTCTCCAACTCTAACTGACCCTACGTCTTTAAAATATTCTTATATATTTTCTTCCAATTATTTTCTAATCCATTAATCACACGTAATCATTAAAACTTTTTAGTGATACGTCATAGCTGAATATTAGCTGATATGTATCTAAATGTTTATCTATAATATATTTCGCTTCCAGCTGATTTCAAAACAAACGTTCACGTCTTATTTTGATAGGAACTGACGCGCGTTTACGCAAAAGAAGTTTTACCCGTTTTGACCTTTCCAACTTGAAAACCTGCCACTACGAACTCACAGTTTTAGCTAGCACACAATTTATTTCTAAAAACTAAAATAATTAATTAAAATCCCTAATTATTTTACAGTATGGTCAAATTTCAATTTCTTGCACAATTGCCTGTTAATCTCCTTCCCCACCCAGTCGTGTCTAGTCTTAAATTCTTTTTTGCGCTAATTTGCTGCATTCGCTTATTATATGATTGATCGTTTCGTCTCTTTCACCACATAACCTATATTCGCTACTTTACTCACCAGATGTTTTATGTCTATTTGTCTATTATTGTATAACACAACGACACCTCAAAATAGGATCACCAAAGATTCTATGGTTACAATTCCTTATAATGGATACGATTTTAGCATATTAGTTGTTTTGTTTTTGTTTTTTGTTGTTATTTTTTACACTTCTAAGACTTAAAAGTTTTTTTCCGTGGGCTTCGATTTACAATGTAATTACTAATGTGGGTCAAAAGTTTTGCAATATTTTGGTAGATGGTAGTTTACAGCATGTATATCACATGACCAAAGCAGCTCAAGCCGTGTTAGGTATCCACTGTAGTTGGTAGTAGGGTGGTAGTTGATGCTTTACTTCACTCCGTGTATAATTTGAAAGTTGCTCAGATGAACGTACTCTAATTCGGGAACTTTCACTTTTCGAGTTCAAATTGGGCCATAACGCCACTGAAATAACCAAAAATATTTGTTATGTGAAAGGTGAAGGCGCAACTAATCATGGTACACTAACTAGATGGTTCAAGAAATTTCACTCGGGTTGCAAGAACCTCGATGATTTGGCAAAGTCAAGTCGACCTAAAACGTTCTTATCTATAATTCTAATTAGTTAAAATGATTTATTTTTAACAATAAATGCAAAAATACAGGAGTGCTTCAAGACATAGAGGCAAATCTTGTGAGTAGCACTCAGAGAGTATCAGTCGACCTTGGAATCTCACAGACAAGTGTAGTTCGTCACCCTTACAACCTTTACAAAAGCATCCAGGGCTGCCGAATTATACTCTACGTTTCCAAAATATTGCAAGACTTTTGTCTTGTTGATATATAATACTAAACTGGCCTGTTACATTTTTATCTGTCAGATTAGGTAATTTTTTTTCTGTTTAACTCTATAAAGTTTTCATCTGTAACAGAAAAATGTGTAAATGATTAAATCTACAAATTTATCAAATTTTGCTTCTTTCACTTCATCGAGAAAAACAGAAGTTACAAAGTTTTTTCTTGCAAGAAAAGATGATATTAGTTAGAACGTAGATATTCTTCAACATTTACATTAAAAGGAAGAAATGTTAATGAATTCAATGTAGCAGTTTGCGTTGTGGAAATCTAGTTAATATGTTCTCTGTGTGTAAAAGATCTTTGTTTGAGTTTGTTACAATGTAAAAGAGAAAGAATATTAATACGCTAATATGTAAACAGATGCAGCTAAAAAAATCGAGCATATATGTAAACAAAACATTTTAGTTCTATATAAAATAATCAAGTGATGTTGAAACCTTGTAGGAACAGAATGCTTGATTTTCATTAAAAAAAAATTAAGTCGAAAGTTTTGAGATTTACAGAATGAATCTCCGGAAGATTTATCTATTTTATCACTTATTTATAAGATTAAGGAAGGTTCGAAACTTGATTTTTGAATAGTTGATGGCTCATCTATAATTCTAATTGGTTAAAATAATGTATTTTTAGCAACCTAGGAGGGAATAGATTTTTCAAATAATTTTGGGTTTTGATCCTTCAAATTCTGAGCAGCAAGTCAAATATTGTCGTCTGCGAAATCTAAAAAAAAAAAAGGAGAAAAATTAAACTAGTTCGTAAGCGCCGATTGGTCAATGAATCAAGAGCTTATTTTTTGCACAAAAATTAACAAATTTAATAGGTAAATCAGTTGATTTTCTATACATCTAGTAATAAAAACGAAAAATCTTCTCGAATTTTCAATTCTTTTTTTCTTTTTTGACAGGTGCTTCAACAGAGATTTTACATGGATGCCCTCAGATCTTGTGGCGATATTCGTTGTGTGAAAACTATTGTGAAAAAAATGGATCAAATACTATCAATTTCCAAAGTTATATTTCTCTATGATCTTGCTTTGAACTTTGAACCAGACAATGAGTTCCTTCTTGATATGCTGGTAAGTATAAATTTCCATTTGGATATTTGATAATTTTGAAAATTCTAGAAGAGATACATTCCCTGAGAATTATATTTATGCATTTACCCACTCCCTCTGCAGAAGCAGAGTGTGACACAAAGTCAATTTTTGAGTATAATTTAACAGGTTTGAGTTTAGAGTTTTCATTCTCCTAAACCTGTTGCCATACCAAGATTAAAGTGATAGACTGCTCTATTATTTACTCCTAGCGGGAGATGGAATTCCTCGGGCGTTAATGTTTAAAGAGCTGGATTACAGCATCGTAGTAAACGAATTCGAACTCCAATCACGGTGTTAGGTTCACTTTCGAACTAATGCCTTTGACAAAAATATGAACTCCCTTACCCCCAACATGAGTTAAATATTATCACTGCTGTTCTTCAACAAGAATGGCTTTGGCATTAAATAACCCCTAAAGGTTGGGGTGTCCTCGTGATGTAATGATTAAAGCGCTGGATTGTGGAATCGTAGTACGCGATTTCGAACTCCAGTCGCGCTATTACATTCAATTTCGGACAAATACCCTAGGGAAATGTATGAGCCCCCTTATCTTCCCAGCTACGGATTAAATAGCATCACTGCTGTTCTTTTAAAAGTTGATATGCCATTAGACAAAAAAATCAAACTATAGCTGGAGAAAGAATGGTTCTCCAAAGTATTAGCGCTGTGTGAAATGAAAACAACCTCGTCCAGGTTTAGTCGTAATGTTTTGTTCTTTATTAGTTTGAAGAAGTTCTTCTGTAAATAAAGAACGAAATATTACTTCTAAACGCGTTGTAAGCATTTGATTTATCCACTTTTCTAATTGTTTTTATCATCTTGTCAGATTCACCAAAATCAACCATTTCTCCGCATATATAATTTTCATCAGGTACTCATGGTGTAATAGTTATCACCGTAGGAAATCTACCTGGTGAACTCAAATGGTCAAATTTCAGTTTCTTGCACAACTCTCAGTGGATAACCTTGCCCACCCAGTCGTGTCTAGTCTTATACTCTATCTTTGCTAATTCGATGATTATGTGATTGATCGTTTCGTATCTATCACCACAAAACCTACATTTGCTGTTTTGTTGCGTCTTATCTATTCTTGCTTTGATATCATTGGTTCTCATAGCGTTGTTTTATGCTACTATTATGAGAGATTTAGTTTCTCTCTTCAGGTTTCCCTTTCTTAGCCACGTCTACGTTTTCTCATGTGAGATGTAGCTTATTAGTCGCTTAAAACGTCCGTAGATTTGTTTTTCTTCCAATTTTTGTTTTCTGGTTATAGTCGTTCTGTTGGTCCTCGTGTTGTCAGTATTGTTTCTATTGATTGTGATCACTCTTCCTCCAGGATTTTGTACATAGAATTTGAGTCGATGTATTGATACGTCAACGCTGTTTTCAATGCTGGCAAGTCCTATTCCTCCTTCTTTTTTGACACATATAGTCTGTCAATGTCATCTTCGGGATGTAATGACTTATGCATCGTCATTAGTTTTCTTGTTTCCTGGTCCATTCGTTTAAGTATTATTATTATTAATATCTTCTTGAAAGTTTTTCACATTATCATTAGCTGATGGTTTTTCACTGAAGTTTGAGTAACAGCAATCTCCTCGAGTCTCCAGGAATCTTCTCAGTATTCTGGCCGATCTCAATAATATAGTTGTTGGGGTGGTCTCCACTCGTCTTCTTATTTCCTAGTCCTGTAGTCCCTTTATTTATTCTTCGGTGACTGTGCCGAGAGCTCCAATTACAATTGGTATAAACGTTACTTTCCAATTTGATATTTTTAGTGCTGTTCTGAGTGAATCTCTATTTCCTCTTTATGTCCTTCTTCGAGTCCTTCTAGATCCTTTACCATGCTTCTTATCCATTTGGCTTTTTGTTATGTTCTCTTAGTTTCCATATTTTACACCAAAATTGTTCAGTTTCTCTTGCTTCTGGTTGTTGTTTTTGTTATTCTCATCATTATTATTTACTCCTTGAGAGTTTTTCACTTCAGCATTAGCTGATAGTCTTTCACTGAAGTTTGAGTGACAGAAAGTCTCCTTAAGTCTCCAGAACTTAGGCTGTTCTCAATAGTGCTGTAGTTTGGATGGTCTTTATTCGTTCTTCAACCTCCAAGTTCTCCAGTACCTTCAATAATCCGCTGGTGACTGTACCAAAAGCCCAAATCACGATTGGTATAATTGTCACCTTTATGTTCCATCATTTTTTCAATTCCCTAGCAAGGTCGAGGTAATTATCCTTCTTTTTGCTTTTCTTTCAGTTTTATTCAGTGGTCAGCCGGGACTGCAAAGTCTTTTTTTGTTTTTTTGTTTTTTTGTTGTTGTTGTTGATTACCTTATAAGGTGTAGTCTTCTGGCCGAGATTAGGTGATCCGTTTGTATGCCAAAGTCCCATAGGAGTTTATGTGTGTCATTCTCTAAGACAGATGCTGGGTTGTGTATATACCATTTGTTCGTATGGTCAAATTTCAATTTCTTTCACACCTCCCAGTCGATCACCTTGCCCACCCAATCGTTATTATTATTATTATTATTATTATTATTATTATTATCATTATTATTATTATTATCATTATTATTATTATTATTATCATTATCATTATTATTATTATTATTATCATTATTATCATTATTATTATTATTATCATTATTATTATTATCATTATTATTATTATTATCATTATCATTATTATTATTATTATTATTATTATTATCATTATTATTATTATTATCATTATCATTATTATCATTATTATTATCATTATTATTATTATTATTATCATTATTATCATTATTATTATTATCATTATTATCATTATTATTATTATTATTATTATTATTATTATTATCATTATCATTATTATTATTATTATCATTATCATTATTATTATTATTATCATTATTATTATTATTATTATCATTATTATTATTATTATTATTATCATTATTATTATTATCATTATCATTATTATCATTATTATTATTATTATTATTATTATTATTATTATTATTATTATTAAGTAATTGTGTCTTGTTTGTTTTTCAGGACTTGTGCAAGAGAGAGAGAGAACAGAGTTGTAACACTTTAACCATTTTAGCCAAAAGATTTTCCCAGAACGCCGACATGAATTTAAAAGAGGTAAAAAATACATTTAAAGCACTTTTATTCCATTTTTAATGTTACAGCAAACACTTAAACCTTTCAACTCGAAAGTCTGATAATCAAGGCGAAGCACTATTTTACTATAAACTATCTGCCTGATATTTTGAGATAACTTATTGGAGATAGAAAGAAATAACATGTGAATAGTCCAATGCAAAAAAAAAACCCCCCAAAAAAACCAAAAAAAACAAAAACAAAATAATTCAATCAACCTTCGCTTTTGTAATTATTTTTGAATATATTGTATTTTCAAAAAATGTTGGCATTGATATTCGATTCAATTTTGAACTTGTGCACATCCTGTTGGTGGTCTTTATTGTTGTGTATTTCGATCGTGTACAATGTTTCAATCTAAAGGATCTTATATCAAATCATGTTAGATAGAGTAAAGTTGGCGACCGTTGTCGAGGGCGATTCGAAGGCTCCCTTTTCAAATAGCTGCTACACCGAAGTGTAGGGAAGGGCGCTACTCCTTTCCTTGGATTGCTCCACTTTACCCTAGATACGTACCTTATAATGCTGAGTGTTAAGCAAGGATATATCAAGTACCATTTTTTGAGTCTTTGGTGTGACTCGACCTGGGATTGAACCCCATCCCCCCGGGACATTGGCGAACACTCTACCCAATAGGCTAATGTTCCAGTTAGATACACTACTAATAAAAGGCTACGAACTGTAAATCTTCATAGCTCAGTGTGTTGAATTGTCCATTTCATGGACATTTGGATTGAACATTGCAAATTTGACAAAAAATTATTAACTATACTATGGATCATTGACCAGAATTTCACCTGGAATCCAAATATGACCACCAAATAATCCTATGTTGGAAAGAATTAAATATTTATTAATCATTTGACACACATAAAAGCACAAAAACCAGATTTTGAACATGGTAGTATCAAAGTAAATGAAATTAATAAACATTTTTGCTTCTAACAATGTCATGGACTTTATATTTATTCTGGATATTAACTCTGGCAACAAAACGTTGGTAATTTAAAGAAAATTTTGATTATTTTCCAAATAGCCGAAGCAGAACTGAATTAAATTATTTTAAAAAGGTAACATATTGGTCATTGTTAAGCAGTGTCTCATCAACCGAAGAAAACATCGACACGCAGCTAACAAAGGCATGGACTGCTATCGATAAGCTATCGGTTATATGGAAGTCTGACCTGACCGATAAAAGGAAACGCAGTTTCTTCGAAGCAGCGGTCGTCTCGATACTGCTACATGGATGCACTACATGAACGCTAACAAAACGGCTGGAGAAAAAGCTAGACGGCAACTACACAAGAATTCTGCGAGCAATATTGAACAAGTCCTGGAGGCAACACCTCAAAAAGCACCAACTATACGGCCACCTACCTCCCATCACGAAAACTATCCAAGTTAGACAAACCAGACGTGCAGAACACTGCTGGAGAAGCAGGGACGAGCTCATAACTGATGTACTCCTATGAACCCCCTCATATGATGATGAAGATGATAATGATGATTAGTATGTTCTATCTCGGTGTTTTCATGATATTTCCAGATATACAGAAATATTTCGGAGTTTTATTTTTAACCCCAAAATAGGCACTTTTGAGAGATGTTGCCTTAAAATCTGTTTATGAAAAGTAAAATATTACAAAAATAGACATAAAAATACATTACTAAACCTCTCAGTCTCCAAAATCAGAACATTTCTGGAAACTATAGTGTTATTTTGTCTTTAAAAAGTGAATATCTGAGATATTTTAAAGATAGCACGACAATCTCGATTGTAAATTCACATGTACAAATTTTTATTTTAATTTTTCGTTAAAACTATCAACTTCAAAACACCATAAGTTTTCAACAAAAATGAATGAAACAAAATTTAAAAAACGTTTGTTTGCCTCAAAATTCAAACTTAAGAATATGCACGTCCTCTTACACTAATGATCTTCAAAGATAACTTTTCTTTTAATAACTTTAAACAAAGCTGGCTACTCTTTAGATCGAAGTTTGAATTTGTTTTATATTCAGTTTTTTAGTGAATTTTTTGAGCTCACATACATATATGAGAGCCAATTGATTTAAGTGTTAAAAGGATGTATGAAATTATATTTTCACCTTTCCAAAAAATTCTTAAGCAGTAGTTGCAGATTGGAATATTTTGATTATCTATGCAGTAGTCAAGTGTTATTAGAGGGACTATAAAGGACAATAGAAGCAGAAAATCGTCAAGCGATTCGGGCCATTATGAAGAAAGGCAAGATGAAGAACGAATTGGAAGCCCATTGTGACCAACGATATAGAAAATATCAGACAACCTGGCAAATAAAGGAATTAACGCATACTTTTTACCTAACCTTTTTTGTTAGTAATCATTTTTATGGATTTCTTGCATTTAAAATATTTTGAAGTAAATTAATGACTGATATTTAATTCATATTTGCTTTAAAAAATTTTTTAAAATTATTTTTTAAAATCTAGATTTCTCGTCGTGGTGTAAAGGTTAAAACGCTGGTCATAAAAGTCATTACTGAATTTGAGTTCGATTTTCATCGAGAGCCTAATGCTTTAAATATTGTACTGAACTTAATAATTAAATATTTCTAAATTTGACTTTTGAGATAAAACATGTTTTCGGATTATTTTCTTCTTCTTTGATTTTTTAATACAGTGTTTCGGCTATTATATTCCTTGATCTTTCTCATCTATAACTTGTATCCACTAGTCTTTTAAAATCACTTTGAATATTACGTATATTACATTCCTTACAGTAGAGAAACAAAAGAAAATTTAGAAAATAGCTGCCTTCTGAAGACCACACTTGATAAGCAGTGGCGAGACTACTAAATCAAGTTTAGCAGAGCATGTGTGGTAGGAAAGTGATACTTCATACCGTTTTTGGAATGAGGTGAAATTAATGTTAAAGTAACTGAAAATGTGAATTAGTCAAAAAAATACACAAGCAAACTGAGTATCAGTTTTAACATCTAATGGAGATCTATGTTCAAGAGGTTAGAAGTTAAGCCTCTCTGTATCAAGGATCAATGCAAAATCAACTGGAAAAAGTGACTGTCTCAATCACAATAATGGAAAAGAGCTCTTTTCATAATTGTAATGATACAATGAATAATTAACTATCAAGATAATTAACTATCAAGATAATTTACATGTCGGTTAGGGGTGACGTGACAGTCCCCGAAACCCGATTCCGGCCTCTTTTTGCATCTGTTCTTTGAACAATAACTATATCGACTACACTTCTCAAGTAAGCCTTGTTTCCATTTTGTATAACTTTTACACATTGCTTGTTCATGGAAAAATATGTGTATAATTCTATCTTTTGGGACATGTGCGTATATTCATTCTTTTAAAACTACTTACAGGTATATATATATATATATATATATATATATATATATATATATAAGGTTAAATGTTAAAGTATGTGCAATTGAATTTATTTTGTCTTTACTTTCGTTTTGTTTAGTGTTAGTTAATTATTGATATACTAATGCTAATAATGGGCCTTGGAGAGTGGGGACTCAATTAAAATGTCTTCATTAGAACATATATATATATATATATATATATATATATATATATATATATATATATATATATATATAAAGCCAGAAACTACCTGCCGAGGTTTCACCAACCTAATCATGTTGGCCCAAACCATATTTTGTTAATAAAGCGTTAATAAAGCGGCCACCAGAAAGAATATAGAATTAGCATAAAAAACCCAAAGCCACATTCTATATTTTTTACGCCTGCAAACATTAAGTATTTCAAATGTCTGGTTGATCTGTTTTTTTTTTTAATCTATTTTGGGGATGGGGGGTTAAACATTGCAGTGCTGGTTGATTATTTTCAAGCAGTACGAATGTTTTTTGTCTTTTCTTTTTTTTATTGAATTTTTTCCTGGAATTTTTTTTTATTGAATTTTTTCCTGTTTTTTTTTTGTATTTACAAATTGCATCATCTGTTGTTTTTGGGGGTTTTTTCTTTTTTTTTTTGTTTTGTTTTTTGTTGTTTTTTTTTAGCGCTGCCTGAGTTATAGAAATAGGTATGAAATAAAAAATAAAATATACTGTCATCCACAGACAAACTGCTTTGCTTTATCACAACTCTTCAGTGTGGCTAGACATGCGAGATGCTTCAAGCTGGAATCGAAACCCAACTGACGTAAAGTCAGCCGGGTATCTTACTCCTGAGATATCGTCATTCTATGCGGAAGGAAAGGAATTTTTTACGTATATACTTTTACATATACGCTACCGGCTACCGGAGTGCTCAATTCATGAAAGAGAGAGAGGGGGGAGAGAGGAAGACAAACAGGCATATAGTAATATTTGATCCAGACTGTGGTAAAAGTGTTTTAATCATTTATTCCAAGTTTTTAGTATTACTAGCAGTTTCCTTTTCGATCATTAGAAGCAACGAAACCGCCAGTGACGCAAAAATCTTGCGCTAACCATCCGGTTTCAGATGTTAAAAAGAAAACTATTTCAAAAAAAGAAAAAAAAGAAGCTATTTTTAACTTTACTTTGTAGCAAATCTATCTCAGAATAAAAAAATGGTTTTTAAATATGTTAAAAAGAGAAAAAAAAGGACCCTAAGTTGTATGTGTGTGTGTGTGTGTGTGCGTACGCGCGTATACTTCTTGAATTTAACAAAGTGATTTCATTTAACTTCATTTTATTTTATTTCAGAATAAAATCCCATATCAGAAAATAACCAAGTTCTTTCACCACCGTTTAGAAACCACTCTTGAGCGACTCGACACAAAAGCAGAAAACGCTCTAATGTGGATTTTGAAGGTAAGTTGATCCATGCGGAATTTTATTGTTTACAAAATGTAAAAATCTCTCTGTGCCAACTTTTTCTTGTGTTAATACTTACATACTGCCAGTGTTTGATATGGAGCTCTCTCAGTTTGCTTGTATTCTTCAAATCGTATGTTCAACCGTTTATTTTTACTGCTGAGTGATGATTTTAGCTTAGTATGACAGGAAGAGCCATAGATCTTTGGTTTCTAGCATGAGATCGAATAGGTTCCTCATTAATATTTTGCTGGACTCATATGAAAAATTCGTGCTCTTTGTTTTTATTCGAGCTGCTGCTGATATTTGTCTACGTCCCACCAACCGGACGAGTATGGCACAAGGCCTTTTTTAAGATAAGTCTGCGTGTAGGGTCGAAACCTACATACGCCCAGCGGTTCCAAAAATGTCTTGAGCCCCGTTGGCATTCCCCTAAAAAGAGAATCCTCAGGCGCCAGGTGATAAACCTAACCCTTCCGTAGAGGGTTAGAGCCTGGGGAACGGCTCCCTGAGGCTCAAGGAAGCCAGTCTCAGTGGCGAGACGCAAATTCTGGGCCTCCCAGCCTCGACTGACTGCCACGAATTTAATACACACCCGACCTGTACTGTGTACCAGCAAACATGGTCGACCGAAGTGTGTCCCGGCTCAGCGGCTTAGGAAACAAGTCCAATACGGAAGAAGGAATCGAACGAGTAGATGCATTGAAATATCATACTACACTCTGAAACCTTGGTCTGTGCAAGCCCTCCGCGCTGCTGGTGATTGTATTTCCATAGAAACAATTCTATATTCAAAATATTTTGCTAACAAACTGAAGATTACCTGAATAGCTAGAGTAATATTTTTGTGATAGCTGAGTGGCAGTCTGACAAAATGGCATTTAACATGAAATTCATGCAAAAACAATGTATCCATCGAAATTCATCGGCACCTGTTGAACGTTTACGAGAACCAAAAAGTGTATGTGAGATTTTTAAGGCGTTTCAGTAGTGCTGACAGCAATGTCACTGACAAGTTATATTCTGGTTAGCCTTGCAAAGCTGTCAAAACTTTGTTCTGCTGCCCAGTCCAAATATCTGGATTACTACAAGGAAACTGAGTATGAAATTGAATGCCAGTTTCAGTGCGCTGAATATAATGTTAGCAACGTTGGGATATCGCAAAGTTTGTGCCATGTTTACAAAAGAACTGAATGATTAATAAATACAAATCAGTCAGGACTTGCTGAACCTCAGATGAGTCTGAGGGTGACAGTTTCCAGGGCAACACCATCCCAAGTGCAGAGACGTGATATCACCACCATGAGTAGGAATTTTTTAAATTCAAAAAAGTACATTTGTTCATAGAAGACAATGACGTGATATCACCACCATGAGTAGGAATTTTTTAAATTCAAAAAAGTACATTTGTTCATAGAAGACAATGGCGGTGATTAAATGGGTAAAATAGTGTTTTGTAGCAAAAAACTTTCTATTCAAAGACGTGTTTTATCCTCTTTATATTTGTTGTAGTGTTCTTGGAAATAAGCAGGAGGCATTACTTTCGGAGCGTCCAGTATATCTAAGAAAATTATTAATACTGTATAACATATTTCATTCATCTTTTTTACAGGGTTTTGAAAATCTCGGAAGCTTAGTACAAGACTTTCACAGCGAATGCGTTTCAGGTATTTTAAAAATTGCCAAAAATAAGAAATTCAGCCTTCCTGTGAGAAATACAGCAATAAAGGTACGAGAATGTATATATATATATATATATATATATATATATATATATATATATATATATATATATATATGTGTGGGTTTTTTTATTATTAAGGTGTATGTATTGAATACTAAGTTTTTCAAAATAAAGCACGTTTATTCAAGTGATTCTTTAAAACTAAAATTTAATTTTTCATTAAAATCTACTGGTTTAAATACATTTCATTAGACTTAAGTCGATTAGTTTTATTAGAACATTTTAAAAATATTGCCGTTGTCAACATTTGCTAAAGATGAAATGCCTATATCCCTCTTTGTCCTATTTTGTTGTATTGTAGAAATAACTTCTTAGAGTATACTATTAGTTGTAAATGCTAATTAAATGGTGTAATTTCTAGATATTCAGCAAACACAATTATTTTCACTCAATGCAAGTTTTTCACTGGAGTTTTAACTGGTTGGTTTTCACTGAAGCCGGTGTGACAATAAGTTTTCTCAAGTCTTCAAGACTCTTCTAAGTATGGATTGTTCTGATCCCTCCTCTGATCTCCAATTCCTTCAATCTCTTCTTCAGGCTTTTGGGGATCGTTCCAATGGCACCAACTCTCTGGGTAGATCCAAGTATTCGTCTAACTTTTCGCTTTCTTTGATTTTCAGTCTATAGTTGGCTGGAACAGAAAAATCCACTAGATAGCCAGTTCTTTTTTTTTTCTTTTCTTGCAAATTAATACTAGTGTAGTAATTAGGGGTCGCTTCACAGTCAGAAACCTTGATCCAGGACTTTCTCTCCCAAGGGACACTTTTCGTGTATCACCGTCTAGCACAATAATATTTATTATTTTACTCCTTTGAGAGTTTTTCACACCAGCGTTAGCTAATGGTTTTTCACAACAGTTTGAGTGATAGCAAGTTTCCTCAAGTCTCTGAGACTCTCTCAGTATTCTGGGCGATCTTAATAATACTGTTGTCTGGGTGATCTCCACTTGATCTCTGATTTCCAAGTCTTTCAGTCCCTTTACCCATCCTTTGGGTATTGTTTAGAGCGCACCAATTACAAGTGGTATCACCATCACCTTCATGTTTGTTCCATAGATTTTTTTATTCTCTGGCAAGGTCTAGGTACTTATCTCTCTTTTCGCATTCGTTTATTTTTACTCTGTAGTCCACTGGGACCCCAAATTCTACGATTCGGTAGGTTTTCTTTTTTATATTGACAATCACTAGGTCTGCTGCATTCGCTTATTATCTGTCACCACTTAAACTGCATTTGCTATTTTGTTGCGTCTCATCTATCATTATTATTATTATTATTATTATTATTATTATTATTATTATTATTATTATTATTACTCCTTGAGAGTTTTTCACATCAGCGTTAGCTGATGGTCTTTCACTGGAGTTTGAGTGACAGCAAGTCTCCACAAGTTTACAGGACTCTCCTCAGTATTCTGACCGATGTCAATAATGCTGTTGTTTGGATGGTCTTCACTCATCTTATTTCCATGTCCTCCAGTCCCTTTAATAATCCTTTGGATACTATACAAAGGGCACCAATTATAATTGGTATAATCGTCACTTTCATGTTCCACAGTTTTTTTAATTCCTTAGCAAGGTCGAGGTACTTATCTTTCTTTTTGTTTTTCTTTCAATTTTACTGTGATCAGCCGGGACAACAAAATCCACAATTTTGCAAGTTCTCTTTTCTTTTTTTTTTTTTATTATTATTATAAGATCATGGTCGTCTGGCTGAGATTAGGTGATTCGCTTGTATGTTAAAATCCCACTAGAGTTTATGTGTTTCATTCTCCAGGAGAACTGCTGGGTTGGGTTAGGATCAAATTTAGATTTTTGGATCACCTTGCCCACCCAGTCTTATCTAGTCTTATACTCTTTCTGTGTTAGTTCGCTGCATTCACTTATTGTGTGATTGATCGTTTCGTCTCTGTCACCACATAACCTACTTTCATTATTATTATTTTTATTTCACCCCTTCCGAGTTTTTTTTTTTTTGTTTTTTGTTTTTTTTGCACCATCATTTGCTGGTTGTCTTTCACAGGAGTCTGAGTGATAGCAAGTCTCTTCAGGTCTCCAGGATGTTTCTGAATATTCTGGCCGATCTGAAATGCTGCAGTTTGGATGGTCTTGATTCTTCTAATTTCCAGTTACGTCAAGTTCTTGTAGAATATTTTAGCATTGGGATCTTTTGTTGTTTTCTCCTCTTCATTTAGTCTCTGAGTCCATGGAAGCAGGAAGAAATGAAAAACGGACACCAAGTGTTTAACTTCGTTCTTCTAAGAACAAGCATCTTCTTGTGCCTCATTCTCCGTTCACAGTAAACGTTTGTCTCATTGCATCCTAACCACCAAAAGAGAAAAAAAAGAAACCGAATCATGAAATTCGTGATTTATAGTGGGTAGAGTGTTCGCCAATGCCCCGGAAGACCAGGGTTCAATCCCAAATCGAGCCATACCAAAGACTCAATACCTCCTTACTTAACACTCAGCATTATAAGGTACATATAAAGGCTCAAGTGAAGCAATCCATGGAAAGGAGTAGCGCTTTCTCCTACACCTCAGTGTAAAAGAAATTGAAAAGACAGCCTTCGGGTAACCCTCGGCTACGGTCACGAACAGCTATATATATATATATATATATATATATATATATATCCTTGGGTTTACAGAACACCCACACTACTTCCGTCTCAGGTGGGTGACATCTTCCAGCCCCAGTCATCACTTAGACCTCGGGACCTCGGTCTGGAGTTTTAGATCAAACTTATCTTGTTACATCTAGCGCACTGAAAGAGATTTTGAACTCTATCGTCTTTCTTTTAGACTTTTTTTTTAATTACTCGTCAATTAGTTTGCCGGTGCCATTCGCTAAAGATGTCCAATTAACCTAATATGTTATGAGTGACACCCCAAATAAATTTGAATAAAAATTTACTTCCCTTATTTGTTTATCAAATACTCTTTTAAAAAATTTAAGGAGCAGGTGTGTTGATTGTTTTTATTTATTTTTAATCTTACTTGTTGAGTGAGTCAAACGTTTTGCAATATTTTGGTACGTGCTATTTTGCCGCGCGTATCTCACGTGACCAAAGCAGTTGTAGCCGTGACAGGTAGCCGTTATGGTTGGTAGTATCATGATAGTTGGTGCGCTGACACATTCTGCATTGAATCACTCCGTGCGTGATTTGAATTGACCAAAATATTTTGGGGAGCAAAAGGTGAAGGTGCAGCTGACCATATTACAGTAAACAGATGATTAAATGTGATAATATATCGATCAGGCTACAAAGGGAAGAACAAAGTGACAATACAAAAGGTTGAATAGATACTTTTGGAAAGAAGTTCGAGTGACCATTTTTTTCCTCGAAATCCCTTGAATGGAAAAAAAACTTCCCAGCCCATCTGCATATCTTTTTATCTTTGTTCTGCATTTTCTAGTTCCTTTCAATCTCTTCTGTAACTGTATTTTTCTCAGCCCATCTCGTTTTTGTGGTCTGGTAGCCGACTGATTTCTTCTCCCTGTCCTATTCGTGTGTCTTCTCTGACTGACCTCTCTACGTCTTTATGTTCCAGCGTCAGTCTCTTATCCACTTCCTGTGACAGAATCCCTCTTTTTCATTGTCCTCTAGTTGACCCCTGTGTCTCTCTCTTACCCCTTCTTGTAAACGATTGACCCTGTTCTTTATTTTCTTGCCCCCATCTCTTCTGTTCTTGTTTTATTCTAGCAGGGCTAAATCAGTGATTCCCACACAAATACGTCATGGCCCCTATATGGACACACACAAACACATATATATACCTATGGTCAACCCACAACTATACTCATGTATACACCCGCACGCACATACATACAAACATATATGTTGTCACATAAGCATAAGCCCGTATACAGTGTCACATAAAGAAATTTCACAAGAACTGCAAGAACCTCACCGATCAGGCCAGGTTATATAGGTCTAAAATCTTAGATTCTGAGGCCGTTTTCTGAGCCATGGAGACAAATCCGGTGAGTAGCACTCGGCGAGTATCAGGTGAGCTCGGCAATTCACAGTTCAGACTGGTTCGTCACCTTCATGAACTCGGAAAATCCAGTGAGTAGCATTCAGCGAGTATCAGGTGAGCTCGGCATCTGACTGTTCAGTGTGATTCATCACCTTCACGACTTCAGCAAATCCAGTGAGTAACATTCAGAGAGTATCAGGCGATCAAAACATTTGACAGTTCAGTGTGGTTCGTTATCTTCACGACCTCAGCAAAAGTATTCAGTGGTGCCGAATTGTACCTCACGTACTATCAAAATATTGCAAAACTTTTGACTCACCTTAGTATTTGGAATAAATAAAGACGACTGCTTAAATTTTCTTATGACTTTGTTCCTTTTGTTTTTAGGCCCTGCGAGCCATGAATTTTGACAAAGATGTGGAAACAGCACTAAAAGAAATGTTGTCTGATGTTTATGAATCAGTGAGTCTTCGAAGTCAAGCATTCCTCACTCTGGACAAATATGCAAAGAAAAAAACAGTCAAGTATCTCATCGACGTATTGCGCCAGGAGCAAATTCAACAACTTAAGTCTTACATGGCCACTCACATTTTAAATGTTCTGGAGTCTGAGGAACCGACATGGAAAGAGTAAGCAAAAAAAATTACCACTAAGCTCTTTAATTTTGGGCAGGGTACTGTACGAAGGATCAAAATGGTTGGATTTATGCGCCCCTAAATTGTATGTATCAGTAACATTGTACTGAAAGAAAACCGTATTCAGTAGATGAAATGATTAGGTCGTGTGCTAGCCTCATTCAAGAATCAATTCTGATGTGTTATTTTCCAATGACATACGTGTTCTCAATATAAATCTAACAAAAAAATGTGTGAAAGAAAACTTTTATGTGAAAGTTTACCATTCTACATTTCCCAACAATTTTGATATTTCGTAAGACTCGGAATATCATCACCAAGGTGTATGGACAGCATGGATTCCTTTGACTCTCACTCACCATCCGTCCCTATCGGAAATTCTTCTAGACGGCAACCAGTGTCCGCATAGAGCTGATCAATGCAAGTTTTTGATGATCGGCCAATGCTACTGTGTCTATGTGTAAGAGTATGTCACTTACTTCTTCAGCCCTGTCCAGCATGTCTTGTTCGTATTTCTTGAATAGTTTCTGAGATGAGAGGTAAGTGGCCGTACAGCAAGCACAATATGAAATGCAAGCAACCTCGTCCAAGATTTGAACTGAGGTCGCTAAGTTCAGTTCCTACTACGGTAACCATTAAGCCACGGCTATCTTTGCTAATTGCTAAACTTCGGAATAATGTATTGTATGTTTAACTCGCTCACCCAGAAAATATCTTCAAAGGCTATTTTTGAAGTTTGAGCTGACAAAAACTACCGTTTTCAGGGCTGCAAGTAAGTTAAATAGTTTAACTAAAAGTTGATAAAAAGATGTTTGTATTGTTTTTGAAACGCTCTGTATGTTTATCTGTATATCTATTAGTACGTCTGTATGAATTGATAAATAATACTTAGGCTTATCTTGTTCATAAGAGCCATAATTCAAAATTTTTACTCATGAAACTATAGTAAACTCGTAATTTAGTAAACAAGAAGAAAACTCAATGTGCTCGCTAAGAGAAATATTTATTTATAGAATATGCATACGTTTCCCTCCCCTACATCTCGGTGTATGAAAAGGGAGCCTTCTGGTCGCCCTCAACTACGGTCGCCAACTTTACTTACTTATATCTGTTTATGAACAGGCAAAAATAGAAAAAGAGTCCCACTGCATAAGCTAATCTTATACGCACTGGACGAGTCCTAAATAAAAGCCTATGTAGGTTTGAGCAGATCAACACTGCTTCCCTCGACAACAAAAGCCATTGAAACCTATTGGCATATTCATATTAGATGAGATCGGCTACATCCTTCTTCTTTTTTTTTCAAAATACGCTTTGTACATTTATTTCGAAATGAAATATACCGAAAACATGGTGGCTAAAGAAGTTATTTTCTAATAGCATTGGTTCTAGTCTAGGTAAAATTATTTCGAATGCTAATTATCATATTTACCAACCCCTCCGCTCGAGTAGGATATGACACAAGGTCAATTTTTAAGCTGAGTTTAACAGGTTTAAATTCAGAGTTTTCCTTCTCCTACACTAGTTGCCTTACCAAGGCTGAAGAATCAGTCTGCCCTACTATTTACCCATAACTGGTGGGAGAATAATTGGATTCAGACCTTTCCCAAGAGTATTAGTGCTATATGAAATGCAATCAGTCTCGTCCAGGATTTGAACTCGTGTCGCCGTGTCCATTTCCTACGACGATAACCATTACACCACGAGCACCTCCAATGCTAATTATCCAAGCAGCCACTTGTGAGATTGGCACGACCCAATATTACCTTAATTCTGTATGACCTTGTGACACACTAAGCTATGCTCAAAAACTATCTCGAACCTGATAAAAATAATTTTCTTGAAATAACATCGATCTTTTAGACGTATTTCAAAATAATCAAAGTAGCTTGAATTTATTTGCGAATTTCAAAATGACTTGCACAGACATTTTCAGTGAGTGAAAGTTTGCAAGTTACCTTGTCAAAATTAAAAGTATAGTATCTATGTGTATAGATGTTAGTGAGTGCATTTGTGCGTGTAAATGTATGCGTTTCTTTGTTTTTCTTTCTTTTATATATGTATATATACATGTGTGTGTGTGTGTGTGTGTGTATTAGTGAGTGCATGTGTGCGCATGTGTGTGTGTAAGCATTTACGAAGTTATAGAGAATATTTTTTATTGTAACATAATTATTTATATTTTCTTTCATTTATTTAGACGACAGACTGTGTGGAAGGAAAGTCTGGCTGCAGAACCAGACCCAGTTCCCATTTTGAAAGAAGGGGGATTTGCACGAGGAAAATCAAGCTACGTTGAGGTTTCCAAATCCTTCGTCTTTCCTTTCACCACTTACAACATAGGAGCTCAGCTAGAACTGAGTATCATCTATGATCCATCTAATTTGGTACCGAAGTCAATCACTCTCAAAACAAAAGGTCTTTTGGGATATACTGATTACGAACTGCTTGAAATAACACTTGAAGCTGAAGGTGCGTTAGAAAATGTTTATTGTATACATTTAAAAGGTTATTTCTTATTGCTTTATGCTCAGTCGGCTAGGATGTAGAATACACCGACTGCTTCTCTGCAGTGGGGTAAGACCCGCCCAACGAGTGTCCTGGATATGACACTAAACAATCTGATGGTGAGGCTCCAGTAATGTTGGAGCTTTGAGGAATGCGGAGTACCCCTTCATTACCATCGCTCCCAGGTTCACTCTGGCCTGGAGTAGTGGCACTTGATAGGATCCTATATATGTCAAATAGAACTAAACTGCGTACTTATGCTAAACTGAATTGTTTGAAATAGAACTGTTTTCACATTCAACTGTTTTTTTAAACAAAATAATAGATAAAAGGAAATAATGGGAGAGTCTATAGATCCTGAGTCTCTTAAGATACATCGGATGGTCATTTGAAACATATTTTTGAGGGTCGTAAAGAAAGTGAGAGCAATCATTGACATATAATTGCTTCAGGAATATTTCGTCATCAATATATGTAATATATAAGAACATCCTGGTATCTGATGAAAAGAGTGTGTGAGTAGGGATGCAAATTATTATCATTATTATTATTATTATTATTATTTTACTCTTTGAGAGTTTTTCCAAGTCCTCTAGTCCTTCTACCAAACCTTTCATGTTCCACAGCATTTTCAATTCCTTAGCAAGGTCCAGGTACTTACTCTTCTTTTCGCTTTCTTTCAATTGTACTCTGTGGTCAACCGGACAGCAACATCCACAGTTCTGCAAGTTATCTTTTTTTGTTGATTATTATAAAGTATGGTCGTCTGGCTGAGATTGTGTTATCCATTTGTATCTCAAAATCCTAGATGAGTTTGTGCGTTTTAATCTCCAGGGCTTTATTATTCTTATTTTATTTCTTACGAGTCTTTCACACCAGCGATAACTAATGGTCTTTCACTAGAGTTTGAATAACAGCAAGTCTCGTCTTGTCTCTTTTCTGTTGTTTGGTTGTTCTCGGCTCGTCCTCCGATTTCCAGCTTCTTTAGGCCCCTGCCTTTCCAAGCCTTTGGGGACCGATACAAACGCGCTTATAACAATCGGTATCACCGTTACTCTTATGTTCCACAGCCTTTTTATTTTACTGGCAAGGTCCAAGTACCTGTCTCTCCTTTCGCTTTCTATTATTTTCACTCTGTGATCCGAGGGGACGGCAGAGTCCACGATTCGCCAGGTTCTGTTTTTTTTTAATATTTTGTTTCCTTTTTGCTAGTATTTTATTTTAGTTTTTGTTTTTTGTTATTATCACTATGTCTGGTCTTATGGCCTGGACTAGGTGATCTGTTCATTTCTCAAAATCCCGGAGGATTTTATGGCTCTCATTCTCAAGGCAGATTCTGGTTTGAACAAGTAAGATTTAGCTATATGATCAAATTTCAATTTCTTGCACAATTCCCAGATGATCAGCTTCCTCACCCAGTCGTGTCTATCGAATACTTCTTTTTGTGATAGTTTGCTGCATTCACTTATTATGTCTCAATCACCACATAACCTACACTTGCAATTCTGTATTATCAATTTTCGCTTTTTCATAATTAGTCCTTATGGTATTGTTTTGTGCTGCGATAAGATATTCAGTTTCTCTTTCACAGCTTTCTTTCTTGGACATGCTCATATCTTCTCGTGTGAGATTTCGCTGGTTTGTTGCTTGAAATATCCATACAGTTATTTTTCTCCCCATTTCTGTTTCTTAATTAATATTGTTCTGTTTGTTCTAATGTTGTCAGTGCTGTTACTGTCCTTTGTAATTAGTTTTTCTTTGTTTTTTTTAATATATTCCTCGGGTCTTTGTATTGATTTATCCAGTCTCTAATCAATATTGGCGAGTCCTCTGGCTCCTTCTTTTCTTGACACACATGGACTCTCTATATCATCTCTCAGATTTAATGCATTGGGTATCGTCATCAATTTTCTTGTCCTCTGCTCCATTTGTCTGAGTTCTTCCCTTATCCATTTTAAGAATGATCCCGAGTATCTTACAAGGGGGATAGATTAGGTGTTTATCCCTTTAATGAGATTTCTCATGCTAAGCTTGGTTTCGAGAAGTTTTTTTGTTCGCTTGATGTACTCTTTTCTAATTTTTTCTCTCATCTACGCTTGTTTGATTATTATTATTATTATTTCTCTTTTAAGAGTTTATCACACCAGCATTAGCTGGTGGTTTTTCACTGTAATTTGAGTGACAGCAAGTCTCCTCAAGTCTCCAGGATTCTCCTCAGCATTCTGACTGATCTCAACAATGCTGTAATTTAGATGGTCTCCACACATCCTATTATTTCTAAGAACTTCAATTCCTTTACCAATCCTTTGGTGACTGTACCGAGCGCACCAATCACAATTTGTGTCACCGTCACTCTCATATTCCACAATTTTTTTTCAGTTCCCTTGCAGAGTCTAGGTAATTATCACTCTTTTTGCTTTCTTTGGGTTTTACCTCAGAGATCATCCGGAACGGCCAAGTCCACTATTCGGCAGGTTCTCTATTTTTGTTTTTTGTTTTTTTGTCTGGTCGTCTGGCCGAGATTAGATGATTCGTTTGTATCTCAAAATCTCAGAGAAGTTTGTGCATCACATTTTCTAGGATGGATTTCGGGTTGCGCATATACCACTTGTTCATATTACAAATTTAAACTTCTTGCACAGTTCCCATAACGAGTTTTTCACATCAGCAATAGCCGTTGGTCTTTCACAAGAGTCTGAGTGACACCAAGTCTCCTCAGGTCTCCAGAACTCTTCTGAATATTTTAGTCGATCTCAACAATGCTGTCGTCTGGATTATTCGTCTTTTTCTAAGCCTTTGATGATCGTTTCAAGAGCGTCAACTACTGTTGTGATCACCGTGACCCTCATGTTCCACAAGTTTTTAATACTCTAATAAGATCCAAATATTTGTCTACGCTTTAGTTTTTTTTTTTTTTTTTTTTTTTCAGTCTGTGATCTGCTGGAAAAGTAAAATCAACTTGATGGCACTTTTTTCTTGTTAATTAACACCAGAACTGGTCTCGGACCATGATTAGGTCCTCTGTTTGTATTTCAAAATCCCAGAGAACTTTATGCCTCTCATTCTTTCGGATAGATTCTGGTTTGTGTATATAAAATTCATTAGTATGATCAAATTTTAATCTCTTGCACTGTTCCCTGTGGATCACCTTTCCTACCTAGTCGTTCTAAGTCTTATACTCCTTTTGTGTTTATTATGTAATTATTCGTTTCATCTCTATCTTCGCATAACCTACACTTCTATTCTGTAGCGTATTATGTTTGCTATAATGTAATTAGTCCTGATGGTATTATTTTGTGCTGCCATCAAAAGAGATATAGTTTCACTCTAGATGTTTCCATGTTTTAACCATATCCAGGTCTTCTACAGTGCAATCTCACCAGTCTGTTGTTTGAAATATCCATACAGTTGTTTTTCTTCCAATTTTTGTTTCAAGCTTTTGTTGTTTTTTGTTGTTTTTTTTTTTTGTTTGTTCATAAGAACATTGCTATTGCTGTTACTGACAGCTCGAAGTAATCGATCTTTGCACTTTTTAATGGACTCCTCGAGACCTTGTGTTGATCCACCTACTCAAAATCCTTAATGCTGGCGAGTCCTATGTTATTATTATCATTATTATTCGAGTTTTCCATATCAGCGTTAGCTAGTGGTGTATCACAGGAGTCTAAGTGACAGCAAATCTCCTCAGGTCTCCAGGACTCTTCTGAGTATTCTTACCGATCTGAACAACAGTCTGGATAGTCTCGATTCGTCTTCCGATTTCTAACTGTTCCAATCCTTTCGGGGTCGATTTCTAACTTTTCCAATCCTTTCGGGGTCGTTCCAAGTATGTCAACTACAATTGGTATCACCGTTAACTGAATCTTTCACAGTTGTTTTAGTTCTCTGACAGTCCAAGTATTTTCTATCTTTTCACTTTCTTTTATTTTCACTCTGGAAAGGCAAAATCCACTCGACGATGAGTTCTCTTTTTTCTTTTCTTTTCTTTTGTTGATAATCACAAAGTCTGGTCTTCTGGTCGAGATTACGTGATCTGTTTGTATCTGAAAATCCCAGAGAATTTTATGCTACCCATTTTCTCGGACGGATTCTGCTTTATGCATATACCATTTGGTGATATGGTCAAAATTCAGTCTTTTGTACAATTCGCGGTAGATCACCTTTCCCATCCAGTCGTGCCAACTCTTATACTCCGATGGTGCTAGTTTGCTACATTCACTTACGACGTGATTTATCATTTCGTATTTTTTCCACATTACCTACACTTGATATTCTCTTGTGTTTTTATCGATTTTTGCTTTAACATAATTGCTCCTTATAGTGTCGTTTTGTGCTGCTACTAGAAGAGATTCAGTTTCTCTCTTAAGATTTCTCTTGCGCAGCTTTATACAGGTCTTCTCGTGTGCAATCTCGACCGTTTGTTGCTTGAAATATCCATACAGTTGTTTTTACTTCCCATTTCTGTTTCCTAGTTTTTTGTTGTTTTTTCTACGTGTCCTTATTTTGCCACTACTGCATTTGGTTGTTTTGATCTTTCTTTGTTCCTTTTAATGTAGTCTTCGTATTGATACATCTACGCATTACTTAATGCTAATGAGTTCTCTTCCACATCCTCATCCCTTTTTTGACTAATAAAGTCAATGTCATCTCTAGGATGTAACGCCTCGTACATCGTCATCAATTTTCTTGTCCTCTCGTCTATTTGTCTGAATTCCTCTCTTGTCTGTTTTAAGAATTGACCCAAGTATCTTACAACGGGGACTTCTCAAGTGTTTATCCCTTGGTTTCGAGAAACTTTCTCGTTCTTCCGAGGTACAATTTTCTTATTGTTTCCTTCATCTTCGCTTGTTTAATAATGTCCACTTCTAATATTCCCAAGTACTTATAGTTTTCCTTCTCTCCAATCTTCATTATACATTCTTGATGTGGTAGTTCTATTCCTTCCAATTATTCTCTTTTCCTACTTTTCATTATGAGCAAGACATTTTTCAATACCGAATTTCATTCCTATATTCTGTTTTCATTCTTGTTATTTGTTTATTTATTTGTTATGCCTCCTTGGACATCTCTCCGTTTTATAATCTTTTCATATCAATCTTTAAAAAAAAGAATCATTGCACAGAACATATTCACTATTTATACAATAGGTATATACATATTAAATTCTGTTATGTAATTCATTCGATAGTTCCTAAAAATTCCTTTTTAAATTCTTATTCTTACCATTATTTCTTAAATCATCTAATTTAATCTTAAATATTTTTACACTACTAACTGTCTTTGATCTGATAGAGCAAATCTTTTTCAAAAAATATATTACTCTATTAACAAAAAAAAGTCCAGTTGGTCAAGAAACTTAGTTTTTAAATCTGTCCTGAAAGTAAATTTCCAATTCGAGAAGAAATATTGAAAAAATGTCTACCATAATGTCCTCGTGGTGTAATGGTTAAAGCGATGAACTGCGGAATCGTAGTGCGCGAGTTCGTACTCCAGTCGCGCTATTACGTTCACTTTCGGGCAAATACCCTTGGGAAAGGTATGAACCCCCTTATTCTCCCTCCAGCTATGGATAAATAGTAGGACGGACTAGGTTCTTCAGCCTTGGTGAGGCAACTAGTCTAGGAGAAGGAAAACTCTGAATTCAAACCTGTTAAACTCCGCTTAAAAATTGACCTTGTGTCATATCCTGCCCGAGCGGAGGGGTTGGTAAATAGTACCATAATTAGAAATTTCATTAAATATTTTAACAGTATCAATTAGATTATATTTCATTCTTCTTTCGAGTAAAATAGTTATTCTAATTTCTCCAATCTTTCGCTGTAGCTGTTATCTTTTTCTTTTTTTTTTAATTATTTTTGTCACTCTTCTTTGTATGCCCTCCTATTTCAAAATTACATTCCAATTTCCTTGCCTTAACACTAGAGGCCAGATTCAATGTTCTGTATGATATCTTATAAGGGTTTTATATAGTTTTACAACAAAATGCCTCCCTTGCAATAAACTTTCTAAACATCTGACCACTCATTCCATTTGCCCTCAATTCAATAAATAAAAGAGTATTGATCATATATTCAACTTCCAAAGTTGACTGGTTTCTTAAACCGGGGTGATTAGTTGATCTTAACCACTAAGTGGTTTAGTGGAGTCAGATTTAGGGAAATATATGATTGGTTGGTTGGTTGGTTGGAGTTTTTTTGGGCGTATCAACCTTTATAGGTTATTTAACGCCAAATCCATTTTTATGCAAATAGTTAGTTCTATTTCAAAAAATTCAGTTTAGCAGTAGTACAAAGTTTAATTGTCAAAACCATTTCTATTTCAAGCTATTCAGTTTAGTCAAAAAGTTCTAATTCAAACACTTCAGTTTAGCATAAGTAGGCAGTTAGTTCCTAGATAGGGCCCTTTTAGGTGCTACCACTTCGGGCCAGATTGGACCTTGGAGCAATGGCAACGAAGAGGTGCTCCGCATTCCCCAATGCTCCAGCATCAATGGAACCTTACCATCAGATTGTTTAGTGTCATATCCAGGAATCTCATTGGATAGGTTTTACCCGTCTGCAGTGGTGCAGCCCCAGCAAACTGGGCAATACAGAGTTAATGTCAAAACAGTTTTATTTCAGATAATTCAGTTTAGCATAAGTACACTATTTAGAGCTTAAAACAGCTGTGTTTCGAGCAATTTAGTTTAGTTTAAGTCCGCAGTTTAAATGTCAAAACAGTTCCATTTTAAACTTTTCAGATTAGCATCAATACGCAGTTTAAATGAAAAAAACAGTAAACTCAAACCACGGTTTATTTAAATGCAAAAAACTCAATTCAATAAATCACGGTTTAGTTCTATTTAACTCATAGATAGGACCCTTCTCAGGTGCTACCACACCGGGCCAGAGCGGACCTGGGAGTGATGGCAATGAAGGGGTACTCCGCATTCCCCAAAGTTCAGCATCACTGGAAATTGTTTATGTCATATCCAGGCCACTTGTTGGGGGGGGGTCTCACCCCTCTGCAGAGAAGCAGTCGGTGTATTCTACAGCCCCAGCTGACTGAGCAAGGAAATATATGAAATGAAATAAGAAAAATGCAAATAGTCCTTCATAGTTATTTATCGTTTTAATTATACTCAACTAGTTTCGACTTTAGATCTTCTTCAGGAGAAAAGTTTTTAAATAGTTTATATGCCACAAAAGAAGCTACTTAAAACGAGCTGGTAACATAGGAAATCCATTCGCTGAATGAAAATTAGTTTTTGGTATCAAAGTTTTTTGATCAGTTCATATATCTCGGTAGCAATATCTCATCTACTGAAAATGATGTTATTGATCTACTGAAAGTGATGTTATTGATAGGTTAACGAGCATGTGGGAATGTGATAAATAAACATGAACTCTTCCAAATTGTATCTGTGTCAGTAAAAACTCTATGGTTGCACCACTTGAACTTTAACGAAACACATATAGGAAAAACTAGATGGAAACGTTCTCCTGCGGACTTCTACACATGGACACCCCAGTTTTTGCCTACCAGCATAAACTTACATTGATCAGCTCTGTGCAGACACTGGATGTCCTCTAGATGACTTTTCAAAAGCCATGGCCCATCTGTGCTGTCAGCACGCCTAGAAAATGATGATGATGAATTTTTGATCTCTGCGATAGTGAAAAACAGACAGTGAGATCTACTTAGAGGAGATATTTCGGTAAGGGGGGTGTTTTAAATTAACCGTAGATGTTTTAGACAAATATTTGACTAAGGCAATTGTTTATTTAGATCTTTATTTGGCAAACATTCTGCCAACTCTATTTCAAAACGGTTTTTGAGGATGGTTTAGTTTGATGTTAAAGCCATTTGAGGTTCACTGTTCAGAGATGTTTTATCCAGTAGTCTTAAAGTAATTCTGTTAACGATATGATATTGTCTAATGCGATTTTTCGATTCTTTCTACGATGGTGAACTTTGCATTTCAGTTGAAATCGTGGCTGTTCGAAAAGAAATGTTGTGTTATTGGTTGTAGTTAGTTATAATCCATAATATTCTGTCTGTAATTGTTGAGTCTAGAATATGTCAATTATGACTTTCGGGTGTATTGCTTTTAGTAGTGTGTGCCATCTAGTAAATAAATTACATTTTTGCTTTTGTAATTTGACTCGTAGTAAGTTATGAAATTTTTCTTAGTTTTAAATGACCAGGTAAGTTTGTAGCATAGGTTGTTCATAACATTGAATTTTTAAAGTCTTATTGTGGGTTCCTCGTGTTCTTTTACTCAACTTTAATAAGATAGTCAGTCTAAAAATCTTTAAATAATGAAGATGAAATAATAAAGCTGCCATGATTTATAAAGTAATTTGATACAAAAAAAACATCGGGTTTATTATCAATTATAAATTCTTTTTAAGATTTTGTTAAAAATTCTCAAGACTGATGTGTTTTATTCGTTTTTTTCTATCTTTTAATTACAGGAATGGAAAGATTCATGCAGTCTCTCTACAGAACTAATGGCAAACCTTTCCTTGAGAGACTCATGGGCATTTTACATTTCTTCAATGCACCACCAAAACAAGACGATGGAGATTTTACTTTCTTATTAGAGAAAAAGATCGTTGATGAGCTCAAAGAACTCCTTCAGTTGGTCAACTTTCCTGAAACATCTATGCCTTCTGGATATCTACACATTAAAGCCTGGGGTAATATTTTTATCATTTATCGCGAAAAAAATCATGGTACTAAATAAGTAATTATACTTAATTTATTTGTAAACGTTTTCCAAAATTTCATGCTCTTCCCCATTGGCATAATGGTTTGAGTATTCGCTAATGGCCCGGGAGACCGGGGTTCACTCCCAGGTCGAGTCATATCAAAAATTCTAAAAATGGTACTCGATGCCTCCTTGCTTGACATTCAGCATTGTAAGGCATGGATCAAGGGTAAGTGGAGCACTCCACGGAAAGGAGTAGCGCCCTTTCCTACACCTCAGTGTACCTTCGGGTTGCCCTCGGCTACGGTCGACCGACTTACTATATATGTTGAATACATTCGGAATATTAAATGAAATGTAAAATTAAAGAAAACAGACGTTCTTCTTCTTTGTTCTCTTGCTATAAATAAAAATAATTATAATAATTATAATAAGATTATAATAATTATAATAAAATATAGTTAATCACGCCTTCATATACTCGGAGTAGTGTCCCTATCTTAATTTTTGAAGAGACTAGTACAAATACATCAGTGTATGAGCATAATTCCTAGAAATTCAGAGAGAAGTTGACAGGTTTCTTATTTTCAGACTTAATTCGAAGAAATCCAAAATTTTGATATTAAAATTTTAGGTCATACATATCCTATTATCCTCCTTTTTTTTCTTTCTCTCTCACACAAAACCAGGAGGAAATGTGGCAATGTTGGATTTACAGACGCTATTCCAGTACATGCATATTCCCAATCTTCAAATGTTGATCTCTGAAACGTTTCGTAAAACAAACCTGAAACTCACCCAGGCAAGCCGGTTTGCAGAACTCTACCGTTCACTGCCCTCCGTATTTGGGGTCCCTTTTAATCTGACCCTCAGTGCAACTCGGGTAAATTCACTAAATATTTCTACATCATTAGGTTTAGGACAAATATTACCACCAAAAAACATTGACATGAATTTTGGAATGCAATCGCAGTAAGTAAAAAAGATTTTTTCTCTTCTATTGAAAAAAAAGATTTTATATTTAAGAAAACATTTTTAGTGAAAAATCATTCGGTTCATACCGTAATTATTTGTGTATAAGACGCACTATTTCTCGAGATTTTTACGCCAAAATGTTAGAAATACGTATTATACACGAAAATAATTATATTATTATTATTATTATTATTATTATTATTATTATTATTATTATTATTATATTAACTTTTTTCGGTCATACGCCTCACTATATTCAGGACAGGATGGCCGAAAGTAAGTTATATCAATAGTCTAAGCAAAGGTGTTTTGCAACGTTAAAAAGAAATATCCATTGTTAACAATTCTGTTTCTCCTTGTGTATGTTTCTTTTCAACGTAATTTTGTTGTTTTATGTATTCGAACATGTCCGAGAAATTGCTCTAAATGCTATGTAAAGTTTGTGTTTTAAGACATAATACGAACAGTTTAAATTCTTTTTTTTTTTTTTCGTCAGTACGAACCGTTGAATAAATGATAAATTTAGATTAAATAAATTCTATGAAGTCAGTGCGTATCATACAAGAAAAATTTTCCAGAATCTCCAAATCAAAACTTCGAGGTGTGTATTATACTTGAGTGCCTTATACCCAAATAATTATAGTATACAGTAATTACTAAAAAAGATAAATAAATAAAATATTAAAAAGGCATTTTTTAATAAAATGATTACGAGTATTGTTTGCTTTAAACACAATATTCTTTAAATAATGAAATAGTATGATTAGAATATTATATTTGGATTTAATATCAAATGTTTGGTTTATAGAATGTTCTTTTAGTGATTATCTATTATAAGAAAATAGAAATTTCCTCTGGTTTTGCTTATGTGGTATTGTTTAAAAGGTATATTTTATTTGTGTTCTGTATCAATATATGTTAAAGCGCCTGCATTAGTGTAGAAACAAAATTTTAATGTGGGAAGCAATCTGTCACCTATTTGAGGGGAGAATTATATACTGAAAAATTAGTTTTTCTCTCGTTCTTTTATAACTGAAAAGACGCTCCACACAAAAGATTTTTTTAATTTACTTAAACTTTTTATTGGTTTAAAAATACGATCCGCATTATTTTGGTTGGTTGGTCCATTTGAATTTTATATGAATTAATTTTTAGGTAGGACATTTGCAGAACTTCTGTAATTCTATTTTCGAGTCAATAAACTTAAAAACTGATTTTGTTTTCGTCAATTAATTTTTAGGTTGGACATTTGCAGAACTTCTGTGATACACTTTTTGAGTGAATAAACTTTAAAAGGATTTTCTTTTCATTTTGGAAGTAATTATGTTTTCTCTTTGAAAACAATTGTATTTCAGAATATAGTGATTAACAATTTGTTTTCCCTACTATGTCAATAGCATCTGTAATAATTTTATATATTTATTAAAATCATAATAATAATTATCATATTTGTTTAAGCTTTCTACTCCATTGAACACTTAGTTATTTTATTGTTCTGAATTTTACTGCAAAAATTTCAAAAGCCCTGTCTTCTACGTTATACAGCTGGGTTTCCTTAGATTTTTAGCGAGAGGAATGTTATTGTTGGACGAAGAAATGTATTCTTGCGCGTGTGTTATTCCCTCGCTAATTGTTGTTGTTAATAAAGGGAGGATGAAGAAGTAAGAAGACGAAGATGCCGTTAGCTTTTACATGAAGGTTTTAATGGCAGCATGGAATATAGAGTTTGCATTTGTGCTGCAAGCCTCGTGGGAAAGGAAAGAAGTAAAGAGACGAAAAGGAGTTATGAGAGAATAGAGAAAGCAGCGCGTGTCGTTGGACGTGCGAGGGATTATGTTCGCCGTATGGAGCAAAAGTCATGTTTGCTGTTGAGGAAATAAACGTTGAAGTCACCGTTAGTTTGTGTTTCTGGTTGTTTCGGGGAGAAGCGTGAATGTCTCCAGAAAATGTTGCCCAGAGGTGAAGTAGTCGTTAGGTGTCGGAGCGAGATTCGGCATCGCAGTCGACATAGCCAATTTTGGGGGTGACGTAAAATTGTTCCTGTGTGTGGCGTATTGAATGTATCTAATCCATATTCAACTGGGAAACCTTGGTCTAAGAAAAATAACCAAGGAGTTCATGAATCAGACTTCTTCCCTCATGGTGCCCTGCTGCTGCTGCTATTGGAGAGAAGACGGTAGACGTCTGTACAGAACAGGGTTGTTCTGCCAAAGAGAATGTTTGACGGCTTTTCCCCAGTTTGTGCTGCCCGGAAAGATGCTCCGGATTGAATAGGATAAGTCATCCTGATTGGGTGAAATTATGCGTCGAATTAAATTACGCGCCAAACTAAAATACGAAAATTCCTTCTGCTACAGATTCTATATTTCTAAAATAAAGATTTTGAAATGAGATATTGAACACGGCAAACAGTTTTCATTTTTAAGATGTCTTTAATCTTTCTAAAATTACCTCTAAATTAGACGTAAATAGTGAGTTCGAATTAGCCTTCGTAGATAGATAGATTGTTTTTCTCAGAAAAGTTTTTTTAATAAGTGTAAATACATTCAAGAATGATATTCTTTTCGTATTTCATTCCTGTTCCTCAAAAATATATCGCAGTTCAATTTTATCTCGCGTGCGAATAAATATCTTTTAGATAAAATTTTGGAATGGAATCCTTTATTCTCATCAAACACAAAATGTCATTTAGTTTATTGAATCAATCAATTGAACTGATGTTGAATGAGGACCTGTAAGGTAATAGAAATAACTTGTTTTGTTTGTTGGGGTTTTTTTTGTGTTGCTTTGTTTTTTGTTTGTATTTTTTTTCAGGTTTGTTTTGGAATTCCAAGCTCGAATGGAACTTTCTCTGCCGGGATTACGTCCACATGGATTGAAGATGAAAACGGATGTAAATGTCTACGGTGGTGGATCAGGAGGAATGACCCTTACAAGCGAAGATCGATCGGATCAAGGAGTTGTCCAGTATTGGAAGAGTCGAATCCATATCGATAATATTTATGAACCAGCAGATTTGGTTAAACTCACGTAAGTTCATGTCACAATTTGTGTTTTTTGAGTTTTTTTGAAACCGGAAGTGCTGGTTCCGTCAGTGTGTAAAGAAAACGGAAGTAGCAGCTCCGTCATTGTTATTTAGAGAGAGAGAGAGAGAGAGAGAGAGAGAGATAACATCTGAGTGGAGTTTTGTGTTGAATTTGTTTGTTTGTTGGTTGTTTGGGTTTTTTGGCATATCAACCTTTGTAGGTTAATTAACGCCAAATCCATCTTTATTTAAATTGTCAGTTCTATTTCAAACAATTAAGTTTAGCATGTGTACACAGTTTAATTGTCAAAAACATTTCTATTTCAAGCTATTCAGTTTATTCAAACAGTTCTAAGTCAGCTAATTCAGTTTATTTTAAGTATAGATTTTCTTTACACGCAGTTAAATGTCAAAACAGTTCTATTGTAAACAATCCAGTTTAGTGTAAGTACAGTTTCAATGTCAAAAACAGTTCCATTTCAAACAGTTCAGCTTAGCATAAGCACGCAATATAAATGTAAGTGCAGTTTAATTGTCAAAAACATTTCTATTTTAAGCTATTCAGTTTAGTCAAAAAGTTCTAATTCAAACAATTCAGTTTAGCATAAGTATGCAGTTCGTTTTATTTAACCTCTAGATAGGGCCCCATCAGGTGCTACCACTCCGGGACAGAGTGGACCTGTGAGCAATGGCGATGTAGGGGTACTCCGTATTCCCCCAAAGCTCCAGCATTGCTGGAACCTCATCTTTAGTTTGTTCAGATTGTTTATTGTCATATCCAGGACACTCGTTGTGGGTGGGGGTCTTACTCCTCTGCAGAGGAGTAAGACCCCCACCCACAACGAGTTTATTTATTGCCAGTCGACTTGGCAACGAGTTTATTTATTGCCAGTCGACTTGGCAATAAATTTATTACAGTTAACAGTTACTTTTCTAAGCAATTGGGATACTGCGAAAACAACAATATTTAGATCTTATATACGAGAGTCACCTGAAAAATTCATTGGCTGACCCAAATATTCTCACGGTATTTGAAAAAATGAAGTTTATTTGTCAAAATTGTCCCAATTGAGATTCACACACTTCTATCAGCATTGCAGTTCTTGCATCTCATTTGTGAGAAAATTCATATGAACTTTTCAGCCTGCCATTGGACATATAACATCTCTTATGAGTTTGTCCTTACAACATGTCCTGCTTATTTTACAAGCATTGTTTGTGTAATGAGGCTTTCAGTATTTGTTAAATTGTCCATCTGTCTGTCACTGGATAACTCAAAAGTTATAGTCACAGTTATAATTTGGTTCTTGAGTTTTAAGAAACTGGAAGAACCAATTCTGTTATTGTGTAAGGAAAAGTTCTGCCATTGTTATTTTCCGATAAAAAAAATAGTTGAATCCTCTCTAAGATTCTAACGTCTGACTGGTGACTTGTGTAAAACCTCTTACCGTTACCTTCCCGAGGAATTGTGACAGTACAAAACCAGTAATACTGTTAAATACGTACTTCGATAAATTGAATAATATATTTTAAATATTGAAGATCATTTTGAGAGAATAGTTGAGTGAGGGCTTGGACAAATCATTATCTTCCTGTAGCATCAATTAAGCTGTTACAACTGTTGCGAACCTCGTCATATGTATTGAGCATCTCTTTGGAAGATAAGATCAAAAGTAAAAGACATATTCATGAAAATAAAAGTAAAGTTGGCGACCGTAGTCGAGGGTGACCCGAGGGTTCCCTATTCAATAGCTACTACACCGAGTCGTAGCGAAGGACGCTACTCCTTTCCTTGAATTGCTCCACTTTACCCTTAATGCGTACCTTAGAATGCTGAGGGTTAAGCAAAGATGCATCAAGTACCCGTGGTATAATGGTATTCGTCATAGGAAATGGATACGACGACACGAGTTCAAATCCTGTACGAGACTAATTGCATTTCACATAGCACTAATGCTCTTGGGAAAGGTATGAATCCAATTATTCTCCCTCGAGATATGGGTAAATAGTTGGGCAGACTAGGTTCTTCAGCCTTGGTGAGGCGACTAGTCTAGGAGAAGGAAAACTCTGAATTCAAACCTGTTAAACTTCGCTTAAAAAATGACCTTGTGTCATATCCTGCCCGAGCGGAGGGGTAGGTAAATATGAATATGATCAAGTACCATTTTTTGAGTCTTTAGTATGACTCAATCTTGGATTGAACCCTGGTCTCCCGGGCCATTAGCGAATACTCTACCCACTAGTCCAATGGGCCGGTAAAAGTTATTTTATTTACCCGACCTCGAAAATGAAATCGGGGAATTGAGTTCAATTCCTGAACGAAGCCGTTTGAGTTTCACTTCGTGCTAATGCTTTGGTTAGGCAACTGGTCTAGGAGAAGGAAAGCTCTGAATTCAAACCAGCTTTACTTCACTTAAAAATTGACCTTACATTGTGTCCTGGCCGTGGCAGACTGATAGGGTAAATAAATACTTTTAGAAACCTGTTTGTACACGTCTCCGTCGCACTTAATTTGTCACAGTTTAACTTTTCTAACAAACCCAGTTTTCATTGTGTTCTTTCCTTTTGTTTTTCAAACAATCTTTGTAGAAATCGCATATATGTTATGAGATTCGGAGAATTAAAAAGTGTTTCTGCCGACCAAGATTCCTCAGTGAAGAAATACGAATTTGATGGTTGTACTGGACCCAGAGTAAAAGCCCTTCTCGGACGGAAAATATGTATTCAGATGTCGTACCCTGATGTCTACGAATCAAATAACCATCCTTACATGCCTTTAACTGGTGATGTGGATTTCAGGTTCTATGTTGTCCCTAATGACATGTAAGTATTTCTCAACTTTGATGTTTGCTAACTTTTTATTCTTATCTCTGGTTTGTCAAAATATAGTGATATGGCACAAGGGCTTTTGTTGATTTTACAAGTACGTAAAACATAACATCTAAAATCTAAAATGGATGTCTTCTCAGAATGAAATTGATTGTGTGGGTATAAAGAAATAATAATATATATGTTGGTTTAACCTCAACTACCCTGTCGAGGAGACTGACAATGCACCTTTCAGACACAAGTTCAATAGCTCAGCATTTAAAAAAACATTCATGCCCAACGGCACAGCTACGAAAAATTCTCACCGACAACACAACAATATTAGAACATCAAAATAATAAACAAAAACTTCAGATTCTCGAAGCATTACATATCAGAAACCTACAGCCAACACTTAATAGAATTAATTTTCAAACCAGTGCTAATGTACTTAAATGTCTTTAGCTACTGGCACTAAATATAGAATCACATTCAAAAACAAACGCCAAAACCTTCAACGGCAAAGACGCCCTTACACAGTTGTAATATGCTAAAACAAAAGTTACATCACTTTTGTAGTAGATCCTCCCCTGATGATGGCCCTAAGTCGGGCAGAAAGTACTAGGGATACATGCAACTATGGACAATACATAAATCAATTCCCCCAGAATACAATAAAAGTAATACGGGAATTCGAACGGATCCAAAAGAAAATATGTAGACATAAAATGTCTATTATGTTTAATGAAATTTGCATTAACGAAGAAATGCTGCCTAAATATACATATATATATATATATACGTGGTGAATTGAATAAGCTTTCAGACGTTTTTTGTACAGGCATTTAAAATTGTCGTAGACTCTTGAGAATTAACTATGTTATTGCTATACATCTTATGAGATGACTGACCAATTATCATGATTTCAACTTCAAATGAACAGCTACAACGGGAATTCGAATACACCCTACTAAAGCCTGATTATCACAGCTGGTGGATTTCAAAAATGCAACCTGGACGTGAGGACACTTTAGAAGAACGATATGCAATAAAATTCTGTTTTAAACTTGGGAAAATGCCACAGAAACGTATGGAATGCTTCAGACTGCTTTTGGAACATCTTGCATGAATCGAGCATCAGGTTTTGAGTGGCATAAGAGATTCAAGGAAGGCAGGGCGTCTGTGAGGGATGATGATACGTGAGGGAGGTGTAAGGAAGTCAATACACCACAGTTGATTGGCCAAAGGTTAAGATTGGCGGATGCAAACTTCATAAAGCGCAAAAAAAAAATCAACAGCCTAATGAACATCGATGACATTAAACTGTTTGCCAAAAATGAAAAATAATTGGAAATCTTAATACAGTAAGAATATACAGTCAGGACATAGGAATCATCCAAACTACAGCACTAGTGAGATCGACCGGAATATCGGAGACTTTAGGAGACTTGCTATCTCTCAAATTTCAGTGAAAGACCATCAGCTGAAATTGGTGTGAAAAACTGGCATTGAATAATAATAATAGTAATAATAATGATAATAATGAAGGTGAATAATAGACAGTCTAAAAATGCAAAAGATATCCTACAAAGTTATAAACTTCATCATGAAAACTATGAAAAACTGGAAAGTGGAATTAATTGTTGGAGAAAAACTTTAGCTCAAGTGAAAATCCAGAAAGGTATCTTCCATGGAGATGCACTTTCACCATTACAATTTGTAATAGCGATAATGCCACTCAATTACATACCCAGAAAATGCTCGGGGAGGTACAAATTTACAAATTTACAAGAAAAAATCAACCACCTAATGTACATGGACGACATCGAATAGGAAACTATAACACAAAAAATTTAGTCAGGATAGAGAAATGGAATATTACATAGAAAAATGTGCCATGCGAATAATGAGAAGCGATAAACGATAAATAATGGAGAGAATGGAACGACCAAATCAATAAAGAATCAGACCGCTCGGAGAAAGGGAAATTTTCAAGTTCTATTTGGAAGAAACAAGGGGAAATGAAATAAGAACTTAAAAAAATCGTTTCACGGACGAACGAGAAAGCTTCTCGAAAGCAAACCCTGCAGCAGGAATCTTATCAAAAATATAAACATCTGGACTATCCCCTGGTAAGATACTCAGAACCATTCTTGAAATTTACAAGAGAAGAACTTCAAAAAATTAACAAGAATGTTATTGACCTTGCATCCGAGAAATGACTTAGATAGACTATGTTTGTTTGTTTGTTTGTTTGTGTTTTATGGCAAATCCATTTTTATACAAACAGTTCTATTTCAAAGAATTCACTTTAGCATAAGTACACAGTTTAATTGTCAAAACATTTCTATTTCAAGCTATTCAGTTTGGTGAAACAGTTCTAATTCAAACAATTTAGTTTAGTATAAGTATAGTTTTTGTTTACACACAGTTAAATATCAAAACAGTTCTATTTCGAACAATTCAGTTTAGCATAGTACAGTTTCAATACCAAAACAGTTATATTTCAAGCAATTCAGTTTGGCATAAGTAGGCAGTTTAGTTCTATTTGAGCCATAGATAGGAACCTATCAGGTGCTACTCCTCTGGGGCAGAGTGGACCTGGGAGCGATGGTAATGAAAGGGTATTCCGCATTCCCCAAAGCTCCAGCATCACTGGAACCTCATCATCAGATTGTTTAGCGTCACATCAGGACACTCTTTGGGGTGGTCTTACCCCTCTGCAGAGATGTATTCTGCAGCCCTAGCCATCTGGACAGAATGTTCATGTTTATTGGACAGTAGGGGTATTTAATTTGGTTTGGTTTGAAATAGAATGTCTATTAGAATGCTAAGAAGCATAAATAAGTATTTTAATAACGTTTTTTTTAAGTTATAATAATAGTGGACTTTAACTAAGTTAAAACTTAATAATGACAAAAGGAAAAAGATATTATACGAAAGCCGTGGGAAGCAGCATGGTGGACATAAAGTCAAGCGGATAAACCCTCTGATGGCTCAACGCACTGCTTAACCAGGTCCTGGGCGTATGAACCCAACAGTTCAACGGCCAGGATCGAATAGTTCGATCGGGTAACTACTGCTGCTCTATCTATAAGGGTAGCTTCTGTAGATGAGAATAAAAACAGCCAACGAAAGATTACCATGACCCACATTTTTATCAGTTAGGGATAGTAGAAGAAAAACATTTCTTCTGACTGATATGTCATTGAGACTATATAATAATGTATCAGTGATAGAATATAATAAAATAAGTAGATATTGCAGTTAAGGATAATAAAAGAAAAACATCCCATCTGACTGATATAGCAATGAGAATAGATAATAATATATCAGTGAAAGAATATAATAAAATAAGAAGATATAGCAGTTAAGGATAATAAAAGAAAAACATCCTGTCTGACTGATATGACAGTACCAACAGATAGAAATATATCAGTGAAAGAATATAATAAAATAAATAAATAAAAAGACGTGAAAATTGAAATTAAGAAAATATGGCACTTTAAAACTAATACGGTGCCAGTAATAGTGGAATTCCTGATATGATCAAGAAAATGACAGATAAACACATTAACAAGATACATAGCAGTCCCAGCCTGTATGAAATAGAAAAAAAAGAAGCACTTTGTGAAAAATGCACATCTTCCAAAAGAGGCAGCAAAAGCATAAATACATAGAATGCATATAATCACTACTTTTCCTCGCTCTAAATCTTGGGTAAAAACCCGATAAAAGATTGTAAAAAACAGAAATTAAAACTGAAAATCAAATAATAATAATAATAATACGAGCAAACCTAGTGATAGTCAACAAAACCATGCGAAGCTGTCGAATAATGAACTTTGCCGTTCCGGCTGACCCCAGGGTAAAACTGAAGGAAAGTGAAAAGAGAGATAAATATCTAGACCTTCCTAGAGAATTCAAAAAACTATGGAACATGAAAGTGACGGAAATACCAATTGTAATTGGCGCGCTCGACACAATCGCCAAAGGATTGGTACAAGGACTGGAGGACTTGGAAATAAAAGGAGTGGAGACCATCCAAACCACTACATTGTTGAGATTGGCCTGAATACTAAGAAGAGTGCTGGAGATGTGAGTGTTGTATAGTCATCTTCTGCTTCATGCAGAAATATACATATATATGCTGGATACATACCGACCCAATGATAACAGACAGTAATAAATGACGCATGTTAAAGACGCAGGAAGGAAGACGCAAGAAGACTTCTTTAGAAAAATATTCCCCACACACTTTATTGCAAGGGTTCGAAAGGGTTGTTCAAGGTTTGCATGTGAGAGGGTGCTGGAAACCAAACATAAACTTCATATTTTGACCCCACTGTTATGACCGTCACGTTGTGTCTTTCTTGTTCTCCTGATGTTGGGGTCAACTCCATCGGGGCTTTCCGAGGGCCCCCTTGGTCGGGTGTGGCTTTCCCTACCACATCTGGTCTCTAGCTGTCTGGAATTCTACTGGCAACTGCTTTGGCACCCGACTCAACTCAATTATATAATAATTCAACGCCCACACGATCGCCCACTGGATCTTTGAAATCGAATGTTTAATCATCATCCAGCGGAAATAACTGTCATGCAGTTCAGAGGTTACTCTCTTCCGGTGCATCACTGTAGTGGCACAATGGGTCCTTCACCTTGTCCCATATCATAAGCCTTAATCCGCCCACGCGATCTCGTTCGATTACTGGCCATTGGAATGTGTCACTTCCTTCTGGTGTATCACCTTGGAATAGCATTTTTGGGCTGGGTCGAAGGTCAAAATATAACATGAGGAGACTTGCTGTCACCCAGACTCCAGTGGAAAACCATTAGCAAACGCTGGTGTGAAGAACTCTCATAATAATGACATAATAATAGTTCAAAATCTTTTCTCATTAAGGGCCAAAAAAACATGATATTTAAAAAAGAAAAAAAAAAGAAAAACATTTAGTGTAAAAATGTCATTAATTTTTATATCAACTCGTTGAAATAAATAAATAAAAATGGGAGAAATGATTTGAGTCTCCTAGGCATGACAGTAAACTTCATGAGATGATGAGGCTCCTTTCCTGAAAAATTAGGGAATGTGGAGCACCCCTTAATTGCCATTACTCTCAGGTCCACTCTAACCCGGATTGGTAGAATATGTTAAGGTCCCTTCTGTTGGTCAAATAGAACTCTTCAATCATTTACTGAGGATTACTTATATTAGTTATCTGAATCCATACTGCTGTGCCCAATTTTTTATTATTACGTTGGAATACTTGATAAATAGAATTACTAACGTCAAAAACTGTGTGTAAAGGATTAATATTAAATAGAATTATTAGAGTTAGATTGGAATACTTGAAACCATTTAACTGAGTGCAAAAAATGAGGTCTAACAATTTGTATAAGAATAAAGTTAGGTACACACTATTAACTTTTAATTTTTATCACTAATTTTCTAAATTAAATTTTTATTTGAAAATATATGTAGATTTTTCTTAATTACAAGATCGTTTTTCTTGTGATTTGCTTTATCTACTTTATTAATATTTGTTTGGCAATTTATGGACGTATTTATAAGGAAATGTTAATTTGTCATCCAACGCGTGAACTTAATAAAAATACAATAGGAATTACAAGAATAAACATTTGCCTAACTTAGAAAATAATGTTTTATTGTTTTATATTAAATAAAAGTGAGAGAAAAATGTTATATATATATATATATATATATATATATATATATATATATATATATATATATAAGGTGTACAAGCAAAAAACCTTGACGCAACAATATTATTTGTCGACTTCTCCAAGGCCTTTTACTCCATACACAGAGAGAAGATGGAGCAAATACTACTCACCAACGGCCTACCCAAAGAAAACGTCGCAGCCATAATGATGCTATATAAAAACACGAAAGTAAAAGTCCGCTCCCTGGAGGGAGACACAGACAATTTCGACATTGTTGCAGGTGTGCTGCAAGGAGACACATTAGCCCCATACCATATCAGCCCGTCATCTGCCTAGAGTATGTGCTTAGAATGTCTATTGATATTATGAAAGATAACGGTTTTAAACTGGCAAATGAAAGAAGCAGAAGATACCCCGCACAAACAATTACGGACGCGGACTATGCCGATGACATAGCCCTTCTAGTAAATACACCCACCCTGCTACATAGTCTGAAACGAGCAGCTGCTGGCATAGGCCTCCATGTCAAACCAGACAAGACGGAATACATGTGCTTTAATCAAACAGGTGACATCTCCACATTTAATGGTAGTTCTCTGAAACTAGTGGACAAGCTCACCTACGTGTCTCATCAACAGAGAAAGATATCAGCACGAGACTAGCAAATGCATAGACAGCTAACGATAGTCTATCGGCCAGACCGATAAAATAAAACACAGTCTTTCCCAAGCAGCAGTCGTGTCGATACTGATATATGGATGCACTACTGGACACTAACTATACGTATGGAGAAAAAGCTTGACGGCAACTACACAAGAATATTGCGAGCAATATTGAACAAGTCCTGGATGCAATATCCCACAAAGCAGTAGCTATACAACCCCCTACCATCCATCACGAAAACTATCCAAGTTAGACGAACCAGACACGCAGGACACTGCTGGAGAAGTAAGGACAAATTCATAAGCGACATACTCCTGTGGACTCCTTCATATAGACGAGCAAAGGCAGGAATTATATACAACAGTTCTGTTGTAATTATATATAACAGTTCTGTCCTGATATATATAACTTTGGAGGACCTCCCGTGAGCGATGGACGATAGAGATGGGTGGTGAGAGAGGGTCAGGGAGATCCATGCTAGCAGCATGACATGATGATGATATATATATATATATATATATATATATATAGAGAGAGAGAGAGAGAAAGAGTGAGAGAGAGTTCCTGTCAAGTAATTATGGAATTATTTTTACGGAATTATCAACATTTTTTGAGTTATAAGAACTTAATACTATATATAGAGTTCTTCCTTTTAATTATTTCTTTGCAACAATTATATACATATATTCTATAAGTAGGATGTGACATGAGATCGAGCCTAACAGCCGGCAAATTTATAAATCTCTTCTTTTATTTTCTTTTTTCTCTCCTTAGCGCTTTGTTGACATATAATATTGATATTGAAAGAGAAATTAAGAAAGATAAAATGAATCATGGAGTGGTTGGAACTTGGAAGATCAGATGTAATGCACCAGGTTGGTTTACAGATTTTTTATTATTCAATATTTAATGCCTATATTTTCTTATCGTAATACTAAAGAAACACCGTGTGCATCCGTGTCGTTATATATATATATATATATATACACACACACACACATTCAGGTAAAATTTATTAAGATATCAATTCAGTGTTTTTTATTTTTATTTTTTTAATTTTTCTTATCTTTTTTAATTCTTTGTTCAGTAATTTATTACTTTCGGCATATTCCTGGATACATAATTTTTCTTCCAGAACTTTTTATGCACGTTTCTTATTTGCATTTCTTATATATACATATATATATATATTCTTATATGATCCAAGGAGGAAATCCAAGGGGTTGAAGTATATATATATATATATATATATATATATATATATATAGTTTGGTTTCTTTGTTTAAAGGCATAATAACCTTCTTTGGTAATTTAATACCAAAGCCATCTTGTAGATGCACAGCAGTGATACTATTTAACCCATAGCTGGGGAAATAAAGCGGTTCATACTTTTCCCGAGGGTGTGAGTTCGAAAGTGAACGTAATAGCGTGACCAGAGTTCGAACTCACTTAATTAGAGACCGTTGCAATTTAGCCACTACGCTACCAAATTTCACTTATATATATATATATATATATATATATATATATATATATATATATATATATAAAGAAAACAATGTAGCATTTAATATTTGATAATTGTAAACAAAAGAAAAATATAATTTTATATGTTTACCCATTTCTCCATGACGAGTAGGATGTGACACAAGGTCAATTGTTAGGCAGAGTTTAACAAGTTTGAATTGAGAGTTTTCCTTCACTTGGACTGATTGCTATACCAAGGCAATAGAACGCAGTCTGCCATACTATTTACCCATAGCTGGGGAGAGAATAATTGAATTCATACATTTCCCTAAGGTATTAGCGTTATGTGAAATGCAACCAAGTTCGTCCAGGATTTCAACACGACTCCCTGTGTCCATTTCCTACGATGATAACCATTATGCAATGAACATCTCCACAAAATTGTTTACCGAAATATTATTAGTTTATAAATATCTTCTTTTATTTTCTTTTTTCTATCCTTAGCACTTTGTTGACATATAATATTGATATTGAACGAGAAATTAAGAAAGATGAAATGAATCATAAAATTGATTGTCAACAGAACTTCGTTTTTTTTTTTTTGTTTTAACTTTTTGAAATCTTTTCAGATAACTTCTCCCGAAATTAGTATAAAAGTCTACTTAATTATATTTTGCTACATTTATATGACTAATTTTCCAGTTGTTGCAGATTATTTGACTGTCTTACCAATACACATCTTTTCAATTCTTCCCATAAGTTTTCAATTGGACTCATGTTGGGACTGTTTGAAAGCCAAGATAAAACTTTTATATCCTTATCCTGAAAATATATTTGGGATAATTTAAAAGAATACTTTGGGTCATTTTCATGTTAAGGTTTGGTTTGGTTTCTTTGTTAAATGGCATATCAACCTTTGTAGGTTATTTAATGCCAAAGCCATTCTCCTAGAAGAACAGTAGTGGTAATATTTAACCCATAGCTGGGAGGATAAGAGAGTTCATACCTTTCCCAAGGGTACTGCCCCAAAAGTAAACGTAATAGCGCGACTGGAGTACGAACTTGCTTACTTCGATTCCGCAGCCCATCGCTTTAACCATTACACCACGAGGACAGCCCCCTTCATGTTAAGGGCTTTAGTAGTACTATGTCTTAGTTAATGTAAGGTTTTGTTAGTTAGCTATCACTGGTTGGATAACAAGCAAAGAGTAGTAATCCATTGGAGAACATCGCTTATAAGTTCATCTTTACTTCCTCAACAGCTCCTACCATGTCTCCAACTACGATTCAGTTTCAGATTTATAGCAAACACTTTGAAACTGACATCCAATATTTCACAATAATGCTTTTTTTTCATTATACCCTTGACTCTAATTAAACTTCCAGTCCCTTTTTTAGAGATATAACCACAAAGCACGATTCTAGATCCCCCATGTTTTGTTGTAAGAATTGTGTTCTTTGGATTTAAAGTCTTACTTTGAGGTCTTCAAATTTTTTCTAGTTATCCCCCAAAGTTTTAGTCTTCTCTTATCCGACCATAGTATAGATAGGCTTACAAATACGTTCATTTGTAAATGCTAGGCGAGTCTGGCAAAAGGATCTGACCAGGTATGCATGGTCATGGGTCTGCTCTGTTAAGGGCTTTAGTGTCTTAGTGAATGTAAGGTTTTGCTGGTTAGCCAATAGTGGTGTGTCCAAGTTTAGTTTTCCATTGGAGAACATCGCTTATAAGTGCATCTTTACTTCCCCAAAAGCTCCTACCATGTCTTTCTCGTCTTTTTTGGATAGTTTTTAAATGAAAAGTAAATGGCAGTACAATTTTTGTTTTGCAGATTACATGTAAATTACTCATGAAAAGACTTGCTGCCAAGTCATGCTGAAAGCATCAGTCCCCGATAGATTACCGAAATTAAACAGCGATGAGTCTATTCAATATTTAAATAGGTGACTACTTAAACAGCAGTAAGGACTGTAGGTAACCTGAGGCTTGTGTGCTATATCTAAACAAAACTTAGTAAATAACAACACCAAAATAGAACAAAACAAAGCTACAGTAGACTGAAGAGAAACAATCGTGGATGGTGCAAAGAAAAAGATATCCATTAAGAAATCATGAATCTACATTAGCCAAGGCGATTATACTGAAACTTTTCTATGGTACCGTTCCAGCATATAAAGATGATTGTCTAAATAAAAGCAAATTTTCCCAACTTATTTAAGATCTCTGTCCTGTAGAGTACTACTTCCAAGATTTGTTTAAAGCACCATCTTTGTGTAATTATCATCTAGCTTTATCTTCAAGTATTTTATTAGAGTACAAGTGGTGCAACTATACAGTAGTACTGACATGACTACAGCTTGGAAGACTTCCCGTTTTATTTTATTAGTGAATTCAGACCATCACAGTAATGACTGCCCTTTTCATCCATGTTAGATAGGAATATTCTGAAAATATATATTGATATTATACGATAAATAATCCTACACAATAATTAAAACCATTCATCGATCATTTATTTATTTTTTAGAATCCACCATCTTTTCTTTATTAGACCAACCATTTATTCATAAGAATCAGCCATCTTATTATTCTTAGAATTGACCACTTTATTAATTCGGTTTTAATCCTTGTATTTATGATTGTTTGTTTTCTCAGGTACCGGCATAGACCGTCAATTAGACATCGACATATTGCACAAAGATCACAATAATTATTTCATGCTTGAAGTGAAAGTGCCAGAAGTGAACAACCTCAGATACTATTTCGAATATCTTTCTTATAATAAAGCTCATGATTATAAATTAAAATTAACTTCGCGTCTTGGATTTCATGGGACTGACTTTGTAGCGACACATTTAGACGTAAGTATTCACATTTTGCAATGCAAATTACATTTATTATAAATTCTCTAATGAAAAAGTTCTCAATCATCATAATTGTTATTATCATTATTATAATTAATAATGATAATAATTTTGACTTTTTTCTTTTCTACCTTTTAAATTTTAGTCATTTTTTATCACAAAAATTCATTATTTCCACAATAATGAAGAATAGTACGTATTTGAAACAAAAATAAAGAATGACCTGCCGGTGGAGCCTCGTACCAGCTGCTTAGGGAAGCCTCTTTTTCAGATTTTATCAACATAAGGTAGAAGAACAAATTATGGAATCGCTGGCAAGTAGATCCCCTGGATAAGGAGTTATTCCTGTTAGTTGTTCAATAATTTTTTCTTCAAAATTTATCGATTTCATAATTTTTTTCTCTACTTTATATTGAAAAAGATCTCGATTATTAATAGGAATATATTATTTGAGATGAAAAAACCTCGATTATTACTTAAAATAAATTATTTTATTTAATTAGTTTGAGGTATGTCACAAGAAGCCAGAAAACGTGAGTATTAAATAAAAGAGGCTTTCGTCTCGGGTTAGTCTTTTGTTTATTCGAATAAAAAATACGGAAGAAACATTTTCTAATAGTAATGAGTCCGTATTCTTTTTTACTAGGGGTTATATATATATATATATATATATATATATATATATATATATATATATATATATATATATATATATATATATATATATATATCAGATTGATGGTATTAGTATGAGTTTCCCTCTTGGACACATTCTGGTGAATATTTTTGTTGGGTTTCATGAAAGACTACTGTTTGAAAAGTTTCCTAACCCTTTTATTTACCTTCGCTACGTTGACGACACTTTTATTAGTTTTAGTTCACGTAGCGAGGCTTTAAAGTTCTTCCATAAGTTGAATGATTTACATCCGTCTTTATCGTTCACTATGGAAGAGGAAAATAGTAATAAATTACCATTTTTAGACGTGTTGGTTGAAAGAAGTGAATCAGTTTTCCTCACCTCTATTTATAGAAAACACACGTTTACTGGGCTGTATCTTAGCTGGGTGCTTTCCCTCCCAAGTCAGGGAAACTAAATTTAATTCAGTGTTTTTCTTTTAGAGCTTTAAACATTTGTTCCGATAGCAAGATTGATGAAGAACTGAAGGTTATTAGAGAGCTATTTCTCAATAACGGGCATCCCGAGGAAGTCATTGATAATAATATCAATTCAACTGTGACTAAATTTTAAAATAAGAATAAGATATTTGGTTTATCTAAATGTTCACTTTATTTTAAACTTCCTTGGATTGGTCCAGCTAGCCAGTCATTTGCCGATAAAGTTGCCTCCTCGGTGTATCGTTGTTTTCATGCTGTTAAAGTTAGATCTATTTTCGCAACTAAGGCGGTTTTTAACTCCATACATACTTCCTATCTTCAATCAAAGTCTATTAATCTATAATTTTAAATGTTGGCGTAATTCAACATATATAGGCCGTACAAGCCAGCGTTTGGAAGTTAGAGTAAGACAGCATGTACCCCAAGGTATCCTAAACAGTGATCGATTAACATCCGGGCACTCACAGGCTCTTGACTCGGCTATCAGTGAACATCTAACTATAAATAGTTCCAAGATGGCTGGTTTTCTGTTCTGCATAGAGCTAGGAGTAAAATCCATCTTAATATCTTAGAGGCGATGTACATTTTTTTAGATCGCCCCTCTCTATGTAGACAGAGATCCAGTCATAATTTACATATTTTGGGAGACATTTTAAACATTGGCGTGACATAAAGTTCCGCATTTTTTTGTCACATCCTTTTTTGTCACATCTTTTCCTAATTCAAACTACCCGTTTTTAATCGTTTCTCCGGTGTGATTGTTTGAAGAGTACCGGACGAAAGGGCCCGAACATCCTTTTATTTTTTAAATAATTTGTTCTCCCATACACATATGATTCCGCTATCAGTTTGCCTACATAATTTCTCTTGTACCAAAAACTTGATTATATATATATATATATATATTATCATCATGTCACACTGATCGTACAGAGTTTTCTGGACTTTCTCTTGCTATCGTCCCGATTATATATCACTCTAATCAGGTCTTTTAGACTGCGCCCAGTATCCACACTGATTTGATGCATGTACGTCTTTACTGGTCAGCCAACACTATTGCGTACAGGTGTAGGAGTTCATACGTCACTTCATCCGGATGTCTTGTCCATCTAATTTGGAGGGTTTATAAGATGGAAGGTAAGTGGCTGTGCAACTATTGTTTTGTGGGGTGTTGCTTCCAGGATTTTGATGTTGTGCTGAAATTAATACTTTCGTGCCTGTTTAATTCGACCAAAGTTTCGGGAAACTGATTCTTTTTTGCATAGATATTGACTTGAACTCGGGCTCCAACATAAACCTCCTAAGTCATTTAAGGTTATTCAAGATCATTCGATGGCAAATTTGTTTTTCCGCACAAATGTTTCTTTTTCATCGATATATGTCGGAAATTCACGCGTACCTAGTGAAAAAGGAACCGATAAAAATCAAGAAATAGATCCAAAAATAAGGTATAGAATGTAGACTTTTCTTTTTCTTTGAAACTCTATTTTTTGCATATTTATCTCAGGTTTATATTTCTGTTGCCTTAGTATGTTGTTGGTAAAACATATTTATCTTGGCCTCCTACCAGACAGAACTTGAAACAAGGTCGTTTTATACTAGGGGTTTAGAGAAGGGGAGGTCGGCCACGAGCCGAGGCTGGAGCCCTGTCGGACATACTGATCATCGGCTCACTTAATGCAATATCAGCCAGATGAGGCTGCTGGATTTGGACTCACTCGATATATTACATGAGTCTGGCACATTTGCCTGTTCATAGCTTCAACTTGACCAAAGTGGTCTCTTGCTATGCTAGGACTATCAATGCAGCTCACCCACCTGAAGGTGGCCCAGCCGAAGCTGGAAGCTTTTCGGCTACGAGTCTACTATTGATCATGAGATACACCGTCTGGCACGAATGCCAGACGGTCCAGCTAAAAAGCCAAAAAGAAATAACTATAGTATCTTGTTGGTATAAACAGCAGGAGTATTTCACCAAGATATGAGAGGGGCTGGGGGGTCTCCAAGTAACACCTGCTAGGTAAGCCTACTGTTTGTATGTTGCTTCTCACATGTAAAATATTGAAGCCTAATTTTTTATTTTGTTTTGTTCTGTTTTTTATTTAATTTTTTTTCTTACTATTAGGTAATAAAACAAACACCAATCCCTGGCATCAAGACTGATTACATGAGTTTATTAGACTTCCGGCTTCAGATAATGGACATCTTACTCAACTTGACACTAGAGAACAGCTTGAATGAGAAAAATAGATTGCTGTTAGCACACATGAAATATCATTGGTTAGTATCAACATTTCTGACTATTTCACGAAGAAAAAATATTTTAATCGATTTATTAACTTTTCCTTCTTATTTCTCAATCTAAATAGGATTTTAGAATTGTTTTCGAGCATCTTATATGTTTTTTTTTATTTGTTTCCTCTTTTTTTAAATCTACTGGTTGTTTTTGTTGTTGATGTTGTTGTTGCTGTTTTCTTTTTGTTTTATCTTTTCAAATCTATTGGCTATTTGGTGGGGTTGGCGGGAGGTGCAAATCTACAATAATTTTTTTTTTAAATTTACAACCTATTTTTTCAAATTGTTTTTTCAAATCTACTGGAAATTAGGGGGTGCGGGGAAATTAGATCTTCTGGAATTTTTAAAGAATCTACTCGCTACTTTTTCAAATTCTTTTTTTTTTTTTTTTTCACATCTACTAGCAATTTTTTTCTTCACTTTAATCAAGTAATCTATGTTTTGTCAGATCTAATACACGAATTAAGCGTAAAAAAGACTTACAATGTTCACGAAAAGTGGCAAGACACTTTTGACCAAGTCAATAATAGATATAGAAATAAAATTAAAAGAAGCATGAACTCTAAAATACCCACCTGAGAAAATATAAATTCGTACATAATCAAAGACATTGAAATCACGTTCTACATCATTTTGACATCACATTGTGTGGTGTGGCAGTTCACCCATCTACGTCATCAATTCCCAGGAAAGTGCAGATAGAATATGTTTCGAAAGAATCAATGATATTGCGACATATAAAACTGATTTCTTTATCTTTCAGGTTGGTAACCTTGATTGAAAATCAGCTGTTCAATATTGACCTTAAATACGTGTGAAAACATTCAGTTTGTGTTTGCCATTCAGAATTCACGTTCAGCTGAATCTTGGAACATAACTTTTAAAAATAAAGTGAAGATTACAATATTTTCATTATCCAAGTACATTTATCCTTAAGAAACATCTATTGATTAAACTTATACAAGGTCTGCTTGTAAGGTCTTAAGATTCCTTCAGTTAAAATAATAGCATGAAAATAGCAAGCATCATGGAGGTAGTGAATAGACTAAGTAAGCCGAGTTAAAACCCTAAACGACGCTGCTTGCATTTGACTTTACGTTAATGCCTATGGGAAAGGTGAGAATCCATATTTTCTTGCTAGGTGTAGTAATTTTAAGTTATTAAAAATGCTCTTGGTCGAGTGTGTCATAAAAATGGAAACAAAAGATTATCGAGTTGTGTTATGCTGTGAAATTATGTGAACAAGATATTTATCCGACTTTCCACAAAGTCAGATTTAACTTGGATTTACTTTATGCGCCTCAGGTGGTGTAATGGTTTGCAAGCTAGACTAGCAAACTTTCATGAATGAGTTCGAGTCTCATTGGGTGCCCTATTCAAACGGCCTAGTGTCATATCTAAGCAAAAAGCTTAATAAATTACGACTTGGAGTCATTCTAGAGTGGGAGGTGGGGCACGTATGAATCGAGACGCATGCGTGGTCATCACAAAAATGCCTGATCTTCTCGGCATTCCCCACTTTGGGAACCTCAAGCGCCAAGTGATAAACTCAGTAGGTATTGCTAGGGAGGATGGCTCCTTGGGACCAGGTGATTGGCTCAATAACACCCACCAGACACGAATACCAGGCAGCCCACAGAATACCATGGGGAGGCAAACCCATGTTATTAATGCGTTTCCTGTTTACCAAAAATCAAAAACCAACTCTGTAATCAAACATGTATGAACTAATTACTGTGATGGTTGATTGTATTAATTATTTCATTATCTTGTTTGGTTGGGCCGCAAGTTTTTCAGTTTGCTGTTAAGTTAGCTAAAATCTTTGAGCGGAAATGTAAGTCTGTAAGTCAAATTGGAAAGTTCTGGCAAGTACACTCCGACTAGGAGGATAGGAACTGTCATTCAACACAGAAAGACTTAATCTAAATAAAATAGATTCATGTTTTGTCACAAGTTTGAGTAAATGAAATACTCTGTAAATGTTTGGGGACACGTGTGAGATGATACAATAACTTAGTGAGATGACATCACACTACCAATATCCTGAATTTAGATAAATAAAAATTAGAGAATTTTGAAAGGGTTGTCTGTTGTCAGTTAGAACTTGGCGTTCAGAGAGTTTTGTGGGGAGGGTGTCTTTTTGTGTCTCTGTTCATAGACACTTACATAGACCAATCATCATAATTACATTTTTACGAGACTGATTGCATTTCACATTGCACTAATACCCTTGGGAAATGTATGAATCCAATTATTCTCCCTCCAGCTATGAGTAAATAGTAGGGCAGACTAGGTTCTTCAGCCTTGGTGAGGCGACTAATCTAGGAGAAGGAAAACTCTGAATTCAAACCTGTTAAACTCCGCTTAAAAAATTGACCTTGTGTCATATCCTGCCCGAGCGGAGGGGTTGGTAAATATGATAATTATATTTTTACCACAAATGTTGTCGTGTACAACGGTATTACGTTTGGCGCTGGTATCAGCTTTGGTTTTTGTGACTTGCGATATTGTTACAGTGGAGCAGTGCCAAGATATTGTTACATTTAGTGTCGTACCCAAGCATAGTGTTACAAATGGAACTGTGTCCCAGAAGATAGTACCACATTTGGTGACGGACCAGGTGATAGTACCACAAATGGTAACTGACCCCAGAACAAAGTATCACACTTGGTACCGGACCAAGCAATTGTGTTATAATGCCGGACCAAACGATAGTATTACACATGTGACAGTTTGTGATAAACCAACTGAAAGTAGTGTCAGTTGAAGACTTCCAGCATTGTTTCCAGAATCGGTTATTACGTGTTCGTTGGCTTCTGAAAAAATTAAAATAAAGTTTTTTTTTTTAGATTAAGTTAACATTAAAAGTTTGTTTATTTATAACCGTTATTTTATATATAACCGTTATTTATTTATATATATCCGTTATTTTATATATAACCGTTATTTGTTTATATATAACCGTTATTTTATATATAACCGTTATTTGTTTATATATAACCGTTATTTTATATATAACCGTTATTTATTTATATATATCCGTTATTTTATATATAACCGTTATTTGTTTATATATATCCGTTATTTTATCATTTACTTTCTGAATTTTGTAATTCAGAAAGCAAATGATAAAATAACGAATCAGCTAACAACGCTCCAATATTAAAAAGATTTTCAATGGATTTTAAAGAAAAGAAAGAACATATCAATTATGAATGTCTAGTGAGAGTAGAAAGCGCTTAGAGTGAAAAGTTTCAAACTGTTTTCATTGCGGCGATATAATTATTCGATACAGACAATCAAAACTGCAACCCAAAGTTTCTCACACTTTAGTGGTACTCAGGTGATACACAATATCATTGATAATATTATAATTACGTATGTAAAAAGGTTTTTAGAGAAGATAATAAAGTTTTTACATAACTTTGTTTACTATTTATGATATTTGTACATATTTTATGCACAAGTGTTATTAACAGTAATCAATGTTAAGTAAAAATTGTATTATCTTAAATGATAGCCATTGTTTAGGTACAGGCTATGCGGTAAAGATCGAAGTTACGGTAAGGTCAGGCCAGGAAACAAGGCAAACTTCGACTTTTCAAAAGTACATCTCGTGTAATGAACGAACCTTTTTTCAGGTTAAAAATTGTTCTTAAAATGTCATGCATTATATATATATATATATATATATATATATATATATATATATATATATATATATATATATATATATATGGAAGTAAATAATGGAAATAAATCCGACTGTATGAAGAAAACAGAAAAACAAATTAGTCCAAAATTGATGTATTTATTTTGATGGAAAGTCAAAGTAAAAACGTTTCGGTTTTAATAAACCTTCATCAGGACTTTAAGATCGTGAAAAATGTAGCTTGAACAGCTATGGATGTTTTATTAAAATAAAATCACTTTTGGATTAATTTCTTTTTCTATTTTATTCATATATATATATATATATATATATATATATATATATATATATATATATATATATATACACACACACACACACACACACACACACACACACACACACATATATATATATATATGTGTGTGTGTGTGTGTGTGTGTGTGTGTGTGTGTGTGTGTGTGTGTGTGTGTGTATTCTTACTACTTTCTTGTCAAATCCCATGTGTAAGATCTTTTTCAATGAACTAAAGAAAAATTCTGAAATTTTTACAGTTCCCCGAGGTGGCCAGTGCTCTTTGAACTCCATGCAGATCCACAGCAGGCAAGTCGGGAGCATGATCAGACAGAGATGAAATTTAAAATGGCATACGAGATAATACCTCATCCGAAACACGAGATTTCTATGAAAAGAGTGTGGGACCTGTTATATCCAGGTGAATAATACAAAGTGTTAGAAAAAAAAAATGATATTATTTGATATATACTGGGTGTTTTTTAAAAGATATATCATTTTGTAATCTAATAACTTGACCACTTCCCCATTGATCTCAAATTTTGACAACATGTGTCAACAGAAAATTAAATGTTTTTCTTCTCAGATATAGAAAAGCCATTCACATGCATTTAAACACTAAATATAGAATTTTGAGATATTTCTACATATGCTGTTAAAATTTGAGATTATTTGAACAAAAATTGATCAAGTTATTAGATTTGGAAATTATATCAATTATTCTGAAAAACAACTTTTATACCTCAAATGATATCAATTATTCCGAAAGACCCTGTGTAAAAGACTGATTTCAATCGATAATTACAAGGGTCACCTCTTTGTATGTGGTCAATTTGTCTTTATATCAAACACGTGACACAGGTTTTTTCTTAATTAGGCAACCACTATAGTAACATTTTATAGAGAATTTACACCTTTAATCAAAGGGGGGACCTTCAGCCTTAAGACCACATACAACCTTCAATCAAGTACAGGCTCGTCGAAAAATCAACAAAAATTGTACATTATCACTTAAGAAAATGATATCCAAATTCTTTATCAGAAAATCAAAGTAATTAAAAATTAATCACGTTAAATTTAAAGTTATTAACTAAAACTTTAAACTTTAGATTTTGTTGTAAACATACTAAAAATTTATTTAGTGTGATCTTCTTAGTGAGACAATAAATTTTAATGTGAATTTTAGATATGAAAAAGGTTCCTCACCTCACTTTCACAAAAAGTTAAAACATTTTCAAAAACTATAAGTGAACTTTACCTCTGTTTATTTCTCTGTATAACAATATGACCATTTTACGTTTTGAAAGTTTAAAAACTTTTAAAGTCTTTTGCAAAAGATTCGATTTGAAATGGAAATAAATGCTAAACATAATGTTCAAAAGTTTGAACCGAAACTTTATCTTTTCGCTTAACTATATTAATTAAATATCTTGTAGAAACTTTTCTTACCAATATGAATCAAATATCTTGTTGAAATTAATAAGATATCTTGATTAACCATATAAATTAGATATTTGGCTAAAAATGTTAACTATATAAATTAGATATCTACCTGAAATTTTTCTGACCAGGAATCAAAGTTTCTGGCAAGAAAACGTTTAGCTATATATCTAAATAGTCTTGATTTATCTAACGAATACCGATAATGTACTAATTTGAAGGAATTTTTCTTTTTTACTAATTCTGAAAATGATATTCTGCAAAAACTGCCAAGACTTATATTCAATAAATATTTCTTCTGGTCTTCAGGCAACTATTTCCATTTGGATGTGAAGTTGGAAGGATCAAACTCATCGATTGAAAGCACGGGCAAGTTAACATGGATCCATCCCCTTGGACAGGTGATTTACGCTACACTTTCAAAAAACAATCAAACGATTGTTACAAGTTTTACGACTAAAATCAAACCTAAATTTTGCTGTTAATTGGTCTATACAAATCGTCTTTTTCAGGAAATATTTCAATCCTTAGGATTTTATAAATTTCACTGTAAATCAGTAAATGTACTTACGTACATACACTGGAGAAAAAAGAAAAATTGTAACACCCTAAATATAAATATCAATTCACTCAAGATCAAACGTGTGTGTAATATAGCTAGATTACAACAAATGATCGCATATACAGATCAATAGTTGCTCAGGTTCCAAAATAAGAGATGTATCAGCAGTGTAACGTGACTGAGCGGCTTATGATAGGTCCAAATTATAAAGAAAACGGGAAGGAGAGAGAAGAAAAATAAGAAAAAGCAGACAGAGAGTCTACGAAACGGCCAGCTGACCTCAGAGGAGTTAAGCTAAAGCACTCGTGTTGGTCAGCCAGTCGTGTGTGAATAACTACGGTAATTAAAAATGACGAGAAAAAACCGGAGGTTCGAAATCTTCAGCGCAGGTGTGGAACCAACGGAAATGGATATGTTCCTTCCACAAGCACCAGGCGGAAGAGGAAGACTCGGATTTGAAAGTTAGTCGACTGCGAGACGCGACGTAGAAAAGACAAGAGTTGGCAGCAGGATACGACGAAGTAAAGAGCAGTTGGAGCCCGGATGCACAGCGGTGAGGACAGGACCTGCGAGGAAACATGTGTTAGAACTAAAAGAGGAAACGTTGAAGATAATTCAAGGTCTGCGTCTGCTCTATCGCTTTTTCTCTCTCCTCATGGCTAGTGGTTTCTTTTTGTCCAACAAATGCGGGCGACTCAGTTTTCATAGCTGTTTCTTTCTCTCGGCGACTACTTAAAAAGTGTAGTAACGAATAAACTTTTGTGTTTGAGAATTAAGACAGAGTTTTATATTTGCGCCTTTTCCTACGGCGAGGTTACCACAGGGTCCGACTACCACTTAAGACGTAGCGATACACGCATAAACCTGTTCGACCCATAGTGGTACAAACAGTACTCAGACTTTAGATTACCCAGTTGAAGGGACTTAGAATACGCTGACTGTTCTCTGAAGAGGGATAAGACCCCCCCCCAAAAAAAACGTGGGGTCTTGAGCAAAGACTGAATTGCAACTACTAGTTGAGCTCCGATTCTGGAGCTGAGGAGTGTGGAGTAGTTTTTTTATTGCCATTACTTACAGCTACCCTTTAACCCAGATTATGAACTCTTAAAACCCGTTACTTAAAGTTTCATGTGAATAACACAATCATCTGACGGAAATATGAGAAAAGTGGGTAAATCAACCGTAAGTTGTCACGTGGCATGATATTTGTACACGAATAACTCACACGAAAGACAAAAATTAATTTCTGTCACTAATATTTTTCAAAAAATTTGATAATTGTCCCTGGCTCTTCCCAAAGAAGAGTAGAATATATTTTAAAATTTCAGTCGCTCTCTCTTCAAGATCAATACACCGACTGCATCTCTCCAGAGGGGTAAGACTCCCCCAATGAGTGTCCTGGATGTGGCACTAAATAATCTGATGTCGAGACTCTAGTAATTGTGCAATGCGGAGTACCCCTTTATTGCTATCGCTCCTTTGTCCACTCTAGCCTGGAGTGGTAGCACCTGATAAAGTCCTATCTATGGGTCAAATAAAACTTAACTGTGTACTTATGGCCGAATGAATTGTTTGAAATAGAACTATTTTGACATTTAACTGCGTGTAAACAAAAATCTGTACTTGTGCAAAACTAAATTATTTGAAATAGAACTGTTTATATGTATAAAAATGGATTTGGCGTTAAATAACCTACAAGAGTTGATATGCCATGAAATCAAACCAAACTTCAAGATCAAAAGCTGAAAAGTAGAAACAATCCAATTCTATATACATAAAAAATATTCTTCACAAAAGCGTTAATGAGCTCTACATCGGCTTGTTTTAAAGACTAAATCTGATGGAGGGGTGACTGAGATTATAAAAAATTAACTTACAGCACAGAAGATGAAGAATTATATATTTCATATCGTGAGAAGGAATAGATTTGATAACTTATATTGACGAGGAGAGTGGACAGAAATTGGAAATGGCAGAAAACTTATGTGTACAACAGAACTTGAGGAAATTTGCTTTGTTTCATGATGTAAGAAGAAATAGATTTGTCAACTCATAATGATATGGGGCAGAGGGAAGGTGTACCTGAGATGACAGATGACACAGAAAACGAAAATCATAGAAAATCTTTAACAGATTGATGAATAAACATAAATTAAATCTGCTATTTCTTTAAGTATGATAAAACTTGGAATTTTACTCTTGTTTCATTTCGTTTTATTTTGTTTATGTTTTGTTTTGTTTTGTTTTGTTTTTGTTTAGCTTTTTTCTCAGTTTTATTCTATTTTTTAAAATGGGGTTCTGTTTTTATTATATTCATTGTACAATTTATTGCAATTTACCTATAAAATACATAAAATAGAAAAATTGAATTTATCAAAAGTTAAAAGGGAAAAAAAGAATTTTACCGTGAGTAAGACCCGAAAAATTATCCCCTACATTTTTTGTTAATATACATATCCCACTTATTTCTATATGCACATTCCTTTTAATGAAAGAAAAATAAATTGCAGCGTGTTAACTGTATTGCAGGTTAGTATAACTGGTGGAAATTACACCCCTCCTCATGACCCGTTGTTTCTCTATCCCTTCTCAAAAGAGCCATTACATGCTTGAGTTTGCTTGAGTTTGATACTCCTTGTATAAAGGAAAAGCTATCAAGTGTCTATGCTATCTATGCTTAGCATTGCCTTTTAAAGGGACGTATTTCGAGAGTTAACAGATATTACCGAGCAATCTCTTCTGACATAGATTCATTTTCGCTCTTTTTTTTCTTTCCCTTCTTTTACAGGAAGTTCTTTGGTTGACCGGCCATTTGATTGACAAAGGTACACCCAAGAAAGTAGATTACAAATATGATTTGTCATTTAACCACAAAGTCGACAGTACGATTATCACAGTGGACGCTGCAATGACTGGAGTTCCCGAGGCTTACGATATTACATTTGTTGTTGAATATAACAAACAACAAGCGGTGAGGATTTGTAAATTAATTTATATAAAGCATAGAGAATTTACAAGTATTTGTCAAATTTTGGGTGTATACACATATATACACAAATAAACTATTATATACATTCATTATCTATTCGTAAAAATACAATTTGTGTTTGCCCAGTCGGCTGGGGCAGTAGAATACACTGACTGCACCTCTGCAGAGGGGTAAGACCCACCACCCACCCACCAACGAGTGTCCTGGATATGATACTAAACAATCTCATGGTGAGGTTCCAGTAATGCTGGGGCTTTGGGGAATGCGGAGCACCCCTTCATTGCCATTATTCCCAGGTCCACTCTGACCCGGAATGGTAGCACTTGATAGGGCCCTATCTATGGGTTGAATAGAACTAACGGCATACTTATGCTAAACTGAATTGTTTGACTTAACTGAATAGCTTGAAATAGAAATGTTTTTGACAATTAAACCGTACTTACATTTAAACTGCGTTCTTTTGATAAAATAAAACCATACCTACATTTAAACTGTGTGCTTATGCTAAACTGAATTATTTGAAATGGAACTGTTTTTACATTGAAACTGTACTTACACTAAACTGATTTGTTTAATATAGAAGTGTTTTAACATTTAATTGTGTGTAAACAAAATCTGTACTTATACTAAACTGAATGAGCTGAATTAGAACTTCTTGACTAAACTGAATAACTTGAAATAGAAATGTTTTTCACAATTAAACTGTACTTACATTTAAACTGCGTGCTTATGCTAAACTGAATTCTTTGAAATAGTACTGATTATTTACATAAAAATGCATTTGGCGTTAAATAACCTATAATGGTTGATATGCCATAAAACCCAAAACAACCAACCAAACAATTTGTGTAAACCTATCAACACCAAATATGAATCTGAGTGCAGGCTAGTAAAATATTGAACTTGACCCTTTCAAAGGTCGATAATATTTTTGTTCCTTAAAGAATGGGTGATTTTTTTTTTTTTTTTTAAATTTGAAAAACAGAGAGTATGTTCAAACTATTCAATTCATCATATATATAAACGGAAGAAGAAAAACAGACAAAAAAAGCAAGATAATTTGGTCGGCAAATATGTATCATAACAGGAGGGTCGGCTGAAAAGTTAATTGGCTGAAAAGTTCATATGATGACGCCATATCTGCTGCTGATGACTTGATCAGTGGAATCTAAGCACTGCAACACCGTTGAAAGAAGTGTGCGGCCAACAAGTGGGGGGGGGGTATGAAAAAATTTTCCGCCGATCCATGAAAACAGTAATACACTCATTTTTAATCATCATATTTTGCAAAACCTATATATAATCCTACACCACAGTAGGCCTCCTAGCAATGTTTCTATACATCAACATTGAATTGGTCAACAAGAAGCCAAGAGGAAAATGCTTTACATTGAGCTATAAGGAAAATGACAAAAATGTCGCTCTTCCTACAAAAAGGTTAATCGGGTACCATGTTATCAATAAAAGCCTCAGTAATAGAATATTTTGACAAGGATAATGACGGCATTTCCCCAGAAGAACACATGTTTATACAAGTAGCTGGACCATATATCATCTGTACTTTAAAAAAGTAAGGTTGGCGACCTTAGTCGAGGGTGACTCGAAGACTCCCTTTTCGATAGGTACTATACCGAGGTGTACGGGAGGCGTACTCTATTCCCTGTATTGCTCCAATCTACCATTGATCCTTACCTTATAATGCTGAGTGTTAAGCAAGGCGGTATCAAGTACCATTTTTGAGTCTTTGGCATGACTCAATCTGAGACTGAAACCCGGTCTCCCGGACCATTGGCGAACACTCTACTCATTAGACCAATAAAACTAAAAAAACTTTATGTACTAGGGTGAGTTAAAAGTTTTGCAATATGTTGGTAGTACGTGCTATTTTGTGGCGCGTATATCTCGTGACCGAAGCATTTTAAGCTGTGGTTGGTATTATCGTGGTCGTTGGTGCGCTGACAGGCTGTTCATTGCTTCACCGAAAGCCGCAGAGATAAACATGCAACGTAGTCTAATTTACGAGTTCGTGTGATACTATGTGGGTGGTCCGCTAAGCAGACGATCCCATTGTCTGTTTTGGCGCGAAACCAAATAAAGGGCTTGGACTCGATATCTTCGATGAGACCGGAAGTGGGAGAGGAAAGGCAGGTCCGAGAGAAGCCAGAGAGTGAGTTGGTAAAGGAACCCAGAGAGGAGTTGGCGAAGAGAGACGCGGAGAAGCGGTCGAGAACGGACAGTAGAAAGGACCAGTCAAGATGAGATAGCAGTCCTGAGTCGACAACGGTTAGCAAAAGGAAGCAGTGAGGGAAGACTAGTCCAGATGAGTTGGCATTCCTTGTAGCTTTGTAGAAATTTCGCGCAAAATACACGCCAGCGTTAGTCTACAGATGCACAGAGAATGCAGTGTCACAGAACTACCCTTCTTGCTCTTGGAGCTGGCCTAAGCCCATATTGTTCGTTTGTTCTTTTTCTCCCACTCCCTCGGTTGTATTTCTTGTGGACGTAAAGAAATGTGTAATATCTCTAGTCGGAAATGAGAAAAAACCACGAGACGAATCACTGGCCATGAGAAGTTTAACGACTTTGATATAGTCGGGGGTCGGCCGACGGGGGTGTTGTCATATTCGAACCTGATTATAACACTTGTTGTGCGAAATGTAAAAGGTGCACTTCATCCCAGTACAGTATCCAAATGGTTCAAGAAATTTTGCTGGCGTAGATAGGCACAAAACCGAGGATTCTGAGGCTCAAAGCAAATATAAGCAAATATGGTGAGTAGTACATGGAGAGTATCAGGCGAGATTGGCATCAACATTCCACTACAGTTTGTCACCTTCATGACCTCGGCAAAAGCGCCTACAGCTGCTGAATTGTGCATCACGTCACTAAAATATTGCAAAACTTTTAACTCACTCTCGTAAATGGACAAACTGTTGAACAAACGCCCAATGTGAGCATAAATTCAAATTTCTGTTATTAAATATGGTACCCGTTTAAGTTCTGTATTTCACTCGTCTGAACTTAAATCCTTGATATTTAGTGTTGCTGGATCAACACAAATTTAAAAAAAAAAAAAATTTCTTAAATATATACGAGAGACGTCCTTATTTTTCAGCAGTTGCATATTTGTATTTTTTGTTAAAGAGTTTTCTGGTGGTGCCTTAATGGAAAAGCTGGTGTTTAGCAAAATATTCCTTTTCTCATTGCAAATTTTTACATGGCAAAACACTAATATTCTGAATTCATTTTCTCACTATCATTTTTTTTTTTCGGATTTCTAGAGAAGAAGACGTTCCTGGCCAGGATTATCTCAACATTTCAAGAGGGTTTCTAAATTCATCGGAAGTGAAATCTATGTTGTAAGTCTAATTGTTTCTTTCTTCTTTCTGTGATTTTAGATCATTCTAATGAACTCACATGAAAAAACGAGTTAATGTTAATATTAACCTTCGTAGGTTATTTAATGCCAAAGCCATCATTATAGAAGAATAGTGGGGGTATATTTAACCCATAACTGGGGAAAATAAGGAGTTCCATGCTTTTCCCAAAGGTATTTGTTCGGAAGTAAAGGTAACAGCGTGACTAGAATTTGAACTCACTTACTTCGAGGCCAAAATCCAACACTTTAGCCATTGCACCACGGAAAACTCCCAGCTCAAATTCATTGTTTTCCAAAGATATGAAGGTATAAGTGATGCAATGGTGATCAGTGCGGAAAACGGAATCAAATTTCGATTAAGGATCTTTGCATTCATTTCACATTAATATTTTAGCAGACACGAATCCTCCTTCAAGTAAAATAGTAGAGCAAATTCTTTAGCCTTAGCCAGGAACCAATCTAAAAGAAGGAGAACTCTCCATCTTTTAGAACTAAAAATCAAATCGGGTTCCAAGATGAAGGAGGATAGATGATTATGATAACAGTCAAACATGACTGTAAACCAAGGTGGCGTTCGTTGGGAAACAGTTAACGCCGTTAGGTAATGAACATGGTGACTCATGTTCAAATCCCGGATGAGATTTTCGGCATTCCTCATGGAAAGGTATGAATCCAGCTATTCTCCTGATATGGGTAAATTGTGAGGTAGACCGGTCTCTTAAGCCTTAGTTGGACAACTAATCTAAGAGAAAGAAAACTCTGAATTTAAAACACCAGCATTCCGCTAAAAATTTTATCTTGGGTCGCATTTCGTGGCAGAAGCGCTGGGTAAATACAAACATGGCTTTTAAAGAAAATTATCTTTGAAGCCATCATAGAAATAGCCATGGCACCAACCGTTCCGGAAAAAAGACACAATTATTATGATAATTTATAATAATTTTCTCTAACATCTAGTCGGTTGGCCTTAGAATATGCTGACTGTATCCCCGGCATAGGAATAAGATCCCTCTCCCAAAAAAAGAATGTCCTGGGTCTGACACCAAACTGCATCTGATGATGCAGCTTCAATCATGAAGATCTGGGGAGTGTAGGGTACCCTTTCATTGTCATTACACGCAGGTTCACTTTCATTCGAAGTGGTAGTATCTGTTAGGGTCCCATCTATGGGTCAAATAGATCTGTTTGAAAATTATTCGTAGTCGATAGAACAGTATGCCAAAAAAAAAACTATGAAGAAAAAGTTACACCAAAAGTATGGATATGAAGGCGATTCCCTAACCACTTAGCAGAAAATAACCCAAGGTGGGTTAACATGCCGTTAAAATCAATCAATCATTATTTTCTATTAAAGTTATTTAGTCAGACTTATTATCTTCAGTTAATTTACCTGAGAGGAACATTTTTTTAATGTAGGAACCAATATAAGAGCATTTGACTTGACGCTATGGAAGTTAACGTGCTTCTACTGCTTGAGCTGGTAAAATAATTATCGGGGAGTGGTTTGCCAAAATGCTTACTATAACACTCTGTCAACTCTCAAGACATATCGGTGACAGGACATTTTTTTCAAGATGGAAAATTACTCGACAAAATTTCATCATACAACGTGTGAAAGCACGTGCGATACCCTAGCCTCATCAGCCGCCAACCAGGGTGATAACACAGTTTCGGTAGCTCAAGGCGGTACTGCCACTCCTGGCGCTACCGAGCAGCTTTTGCCACCGGATAATTACTCGACAAAGGTTAGATCTATGTCTGTCCTGTAGTAGTAATGCGAAAAAATGTTAAACAAAGAGGTGAGGCTTACCTAACGGTCAGCAGCGCAGAGAATTGTATCGGCAAACCGATTAAAACTTTGCCTGGGACAGTTTATATTTTCTTCGTACTAATTCCTTTGGGAAAGGGAAATCCCCGTGGCTAAACTGCTGGACTCCGACCTCGAAGTAAGCGAGTTCAAACTCACAGTCACCATATTACGTTCACATACTGATACTCTTGGGAAAAGTATGAACCTTGTTATCTCGTCTAGCAATAGGCTAAATAGTAATACAGCTATTCTTTTACAAGTATCACTTTGACATTAAATAACCCACGAAGATCGATATGCCATCAACAAAAACATTGGGTAAAACTCACCTCTGGATATATATAAATCGCAGATATAAAACTTTTGTTAAAAATTAGGGTCAGATATCATTCCTTGCAGCTGGTATCTTATAACTTAGCACAACCCGTCGCAAGTCTTCGGGAGAGGAGATGAGCACTGCCAAATAGTCCCTATTGTTCAACGAATTTCTATTGGTGGCACTGTCGGCTTGGGCTGTAAAATACACTGACTGCTTCTCTGCAGAGGAGTAAGACTCCCTCAACGAGTGTCCAGCATATGACACGAAACAATCAGATGGTGAGGCTCCAGTAATACTAGAGCTTTGGGGAATGCAGAATACCTCTTTATTGCCATCACTCCCAGGTCTATTCTGGCCCGGAGTAGTAGCACATGATAAGGTCCTTTCTATGGGTCAAATAGAACTTAATGGTGTACCTATTCTAAACTGAATTGTTTGACATAGAACAGTTTTGACATTTAAACTGCGTATTTATGCTAAACTGAATTGTTTGAAATTAACTGTTTGTAAATAAATGATTGATGTTTAATTGAATTGTTAGGGATGCATAGGAATTCTTGAAAACATTTGACTTTGTTGACTAAACTGAATCGCTTGAAATAGAACTGTTTTGACGTTTAAACTGTGTACTTACGCTAAACTTATTTATTTGAAAGAGAACTGTTTATATGTATAAAAATGGATTTGGCATTATATAACTTACAATGGTTGATATGCCATAAAACCAAACCAAATCAGATTTCTAGAGGAGAATTATTCATATTTTCCAATATTCTGAATGTCTTTATTTTCTAACTATCATTTTTTTCTTTTTCGGTTTCAAGAGAAGGAAGCGTTCCTGGCCAGAATTATCCCAGCATTTCAAGAGGGTCAATCAAGGTATCAAAAGAGGCATCTATGTTGTGAGTCTATCAAATTGAATCTTTCCACTTTCTAAGATTAAAAATAAATTCAATTAACTCACTCAAAAAAAAAACTTTTAAAATCGACTTAATGTCAACGTAACGTCAAATTAATTGCTTTCTCTTATAAAAATATGATGGTAAGTTTTCTTACTATTTTGAATGTCATAAAATTTTCCAGCAATTTTGGTCACATTGATGTACAAGTAAGTTCGTAATTCTTTTTCCAGGAAAAAAAAACGATGGTTCCCAAGGTTCCTACACCACCCAAAAAAACAAAAAATTGGGAAAACCCCCTCGCAAATAGCCCTCCAGGTCCACACAAAGACGTCTTTATGAATTTCTATGAGTTTATGAAGAACGGACCGAAGAAGTGGACGTCGGAAGGAAACGCCCATGTTACGATTCGACCAGTTCTTGATAAGCACGCAAGTCACCCGATCGGTGCAGAAGTGATTCTCAGAATGAGTCTAGATTATCCGACATGGACCAAAAAAGAGAACATAAAAAGTGCATTTATATATGCAAGAAAGATCAAAGTTATGCAAAATGGCAAGACGTAAGTATGACTTTCTCTCTCTCTCTCTCTCTCTCTCACACACACACACACATGCGCGCACGCGTATGCACATGCGCGTGTACATATACAAGACTTGGTATAAAATAGTTATAAAGCTATTCAGTATAATCAAAGACAAAGCGTTGGTCAATAAATCTTACAAAGACTAGATAGAGTAGGAATTGATTGAGGATTATTGCGTAATACACCTTTTTTTTTTAACAATTGAAGTCATTGATAATTTAGACTTGAAAAATGTAATGATTTTATGATTGTTTTTTAACGCTTATCTTAATTACAACGTTCAAGTATTAGACATGTTTCTTGTGTTTCTTTTTTCTTGCTTTTCGTAGTTGTTGTTTTGTTTTTCTTTTTCAGTCTTGTTTTATGTATTGACTCTCTCTACCTTTCAAAAGAGGGTAACTGAAAAATTCTACCCACGTAATATCAATCAATCAACGAATCAATCAATCTATATATATATATATATATATATATATGTGTGTGTGTGTGTGTGTGTGTGTGTGTGTGCGTCCGCATGTATGTATATATGTATGTGTGGTCCTTCCGCAGCATCTACAGGCTACTTGTGTTTTTTTCTGTGACGAAGTATCTGTGTCAATTGCAGGTTAGAAAAGACACATAAGAGTACAAGGAGGCAATGTCAACGATAAAGTCAGTTATCTTGCTTTTCAAATATACGACAAGGCTTGCAAGGATGAATGGCTTGAGGAGCCACATGTGCTCCTACGGGTACTTTAAGTGAAATTTGAGGAGATAGCATTCTCCTGTAAATAAGTAGTAGTCACTATATATATATGTGTGTGTATGTGTGTATTTGCTCTGTAGTACAATACATTATCACCCTGAAAAATTATTTCATTATCTGTAAATCTGTTTTCTATTTATGGCAATAAGAAAGACTCCAACCTTTCAAGATACAGTTCTGCATTGGCTGCTGTGAAAAAATTGCCATTTCTTATTGTCAATTACCCGACAAGTATCTGCATCTCCTAAACCATCATCACCATCAGCATCAAGTTGAACTGACGGCACAGATACCTTTGACTCTCCTTCCCTGTCCGTCAGTATCGGTCATTACTCTTGATAACTCCTCAGGACGGCACCCAGTGTCCGTACAGATGAATGCAAGTTTTTGCTTGTCAGCCAGCACTGTTGTGGTCATATGTGGTCCATAGAAGAACGCCTCTCATTAGTTCGCCTTTACTACTCCGGTAGAACCTCTCATGTCTTGCTCGTCTTACTTGGATGGTATGCGAGATGTGAAATAAGTCGTCAAAAACGGGTCTCTGATAAAATGAACGGGAATTCTTCCAAGCTGTAGTCATATCAGTACAACTGTATAGTTGCACTACTTGAACTCTTATGAAACGGTTGGAGAAAAAGCAAGATGATAACTGCACAAAGATGCTGCTTTGAACAAATCTTGGCGGCAAAACGCTACAAGGGGATGTCCTCGTGGTGTAATGGTAAAAGCGCTGGACTGTGGAATCGTAGTAAACGAGTTCGAACTCCAGTAGCTCTATAACGTTCACTTTCGGACATATAACCTTGGGAAAGGAATGAACCCCCTTATCCTCCCAGCTATGGGTTAAATAGCATCACTGCTGTTCTTCTAAAAGGATGGACTGGGGATTAAATAACCGAATAACAACAATTAAACAGATATTCTAAATAAGTTGGGAAAATTTGCTTTTATTTAGACAATCATCTTTATATGCTGGAACGGTACCATAGAAAAGTTTCAGTATAATCGCCTTGGCTAATGTAGATTCATGATTTCTTAATGGATATCTTTTTCTTTGCACCATCCACGATTGTTTCTCTGTAGTCTACTGTAGCTTTGTTTTGTTCTATTTTGGTGTTGTTATTTACTAAGTTTTGTTTAGATATAGCACACAAGCCTCAGGTTACCTACAGTCCTTACTGCTGTTTAAGTAGTCACCTATTTAAGTATTGAATAGACTCATCGCTGTTTAATTTCGGTAATCTATCGGGGACTGATGCTTTCAGCATGACTTGGCTGCAAGTTTTTTCATGGTTGTTGATTGGCTCTTTTCGGTGTAAATCCCATTTCATTCAGCCAATTTCTTACAGTTCTGTCACAAACATTGACTACTATATCCGCCGATTTGCTTTGTTGTGTGTTTTCTGTTTTCAAAGCACATTGGTTTAAGTTTACTGTTCTGAAGCTTTGACGTCTTCCGTGGTCTACTTCTATGTTTTCACTTGATAACCGTCCATTTTGTCGATCCTTTGGTTTCGGTTTTTTTTTTAATGGCATAATCAACCTTTGTAAGTTATTTAATGCCAAAGCCATCCTTGAAGAACATTAAGCCATATCTGGGAGGATAAGGGGGTTCATACTTTTCCCAAGGGTAGTTGTCCGAAAGTGAACGTAATAGCGCGACTTGAGAGTTTGAACTCACTTACTACGATTCCGGAGTCTATCGCGTTAATCATTACACTACGAGGACACTCCGCTATCCTTGTATCAAATTTAACTAGAAAAGGTTGATTAGAAACAACCAACACTCTGTGTTGGATTTTATTCTGGAAAGAGATATAACATCCTTTTTATAGTTTTAATTTATAGTTTTCTTAGTCTTATTAAAAAACGTGTATAAAACGGAAAAAATATTTGACAACTCACATGTTCAAACTTTCGAATAATAATAAAGGCTTAAAATATCAATTTCATATCTGCCGTCATTTTTGATGTCACGTGAACACAAACATAATATGAATTCTTGGTTTCTTTGATAGAATATCAACTTTTGTAGGCTATTTGGTGCCAAAGCCATTCATGTAGAAAAACAGCAGTGATACTATTCAGTCTATAGCTTGGAGAATAAAGGGGTTCATACCTTTCCCAAGGTTATCAATCTGAAAGTGAACATAATAGCGTGACTGAAGTTCGAACTCACTTACTTCCAGGCCGCACGGGCTCCTCTGATGGTGTAATGGTTAGCAAGCTAGACTAGCAAACCTACACGAGTGATTTCGAGTCTCATTGGGTGCCCCATTCATTCGACCTTTTGTCACATCGAAGCAAAGAGCTTCGTAAATTAATACTTCCAGGCCCCACTCTCGTAATTTAATCATCACGTTACGGAGACTTCCTCCATAAAAAGCAATCACTCTTAACTATTGATATATAACATTATAGTTTATTCGTATTTCTATAATTTCTCTTGATTATCACCTAATTAGAGTTTACAAATTTACCAAATTTCAGTATGAAAGGACACTTCAGTATTGAAAGCAGCAAGACACAAGGGGGAGTACTTTTTGAATTCGATATGTCCAAGCATAAACACTTCTTGGATTATTCCCACAATCTGACATTGTGGTCAGTGACGTCTGGTGAAATCACCAGGGAATTTATAGTAGACATCAGTCTTAGAGGTGACCGTCTTTTTAATATGACCCAGCGGCTACTGACCGGGATTTTAAATGGCAGTATCGAAATTAAGTACAACAAAGACCAAACGGGCTTGCACAATCTCAAAATTGAATCGGACATCAGTGACCAATGCCAACTATTTAAAAACAAATACAAAAGTGAACGTAAGTTTCATTCCTTTATCTTTTTGTGTGTGTTTTTTTTTTTTAATTTTCAATAAGACATTTCTCGTTTTAATTGTTCTGACTCTTTAATATAAAATTTTATCCCATGATAATAATTATTACTTTATATACTTGTTTTTAGAGTCTGTTGAAATATCAAATATTATGTGTATAGTTATCCTATTCTTTTAAAATGTCTAGCGTTTATTCTCAGTAATTGGCAATGCCTTTTAAAATCCTAGTAAGACACTTTGCATTTAACAAGTCCATACAATGTTACCATAAAATTTTACTTTATTAATAATCATGGGCCTGTCGGCAGTGTATAGAGTATCCCCTACAAAAGAGTAATACCCCTCTCCCTAAACGGGTGTCCTAGGTATGACAATAAACTGCATCTGATGGCCAGGCTTCAATTCTGGAGATCTATGGAGTGTGGAGTACCGCTTCATTACCCTGTCTACTCTAACCCGCTTTTCTAGTAAATGTTAGGGTATCATCTTTTGGTCAGATAGATCTGTGAAAAAATTTCTTCAAATTTGATAGGACCGTGTGAAAAAAATCTTTAGAAACGACTACACAAAAAAATGTTTATATGAATATACAATGAACGTGATTCCCAAACCACTAGGCAGACAATAACCCTAGACGGGTTAACATGCCAATAAAATCAAACTGTTTATAATTTTTTTTAAATACCTTCTCGGACAAAAGTTTCGTTAAACTTTATATCCTTCGGTAAATCAGTTTTATTTTGTAAGAACATTTCGGAACCTAGCAGTAATAAAATGTTTTGATATATTTAAAGAAATATCTGATTTTTCGGGGAGGAGGGGATATACACTTCTTATCACTGATTTAGACGACAAATTTCGAATTCTAAAGTGTGAATTATCTCCCCTACATTTCTTTATGAAGTAAAGTCAAAATCAACAGCAGAGCTGAATCTGCTTAAAAAAAATAAAAATAGGGAAAAATAATTGCATACGAAAAGAGCTACGACAAACATACATTTGCGTGTTACTAAAAAACTGTTTTGATATGTGTGTTCGGGTAAAATCTTTTGTGCTAGAGTTTATCCTTGGAACATACTGAATTTGGAACTACCATAAAGTTGGAAAGCATGAAAAGATTTTGTATTTATTTACAGATAGAAATTACTGTCAGCTTGAAAATTGTGCAAATTGTGGAGTTAACTTTGTCTGTCATGTTTATTTTATTTTCTATATAGAAACATGGAAGGGAATATTTACTCCTGAATATATGCTGAAAAGAACAAGTTCTCTAGAACATAAAGCATTTAGTTATGAGTCCAGCTGGGACTTACAACGTAACGATGAAAAATTAACCATGGATTTACAGGCAAGAGTAAAACCTAAGGTAAGTTCTCAGCATCTTGTTTTAATGCAACTCATTAACTTTTTCACCAGAAACTCCCAAACAGTTATAGGCGTTGGCTCTCTAAGCTTCTAAGAGACAATCATCTAGGTTGCTGGTTCAATCCTGACTGCAAGCGAGTAACAATACAGGAATACATAACATTTGTTCCTGGTTATGCTTAACGGAATCAGAGCAAGCGACCCCCGTGGATCAAATAAAGGACGTGGATCGAAATTCTGTGTTGGCTCCCGAGTTCGACAAATACTTGAAACCATTTAACTGAGTGTAAAAAATGAGCTCAGTTTCATTTATAAATGTTATCAGCAAAATGTTAGTACAAATCATATATATTTAATAGATATGGAGGTGCCCGTGGTGTAATGGTTATCGTCGTAAGAAATGGACACGACGACACGAGTTCAAGTCCAGGACGAGACTGATTGCATTTCACATTGCACTAGTACCCTTGGGAAAGGTATGAATCCAATTATTCTCCCTCCAGCTATGGGTAAAATAGTAGGGCAGACTAGGTTCTTCAGCCTTGGTGAGGCAACTAGTCTAGGAGAAGGAAAACACTGACTTCAAACCTGTTAAACTCCGCTTAAAAAATTGACATTGTGTCATATCCTGCTCGAGCGGAGGAGTTGGTAAATATGTATATTTAATAGATATGTACGTATGTACCCAATCCCTCCACACGGGAAGGATGTGACACAAGGTCAATTTTTAAGCGGAGTTTAACAGGTTTGAATTCAGAGTTTTCCTTCTCTTAGACTAGTGGCATGACCAAGGCTGAAGAATTCAATCTGCCCTACTATTTACCCTTTGCTGGCGGGAGAATAAGAGGATTCATACCTTTCCCAAGGGTATTAATGCTTTGTGAAATGCAATCAAACCCATCCAGGATTTGAACTCGTGTCGTCATGTCCATTTCCTATGACGATTACCATTACACCACAGGCTCCTCCTTAATGTATATGCATAAACAGGATTCGGCATTGAATAACCTGCAATGGTTGATATGCCATAAAACCAAACCAAGCCAAACCAAACCGATAATCTGAAACACGCTCTGTCCATGCTTAACATATATTTACCAAAAGAAGAGTTTGTGGTGAATGTTCGTTGAATATGTAGATATTTTCCACATTTTAGTTCCTCAAATTATGTTGGTTTATATTTGAAAGGCAAATGAAGCAAGCGATGTGAAACGACGCGGACAAAAGAACATTCAAAACAAAGCAAGTAAAAATGTAAAAGAGAATGAGTTCTTGGAAGACGAGAGTATATATAGGCAATCCTTGTCATGCGGTCGGCTTCAAATGCGTGGGACAAAATTTAAGTGCGGACGTAGTTGTGAGCACAAATCACGTGATTTTCCTGACTAATAAGTTCCAGAGGCTGATTAGTTTACTGATATCCGCCATCTTTGTTTCGGGAACAAGTGGTATCACGGCCATTTTAAAGTGTAGGAGTGTAAATCCTATCAGTTCATTATTGGGTGTCTACAATAATAGAGATCATATAAAGTTTAGTTTAAGATAGTTAGATACCAGAGAATAATTTTCATTCAAAGAATGAATATGCTATATTACCTATTTATTTGTCGTCGTTTTTATAGCATATCAAATTACTCTAAAAGCTTTTTAAAAAAACTTTTCTTCACAAAATTGTTTCTCTTAGAGATGAGTGAAAGTCAAAAACTAGTTGAAAATAATAAAAAATATTGAATAATGACAAAAGAAACATTTTTATTTGTCGTATCATTTTTGCTCGTCTTATATATATATTTTTATTTAAAATAATGCCCATCTACCAAAATAACGACTACATGCTACTTTAAATAAAGGGAAAGAAATTTATAGATAAATTTAAACCAAAATCAAATAAAACATGAATCATACTCACACACACATAAATGGACACAAACCTACATAAAATAGAATTATTAGTAAAAAATAATTACCAGTATATTTTAAACCACACTACCACACACACACACACATACAAAATCTAAAGACACTCATTCACACAAACACACACACACACACACACACACAGAAAAAAAATAACTGTAATTGAAATCCGAAACCACTCCAACACACACATACACACAACTTATCAAATATCAAAAGCAAATGAGGGGTAAGGTAGACTATGGTAAACACACTCAAAGAAAAAGAGAGGAGTGACCTTCATAAAAACCCATAACCAACTGAAAAACATTTAAACTGCAAACACGAGTCAGTTTAAGTCTCATTGGGTACCCCATTAACAAGGCCTTGTGCCATACATGGTCTCTGACGAAAGCAGCAAGCTGGAAACATACATGTATGTAATGTCACGTGGTATCCCACTGAGAAGATAGAAATAAAATTACTACTATCCTCGTGTTCGAATTAACAGTAGCAAGCCATCAAAGAATGACCGTTAAGAAAGAACGTGGGTCACAGGTGACCTCACTCGGGTCGCCTGACACGGGAAGGAAGAAGAGAGAAGCCAAATGATTGGCTGGGACCCCAAAACGAAAGTGGGGACTCCTTCCCGTCAGCGGAAATAGATAGTAAGAAAGTTAGTTGTTGAACAGGGTTCGTGGCGGACAGAACCAAAGCCAAGTACTCCGGGTAAAAGAAGACGAAGAAACTCTCGGACAAGAAGAAGCCGTATCTTCAAGCCAGTACTAAAAATAAGATAAAGTCTGTCAGCCCGTAAAAGAAGAAAGATTCTCCATAGGAATCCATCTAAATAAGATAAGTAACCTTGGGACTGTTTCTCCTTATACCTAATTTTATATACCCTCTCTCTCTCTCTCTCTCTCTCTCTCTCTCTCTCTCTCTCTCTCTCGCTCTCTCTCTCTCAATTTGAAGAAAAACGAAAGAAAAGAAAAGAAGAAAGACAGTTATGTTCATGGACTATTCATTGATGATATATTTGACACGTTGAAGGTGTATATCTATGTGCAGTAAAAGATTGATATATTTTAATGTTCCCACGTGCTTGAAGTTGTTATTTGCAGCGTCTACTACGAGTTTGTTATGTCATATTTCTTTTCCAGCTTCTATTCGCCTTATGATATGCTCGCTTAAAATTGTCCTATAAATTCCTTTAAATTCTTATACGGGGAACCGGAGTTGCCGACGACTACAATTAATATTATTACGTCTAAACCTAGAGGTCCATATCTTCCATTGTTCTAGGGGAGGAAGACTAGTGGCCTTGGTGGGTGTGTGGATAGTGTAAAATTTGGAACCCCTTGCCAGCGGCGGTCAGTATGGCCATAAATTAATCCCCCACATAATATGCCGGTTCTTATATGCCCGAGAAAAAAACTCTGAACGAGGACTTATAATACGAGGGATCAAGTGCCAGTCTGTCCCGTCTTCACACGTGCGAAAATTAAGTCCCATTCTGGGATAAAAAGGTAAATTTTCGCGTCACAGTAAGAACAAAATAAATAAATAAATCCTAAAAAAATACAAATCTCTTTGTAGACCTACTCATTTTAAAATATTTCTTTCTCTCTTTAGAACTACAAAAAATAATCTTTATATATGTTTATATATATATATATATATGTGTGTGTGTGTGTGTGTGTGTGTGTGTGTGTGTGTTAACAGAAATATAACTACTAATTTGTTTATTTCTTTCTTTGGCAGGCTATGTTACTGATAGAAACTGATGGACGTGTTACTATCCTTCACACAAAGGACATGCCCTTGCCAAGGATAAATCTTAAACTGGATTTACCTAGAAATGGAATAAAAATCAGAGGTGAAGTGGAAAATGAAAAAGAATTCCAACTAAAAATGGACGTCCAGGTAAAAACTAAAAATTAAAAAAAAAACAATGTGATGACATCAAAAACGCCATGAGATTTCTTGGAAAATTCTGTATTACTGAGTTTACTCATTTATGATACGAGAATTTTACCAAAGAGAATTTACTATGGAAAAAAATTACTATGAAAAAATAGACGATTGAAAAAATCACTATAAAAATATTTACACTAGAAAAAATACTATAGAAAATAAATTTGCTATCGAAAATTTACTGAAGAAAATCAGCGTCAGAATTGAAGCGTAACATTATAATAGAGGATAAAAAATTGTTGTTTTATGGTAAATATAAACCTACACAATAATTGTGTAATTCCTTTACCTTCTGAAATATGGGACCTTCAGACACCCAGCAACTGAACGTACAAAATTCAGGAAAACAATAGAGCACAAAGACGTTCAAACTTCACAAATATTTCACCATTTAATTGAAATTAAAGCTGTGAATGGTCGCTTTCCTCCACCCCGTCTCATATACCCTTTCCTTGATCCTTAGCATTAATGAGGTCTTCCTACCAAGGTTTTTAAGACGTGGGGAGTAACGGGTGTTATTCGACTACGACGTGTTGACTGGGGTTTTAATTCAAAATTGTGCTTGTTAAACTCGCTTCCCGACTCAGGCTAGAGAGCCCAGTCAGTCTTACTATTTTATTTACTGCTCGGAGAAAATATGGATTTATGACTTTCCTAAGGGCATTAGTGCTAAGCGAGATTTAACAGTCTCGACCGGAATTTGAAATCGGCTTTCCGATTCCATTTTCCGTGCCGACATCCGTTATGTCATTAGTACATCATGTACTGATTGCTGTTATAAATGTGAAACATATTAAATGGTAATACACAGAATAAACTTGTGAAAATGGGTTTGATTCCAGTTGACTCAAAAAAGATAGGCATCAATTCCCGAATCAATAAAGATTACACTATCCAGTTCAGCATTAAATCCAGAAAGGGGAAAGTTCCTAATTGGCAAATCCAAATAGTAAATCCATCATCGGAAAAAATGTTCTTTCCTTGGAGAAAACGGTACATTAAATGGCCTATACGAGTCAGCCTTTTTATAGCAATCAGAAGATTCATTTTTTCCAAGAATTAAACACCGATAACTATTTGTATTAAACATTAAATTGTTTATGGCTTATACGTAGCGAATAATTCAACATGTATATTTGACCTTTGATCATTAATATCTGATGGGATCTTCCTGGTCTTGAAATATCGAGGGTCACTGAACTAGAGAGCGCTCAGTAAATTCTTTTGTATGATTAGTCATGTTCGAGTTCTTTGTCTTGTGTCAATAATCCTGTTAATTTAACAGTCACGTTTATTTTCAATGTTTCAGAAACCTGGCCAGCCAGCCATTTCAGGATTTACTTGGTCACTCATCCTGGAATCACCGACTAAAATCAAAAACGTCATTGTTTGGAATCCACATCTTACCAAAATGTCATCAAAATTTCTCGGTAGCATTCGCAAAGCTCTTATGGTCCAAGTTAACTACCAAATGGATATACTCATTACAAATATTATAAAACCTTTCTCAGATATGATAGTGTCACCAACAGACATGGTATTTATACATTTTTGTTTTGTTTTTTATTGGTTACATTTTATTTTGTTTTATCTATTCTTTTTTGTTTGTTTTTGTTTTTTCTGGAATTAAAAAAAAATCCTATGCTAGCTGAAGTAAACATTTACATCGGATCTCAGCTAAACAATGTCTGTCTAATAAACATACTTTATCAATTAAAAATTTACACCAAAAGATTATTAACAATAATTTTTTCTATAAAAGATAAGTCTGCATAACAGAAAAGAGATTTATCAATTACAATTTTCATATCTATGTAAAGTGAATATATACATATATATATATATATATATATATATGTGTGTGTGTGTGTGTGTGTGTGTGTGTGTGTGTGTGTGTTGAAATTATAGATTTGTTATGAATCTGACATTATGTTGATATATGTGGAAAGTTGGATAAATCAAACACTGAACTCAGATTTAGATGTGTGATATTTCGTTTGAGCTTTATTTCATCTTCATGAACTTCAAGACAGAGACTGTTTTCTGAATTTTTTTATTTAAAAGTATGTAAGGAGAGTGGAGGGGGTATAGTTGTAGCAGGAAAAGTTGAGAGGGATTTTAATAGATGGGACCTTCTTGGCTGGAACAGGAATAGATCACTATCTAAAAGTTTGGCCTCCTCTACCTGGTCTCTTACAACTGAAATTATACTGCAATATTTTTTTCTGTTTCGGTTGAATTCTGGTCTTCAAGCAGAACGTTAAAAATGTGGCCCTGGTTCTAAAGGTTCCAATTCTGCCCCATTGAACCTAAAGGGAAATGTTAGAGAAAGCCTGATGTCTATGTGAATGGTCACGGTGACCAGGGCTTTTTGTCGCTCATAAGAACCCCATATTAAAAAGACAATGTGTCAATGTGACAAGGAGATATAATCCAACAAAGAACAAAACCACCTTTACTCGTCCTTCCGGCTGTAATCAAAACGCACCTGCTCTTATTTCCCTTGGCTTATCAAGTGGCAGAAAAAAAGAAGAAAAAGAGTAGGCCATGGACTGGGGATTCCGATCACTTTCCAAGAGTACGAAGAGAATCGTAGTTTCATTTTTTGTTATACTGGTCCCAGATGGATCGGACAAATTTTCCTTGTCCACTTTGTGACAATACACCGCCGGCTTACCTCCACTATCTCAACCACCCAAACTACTCATGGCCATTAGATCGTCTAGTGGTTTTTCTCATCTCCGACTAGGGGTATTTCACATTTCTCTACGGACACACAACCCACAACATGCACAAATGAGAGGGTGGAAGAAAAGAAAAACAAACAATAACGGCCTTGGGTTAGCTCCAAGCGCAAGAAGAGAGAAGTCTTTGAAACTTTCCTCGCATTCTGTGCTTCTGTGAGCTAACGCAAGCGTTTACTCGAGCGAAATTCCCACAAAGCCACAAAGGAATGCTGACTCATCTTCTCACGTTGGCCAACCCGGCCTTGAGTCCCCACATCCTAGCAGTCCCCTGCTCTCTCCTGCTAAATGTCCTGTTCTCTTCTGTTGACTGGTCTGTTCTGTCTACTTCTCTTGACTGACTCCTTCTGCCGACTGACTCATTCTCTTGACTGTGGGACCTTTCTTCCCTCGTCCTCTTTCAGACAAAGAGATCCTCTGACTGGCACCCACACCCACTGAAACGAATTCCACCCAACGTGTCACAACGTTAGAATTTATTTACCCCCATTAAGCTGATCATGTGGGAGGAAGATAGTTAAATACAGCACCTAAAAGCAGTTTAAAATGATTGTTTAAATATATTTTTATTAGAAAAAAAGTTTCATTTGCTTTTTTTTTCAGACAGTTGGTGAAATTTTAGATCTTATTTTGTTTTCACACATTCGATCTGTCGTTCCTTACTTGGATAACTTACCATTATCATCACGTCCAGTATCACATGCTGTCTACGAACGATTGTACAAACTGGGAAGTGCTTATGAAAAAATACAGAAAGCGATTGGTGAAAGTGAATTCAGTAAGTAGTCATCACCATCATGTCATGCCGCTTGCACGGATATCCTTGACCCTTTCTCGCCACTTCTCCCTATCGTTCATCGCCTCCGGCAGGTCTTCAGGGCTTCATCCCGTATCCTCACATAGCTGCTTTATGTATGTTCGAGCTGGTCGTCCTGCTTTTGCTCGGCCATATGTGGGGGTCCATAGATAACCGAAAATATTGCGTATATAAAGTATACTAGCTGATTAGGTTTATCGTATATCAACCCTTGTTAACAATTTAATGTCAAATCCTGTTTATGCATATGTGCCTTAAATATATGATTTGTAAACACAAACTTTGTAGGTAACATTTTAAAACAAGCCAGAGCTAATTTGTTTGCGCACAGTCCGAGTATTTCTATCGAACTCAAATAATTCTATTTATGGTTATTTTTGTTTGCACACAGTTAAATGGTTTCAAGTATTGCTATGTAACACTAACAATTTAATTCAACATCAGTCATTTGTTTAAGTTGTTATATATATGTGATTTGTAACTGAATAGTTTGTAGGTAATTTTAAAAAGTTACAGCTAATTATTTTGCCCGCAGTTAAATATTGTTATTGTTTGAACACAGTTAAATGGTTTCAATTATTGCTATTTAATACTAATAATTATATTCAGTACAATTCATTCATTTATACACAGCTAAATGGTTCCAAGTATTGCTATTTGATACCAATAATTCAATTTTTATTTGTGCACAATCATATTGTTAAACAGTTCTATTTGACCCATAGTTGAGATTCTAATAGATATTATTACTCCGAGTCATAGTGGACCTGGGAATAATGATAATAATAATAAAGGGGTGCTCAATATTCCCCTGAGATACAGGACCGGAGACTCACCGTCAGATGGTTTAATGCCATATCCAGGACGCTCGCTGGTGATGATCTTACTCTGCTGCAGAAATACATTCGACGTATTCTACAGCCCGACCCCAGACGACTGGGTTTATACTAGCTGGGATATCCGGCCTTACTTAAGGAACAAACTAAGTAAAACTTGAAGATTATTGCTTGATTGAATGAGTTTAACAGCATGTCAACCTGTCTAGGGTTATTTTATGTCTACAGGTAAGGGAATCACGTACATTTATATTTACATTTTTGGGTAGTCACTTAAGAATTTTTTAAAATAGTTGAATGGTTTCAAGTATTCCTATCTATTACTAATAATTATTTTGTTTCAAGAGATTTACATGGTTTCAAATAACTAATAGTAATCTTAACTAAACAATTATATATCCAAGTAACTATTCTTAATACAAATAATTTACAGTTACATGATATCAAGTATTCCGATCGAATATAAATATCTTAAAACTCATATATTTCATCCATAGATAGGACCCCAATAGGTGCTACCTCTATGAGTCAGAGTGAACCTGAGAGTAATGGCAATGAAGCGGTAAAACAACTATGCAAAAATATTTACGTACAATGGACGTAATTCCCTAAATACAACGTATATAATAACCCTAAGCAGATTGACATTTTATCAAAATCAGTCAATCAAGAAAAGTTTAGAAACTAACTGAGTAGTAGGGGTTCCGTATTGTTGTGCTAGACTTCGACTTTCCAACTATTACTCTTAAGAAAAGCATCAACTCACTAATACACATAGCTATGGGTTAAATACTACCTTAACTGCTTTTTGTACCAGGAGAGCTTTAGCATTAAATAACCCCGAAGTTTGATATGCCATTAAATAAAAAAGCTGAAACTGAACTAACTAAGCTTTTCATTCTCTTTTTGCTGAAAGACAAAGGAAAGGTGCAATATAGTGATATTTGATAGGACACTTAATTTTTTTTCTTTTAGATCAACAGTACCAGCATCTTCGGAAAGGTTTCACTATTATATTGAGCACCATGATGAAGTACGTTAAGGAAAGGATAAACCACCCACCTCGAATTCTGAGTGATTATTTTACGCAGATTGCCATGCCGCATATGATGCAATCAGTTCAATCAAATCAAATAGAGTTCACAGTAATGCATCCTTTCATATGGGAATCCTTCGCTGTAAGTTGACCTTTCTTTTTTTTTTTCTTTCTTTCTTTCTTTCTTTCTTTCTTTCTTTCTTATTTCATCAACCAATCATTTTCAATTGTCCGTATTCTACATGTTGTTTGTCGAGGGCGACCCGAAAGCTCCCTTTTCAATACTACTACACCGATGTATAGGGGGGGACGCTACTCCATTCGCAGGATTGCTCCACTTTGCCCTTGATCCTCACCTTATAGTGCTGAGTGCTAAGCAAGGCGGCATCAACCACCATTTTTGAGTCTTTTTTAGTTAAGTACTTATCGTCAAAATTGAACTCATTATAACACCAACAATTGCAAAGATATTTTCTTGTACTTACACTCAAGTTCATTTTTCAATTATTTAAGGCGCACCTAGTCCAACCGGGCCATTAGCCTAACGAGTAGAGTGTTCGCCAATGGTCCGGGAGACCGGGGTTCAATCTCATGTCGAGTCATACCGAAGACTCAAAAAATGGTGGTTGATGCTGCCTTGCTTAGTACTCAGCACTATAAGGCGAGGATCAAGGGTAAAGTGGAGCAATCCTGCGAATGGAGTAGCGCCCTCCCCTATACCTCGGTGTAGTATTGAAAAGGGAGTTTTCGGGTCGCCCTCGAATATGATCGCCAACTTTAGTATAATGGTTATCGACGTAGAAGATGGAATCAGCGGCCCAAGTTCAAATCCTAAAAGAAACTATTTCCCTTTCGCTTCACGCTAATGAAAAGGCATGAATCCATCTCTTCCCTCACCAGCTACGAGTAAATATTAGGACAGACTTGGGTCTTTAGACTTGGTTTGGCAACTAGTCTAGAAGAATGAAAACTCGGAATTCCAGCTTTACTCCCATTCTGCACGTGACTGAGAGGCTGGCTGAATATATTCACCCTCGTTCATTGCTTTGAGGTTGCTTTTCGGGATATTCAGTCATACATTATCCATACAGCTGTAACTAATCTTTACATTTTTTTAATATTAAGATGAGATAAAAACAAGAATATAAAATAGCAATAAAGTCATTCAAGGGGGTGTCCTCGTGGTGTACTGGTTAAAGCGATGGACTGCGGAATCGTAGTACGCGAGTTCGTACTCCAGTCGCGTTATTACGTTCACTTTCGGGCAAATACCCTTGGGAAAGGTATGAACCCCCTTATCTCCCTCCAGCTATGGGTAAATAGTAGGGCAGACTAGGTTCTTCAGCCTTGGTTAGGCAACTAGTCTAGGAGAAGGAAAACTCTGAATTAAAACCTGTTAAACTCCGCTTAAAAATTTGACCTTGTGTCATATCCTGCCCGAGCGGAGGGGTTGGTAAATAGGATAAAGTCATTCAAGAATATCCAGAAATCATAGTAGTCTAGACTTGCAAATCCTTTGAGAAAATATAACTTTCAAATAAATAACATTTTTAAAAATATTTCTGATCATATATTTTGTACTAATTTCCTTTTACAGCGACCTGGCATGTAAGTCGACCTCAAGATTTTTAGTTCAAAATTCTGACTTCGACCTGTTGTGTTACTTTGACGTCCCATTAAGTGTTTACATTCAGTAAATCATCTGTTGGAAACGGCGTGTGATATCGTGTTAATTTGATACTTAATTTGTTTTCCAGTTTTATCATTTTATATTAATCTTGGTATTCATTTGATCATCATCATCATCATGTCGTGCGGCCAGCACGGATATCCCTGACTCTCTCTCTCTCTCCACGTCTCCCTACCATTCATCGCCTCTGGCAGGTCTTCAGGGTTACATCCCGTATCCTTACATAGCTACTGTATGTCGTCTTGCTTTTGATTGGCCATATACGGGGGTCCACAGGAGTACATCACTTATGAGCTCGTCCTTGCTTCTCCAGCAGTGTCCTGCATGTCTGGTTCGTTTAGCTTGGATAGTTTTCATGATAGGTGGTAGGTGACCGTATAGTTGGTGCCTTGTGGGGAGTTGCTGCCAGGATTTGTTCAATATTGCTCTCAACATTCTTGTATAATTGCCGTCTAGCTTCTTCTCCAGCCGTTTAGTCAGCGTCCAAGTAGTGCATCCATATAGCAGTATCGACACGACCGCAGCCTGGAAGAAACTGCGTTTCATTTTATCGGTCAGGTTTGATTTCCATATGATCGAAAGCCTATCGATAGCTGTCCATGCCTTCGTTAGCCGTGTGTCGATGTCTTTAAACACGATTTTAAGTTGGAAAAGTTTGTGACAGTCTGCTGGGATTACGGCATGTGTGGTATATAGTGATTGTTTGGAATACTGTTCCTCTTGTTAGCCACTCTGTTGTAAATGTTTGGATTTTAGTCCCGCTGTATAAGTCGGTTGCTTGTTTGATAAAGATTTTTTCAAGCATAAAATGTCGATTTGTAAGCCGCAATTTACGCTAAATTTTTTCAGGCTAGCTATATTGAATATATTGAGGGCTAAAAATGATATTTGGTTTGTTTGGGTTCTTTTAAAGTAGAAAATAATGGGGTGATTAATTATATTAATTCTTTTATTGATAATTGGTTATATTGATTATTTCATTATTTAGTTTGGTAAAATTGTAAGTTAGCTAAAATCTCTGAGTGGAAATGTTTGTCAAATTGGAAAGTTCAACCTCGTGCTCGTGCGAAGATATGACAAAGGACACCTGTCATCTCGAGACGGGAAGGCCAAATGTAAAAAAAAAAATGGATTCATGTCGTGTCATAAGTTTAATGGGAATTAAGTAAAAACATAATGAAAGTTAGGGACACGTGAGATGATCATGATTATATAACGCAATGACTTAGTGAGATGACATTGCACCAATTATATACTTAATTTAAGAATATATAAACATTAGAGAATTTTGAAAATTAGTCTGTTGTCGTTTGGGTTTAAATTGCAAGTTGAGTTGAGACAAAGTTGAGATCCACAGAGCTCTTCGGGGCAGCTACAGGGAGTAGGTGACGGTGTCGTGGCAGGTGTGCCTCTGATCATAGACCCTTACACGGTCTTTCTCTCTATCTCTCTGTCTCTGTCTCTCTCTCGTGTTTCTATGAGTGCTTGAAAACGGTATTTGTCGGTCGTCCCACAAACCGGACGAGTTTGGCACAAGGCCTTTTTAAGGTGGATCTGGGCGCATGGCCGTAGCCCAGACGCGCTCAGCATTCCCCAAAAATGTCTCGGGCCCCATCGGCATTCCCCTAAAAGGGCGCCTCAGACGCCTGGCGATAAACTTAACCTCTTTGAGGAGGGTTAAAACCTGCTAGGACGACCCACTGAGGCTCGAGGTATATCCAGAAGACGGGACACACTCGACCAGATCCGTCCGTTGACACCACGGCCGGCCGACGTGTGTCCCATCTACTGGATTCAGTTGCAGTCTGAACAATAAACACCCTCGTATCTGGAACTGCCGAGTCGCCTTGTGTTTGAAGAAGTGTAACACTTATTATTGTTCGGGATGGCGCCATGGTGTTGCACTCTTCACATTCGGTACTGTGACAAGCATAGTATCACAAAAGTTTGGTTCAAATAAACGAATTCTTTAATGTCCCAATTTTATCCATGAATATTTAAAATCATATTCAAAATTTATTATATTCTATAATCTATTCTATAATCTATTATATTCATAAATCGCTATTGTATTTTTGTAATCACTTCCACTAATAATTCATGACATAAATGTGACTCCATTTTATTATTATCATTTTACTCCTTGCGAGTTTTTCACACCAGCTTTAATCGGTGGTCTTTCCCTGGAATCTAAGCGACAAGTCTCCTCATGTCTCCAGGACTCTTCTTAGTACCCTTACTAATTTTAGCTGTACTGTTGTCTCGGCGTTTTCAATTCTTCTTCTAATCTCCTGTTTCTTCCAGTCTCTTTTCCTGGTTATTATGGGGTATCAGAATATATTTCAGTTATGTGTATATTGTTGTTGGAAAATTATGATGTTTGTATCTGAGTCCTTTTTCTTCTTACCCCATTCACTTTAAAAAGCACATGCATTCCTACTGGCAACAGAGAGAGAGAAAAAGGTGTGTCCGTCTCAGTCGAGGTGGTTAAGGCTTCTAAGCAAGAGTTCCTCTTTGGTGTCCGGAAGCTCCTCTCAGTACGCGCCGATTTCACTTCTTGTCAGAGGCCTCCTGGAAAACTGTTATACTTGCATTTATCTAATTTTTATTTTTATCTATGTGATTGTCTTTTGTATAATTCCGATATTCTTTTTGATTGTTCCGAGTGCACCATCTACAATTAGTATCACCGTTACTTTCACGTTCCAAAGGTATTTCAGCTCTCTGTTAAGATCCAAGTATTTGTCTAATTCCTCACTTTCTTTTATTTTCAGTCAATGGTTCGAGTGAAAGGCAACATCTACTAAGTGACAAGTACTTTCTTCTTGCTTATTAATACTAGATCTGGTCTTCAAATCGGGATCGAGTAGCTAGTTCGTATCTTAAAGTATCAGTAGATTTATGGGTCTAATTTTCTACGACAGATTCTGGTTCGTACAAATATCATTTGCCAGTGTGATCAAATTTTTATGTCTTGCACAATTCCCAGTTAGGCATTTTTCTTATCCAGTCATGCCTACATATGTCTAGTTTTGTGTTAAATTATTACGTTAGCTAATTTAAGTGAAGTAAGTAAAGTTGGCGACCGTAGTCGAAGGCAACCCGAAGGTACTACACCGAGGTGTAGGGGAGGACGCTAATCAATTATTATTATGCTACTTCTTGCGATTTTTTTCACACCATCGTTAGCTGATGGACTTTCATGGGAGTCTAAATGACTGTAAGTCTCCTAAGGTCCCCAGGACCCTTCTAATTATCCTAGCTGGTTACAATAATGCTGCAGTGTGGATGATCTCCATTCTTCCACTGATTTCTATTTCCTTTCCAAGCCCTTGGGGACTGTCACAAATGCACAAACTACAATTGTTATCAACGTCACCTTTCAGTTCTCTGGCAAGGTCCAAATATTTTTTATCATTTCACCTATCTGCCGGGATGGCAAAATCCACTAGACGGCAAGTTTTCATTTGTCAGGATTTGGTGATCTGTATCTGTGATCTCAAGTATTCCAAAATCCCAGAAAGTTTTATATCTCATGTATATACCATTGGGTAATATGGTCAAATTTTAGTCTCTGGCACAATTCCCAATGGATCGTCTTTCCCATCTAGTCATACATAGTCTTGTACTTTTTTGTACTTGTTTGCAGCATTCATTCTTTCTTTTTTCTCTTTTTTTTTTTCTTTTTTTTTTTTTGTTATTACAGACTGCTCCAAAACTTACTCACACCTCATTATTCTTTATGGCTTATCATAATGAGCCAGGGTACTTTTTGTTTCGAGAATATATACCATCAGCAGCCATGAGTTTTCAGAACAAGTTGGTGACATTTGACGGTATGGTTTACAGCCTACCTGAAGGTACGATCATTTTTCTTTTTTTATAGTGAACAATTCAGTCATATATTCTAAGTTGAGTCAAAAGTTTTGCAATATTTTATTAATTTGCTTTATACTTCAAGTTACCATAAAAGCAACCAATCAGAGACCGCCTTGTTGCATCGTATGAAACCACCTTTCTGCCAGTTTTTTCATTTCACGTTGAAATAAGTACTCGTCTTTTGAGGTGAAGAACTCCTTCACTGAATCTTCTTCCTTTTCTTGGTTGCTGAAATGTCACGAGCACAGGAGGTAAGCCATCGATCGGAACAAGAAGTAATCCGAGGGAGCTAGATGCGGATTACATGCTGGATGAGTCATCAGTTTGATTCCCTCAAGTTTTCTGGAGTTTATTCTTTAAACTAGCATGTATGCAAATATTGCAAAACTTTTGACTCACCCGAGTACTTTTTAAAATCAGGTTTTGTACAAATTACAGAAATAATTTTTTTCTGCATTTTTTATCTCCGTTCTTGACAGAACAAAATAAACAGAAATAGTTAACATGTTGAATTAACAAAAAAATATATCTCAAGACACACTTCATTGTTATTACTTTCGAGTTATTCCAACCAAACTATTACAGCGTGAAACAACCCGTAGCGACATGTTTCCAAGTTTTAAGACGACAATCTTTTTGTTAATTCTCTCTCTCTCTCTCTCTCTCTCTCTCTCTCTCACACACACACACACACACACACACACACATGCACTTTCACACAGAGTTACGTTCTTTCTTCTATTTTTCCTCTCACTATAACAGATTCTATTTTAATCTTCTTCATAATTAACTGGTTTCGGACTAAGGTGCTTTTTTCCAACGCAGTTCCAACTTCCTCATCTAAAAGAAGTAAGGGCTGGATTCTTTACCCAGCGCCTGAGGCGCCCTAAAGATAAATACCGGTGGAATTGAACAATTTCTACTCCCATCCGGCGGAAGTCTTCATTCCTGCGGAGTACCTCTACATTAAACCGACCTTGTGTCACATTTTTGCCTTGTGGGGAGCCAAATAAATGTGTACTTGAGTCTTCTCTCTTCTCTGTGTCATTTTATGTTCTTTCTCTCTTTTATTCCAACTTATTCTCTCTCCGCTTTCTTCTTCCTGTGTTTTCTTTCTTTTGTTTTTCTTTTGAAACTTTCTTTGATCTTTCCTTTTTCTGGGAACAATATATGTACGTAGAAAAGGTAAAACAGAAGAAAAATATGTTTGATGGTTTATTTATTTGCCTACGCGTTTCAGCTTCAATCTTTTTTTGAATGCAAAAGTGTCTTATCCAAATTATTTTAGTATAAGAAATAATTATGATAGATAAATTTTGATTCAATTAGGTATCTTCATCGGGACTTGTAGAATAATACTGGTTTATATGTTTAATATATATATATATATTAAACATATCAACCAGTATTAATATATATATATATATATATATATATATATATATAAAGAGGTGCAAATAAGAAAAGCTCGTTGCTATCATAGCGGAACTGGCGTAGAACCTTTGAATATCAAAATTATGAACGTTATAATTCCTTTACTTAAGTTTCATATGTTTTCCACAATCTTTTGACGGGCCTGGGGTAAAAATGGTCAAACTAGCGTCTATATAGTGTGAGGTTACAATTGGTATTACCGTCACTTTTATATTGCAAAACCTTTTCAGTTCTCTAGAAAGGTCTTGGCACTTCGCTTTCCTTCAGTTTTACTCTGTGGTCATTAAGAACGGTAAAGTCCACAATTCGACAGGTTTCTTTTTTAATTTTTTATTTTTGTTAATTATCTCAATGTCTTGCCGTCTGGCCGATATTAAGTGATCCGCTTGTATCCCAAAATCCCAGAGAAGTTTGAGCATCTCATTTTCCAGGACATATTCTGCGTTGTGCACATACCATTTGTTTGTATGGTCAAATTTAAACTTCTTGCACAATTCCCAGTGGATTACCTTCCCCGCCTAGTCGTGTATAGTCTTGTACTCTTTCTGCGCTAATTTACTGCATTCTCTTATTATGTAATTTATCGTTTCATCTCTATCACCACATAATTTACATCTGCTGCGTCTTGTCTATTCTTGCTTTGACATACTTATGGCGTTGTTTCGGGTTGCTATTTAGAAGAGATTCAGTTTCTTTCTTAAAGTTTCCATGTCTTTGTACCATAGGACCAACGTTTTGTACTGTAAAGAAAGAAGTCCGCAGAAAAAGAAATACTCAAACTCGAAGGTAAGGCTGTGTTCACTGCAACTCGAAAAGTTCCTTCTTCTCCCTTCTTCTCGGTGGTGACGGTATGTGTGTGAGAGCTAGCTGTTTGACGCACGCCTGTCACAGTAGATGGGTCGCAGTAGACTGGGGTATGACGGGTCGGGCCTCCGGAACATTTAACGCACCCGTTTTGACAACTGCCTTCAACTCTGCCAAAATCTCATTACTTGTTTTCTTATATAGAGATTTTGGGGAACAAATCGAAGATCCTCGAAAGTTCGATGTCACTAGTGAAACATGTGATGATACATCTGTGATTATTTCAAAATCACGTCTAACTTTGCAGGTCCTTCTGTCCGCACGCGCTAGTCTCGTGACACCTTCACTGATTGACGACAGCGCCCGTCCGTAATATTACATTCTTAGCCATGTCCAAGTTTTCTCGTGTGAGATTTCACTCGTTTGTCGCTTGAAATATCTATAGAGTTAGGTTTTTTTTTTTTTATACCATTTTTGTTTACTGGTTATTTTTGTTCTGTTGATCATTGTGTTGTCTGCATTGTTTCTGGTCACTGTAATCAGTCTTCCTCCGCGCTTTTTTATGTATCGATGCAACGACACTATCTTAAATGCTGGTAAGTCCTCTTTCTCCTTCTTTTCTTGACACGTACAGTCTACTTATATTATCTCTGGGATCTAAGCCTTTATTCATTGTCATGATTTTTCTTGGTCTCTCGTCCACTTCAAGAACGGTCTTAAGTATCTCACAAGGAAGACAGCCCAGACGTTTATCACTTGATGAGATTTCTGCTATATAATTTGGTTTGGAGTAGTGTTCTCGTTCTCCTGAGATACTCTTTTTGAATTCTTCATTTCGTCTCCACTTGTTTGATGGTGTCCCTATTTTATTTTTATTATTGTTATTATTTTCAGATTTCGATAATGAAAAATGCATCCATGTTTTGTCTGCTGACTTGATGAATAAGAAATTCGCAGTGTTGCGTGAGGGAGACGCTGTCACTTTGGTTTGTTCCGGGACAAGGGTGAAAGTTTCCAGAGATTGCAAAATCTATATCGATGGATCTGAAAAACATACGTAATTTTTTTTACACTAATTTTCTGCCCGTTTTACTGTAACAATAGCTAAACAATACAGCCTCATTCAAAAATTTTAGAGTACATCAAATTTATTTTCGTTTTTTCTTTACAAAATTTTATTTCAAACAACCGGGGTTCAATCTCAGGTCGAGTCATACCAAAGACTTAAAAAATGGTACTTGATACCTCCTTGCTTAACACTTAGCAATATAAGGTATGTATCAAGTGTAAAGTGAAGCAATCCAGGGAAAGGAGTAGCGCCCTCCCCTACACCTTGGTGTAGTAGCTACTGAAAAGGGAGCCTTCGCGTCGCCCTCAACTACAGTCGCCAACTTTACATCTAAATTCTATCTATGATTCCAGCACGACATGATGATGATGATGATGTATGATCCTAATTCACTCCGTGCAGGTGCCCGTGGTGTAATTGTTATCGTCGTAGGAAATGAACACGGCGACGAGAGTTCAAATCCTGGACGAGACTGATTGCATTTCACATAGCACTAATACCCTTGGGAAAGGTATGAATCCAATTATTCTCCCTCCAGCTATGGGTAAATAGTAGGACAGACTAGGTTCTTCAGCCTTGGTTAGGCAACTAGTCTAGGAGAAGGAAAACTCTGAATTCAAACCTGTTAAACTCCGCTTAAAAATTGACCTTGTGTCATATCCTGCCCGAGCGGAGGGGTTGGTAAATAGGATAATTCACTCCGTGCAAGTTTTTCACACCAGTTTTAGTTTTCATTGGAGTCTAAGTAACAGCAATTCTCCTCAGGTCTCAAAGATTCTTTTGGGTATTCGAGCCGATCTTAACAATGCCAGGTGGGTGTCCTCGTGGTGTAATTGTTAAAGCGATGGACTGCGGAATCGTAGTACGCGAGTTCGTACTCCAGTTGCGCAATTACGTTCACTTTCGGGCAAATACCCTTGGGAAAGGTATGAACCCCCTTATCCTTCCCGCTATGGGTTAAATAGTACCACTACTGTTCTTCTTGGAGAATAGCTTCGGTATTAAATAACCTACAAAGGTTGATATGCCATTAAACAAAGAAACCAAACCAAACCTAACAATGCCATGGTCTGGATGATGTCCATTCTTCCTCTGATTTCTTGTTCCTCCAGTCTTTTTTTTCCCAGGCCTTTGGGGACCGTTCCAATTGTATCAATGACAATTAATATCACCGTCACCCTCATGTTCCACAGTTTTTTAGTTCTCTAACAAGGTTCAAGTATTTATCTACCCTTTTGTTTTCTTTTATTTTCACTATATTCATTATCATTATTATCATCCCTGGCGAAGATGCATAACGAATGGTAATTATGTGTAAAAATGTTTTTCAGCAGAAAGATTGCCCTATCCAACGGCGTTAATGTGCTCCCTGTATCCATTGTCATTTCTGGGTACATAAATTTTTCCTGCATAGGGGAATCCAGTGACATTCCTCTGTTTTCATACCAGACACCAATTTACCAAAATTTTACTCAGCTGCTATTTATAACAAGATAAAAGAATTCAAGGATACGGTCGGGAAGATTCAAGTTCTACTATCATGTAACTAATACCTGCCTCTAATGTTACATGCAAACCTTCTAAAGAAATGGGCATTACGTCCATCTTACAAACGTAGTATGCAAATACTTATTGGCTATTGGCCAAATGTATAACCAGTTGTGATGATTATGTTGAAAAATAGTGTCTTGTAGCTGTTAACTTGCTCTATCCAACGGTGTTAGGGTGCCCTCATTATCAGCAGTAGTTTCCGTAGAAATAAATAGCCAGCGTAACTTTTGGAACGTCCCTCGTACCTTATACCATAACTAGCAAAAATGCATTGCCAGTAATGAAGATTCGGTGAAAAACAACGTTTTATAGTTGAAAATTTCTATCCAAAGATGTTAAGATGCTCTCATTATCTGTTGTAGTTTCCATAGAAATAAATAGGAGGCATTACTTTCAGAACGTCTCTCGTCACATTATTGTTTTGTCTTAGATTCAGATAATTTTTTTCTTTTTTTTTTTTTTTGTTTCAGGGAACTTCCATATGAATGTCCAATGAACATGATAACGGCTAAGATGTGGGGGCCTTATTTGATTGTGAATTCTATTTTTGGTGTTGAAATCTCTTGTGACCCTGAAAACCTAAAGGTCATTCTGGATGGACCACACCTCAACAATACAATTGGACTTCTCGGCACAGCTGATGGGGATCAAGGAACAGATTTGAGACTCTCGGATAGTTCATATGCTGCAAACAAAGCGGATTTTATCAACCATTTCGAGCTGAGCCACAAGAAGGTGTGTCAACTAACCCCAGATCAGCTTAAACACCAGGGTCAAAAAAGTAGATGTTCGGACGAGATCAGAAAACGATGTTTCGATACATTTGCCTCATACAAATCACCGTTCCTGAAATGCTTCTTAACTGTCAATCCCAAATATTTTCTGGTATGTAAAGTCTTTCTTGTTGTTGTTTTTTTTCTATCTATGAGGATTTACGTATAGAAGACATTTACGTAGAGTAGACCAGCTAGATTCGGGCTTCTTCGTTCATAGCTTGTAATACAGCTTTCATGATCAATTATTGAAGTGAGAAAAATCAGTCGCCTCTCTTACAAAGAGGGTAGAATACAACTGATTAGATTTAATCAAGCATCATTATCATCATAAAGACGTACCAACAGCACATAATCTTCCCCCCCTCTCTCTCTCTCTCTCTCGCTCACTCTCTCTCTCTCTCTCTCTATCTCCCTCACCATACATCCCTATCGGTCATCAATCTTTTTAAGTCCTCTAGACGGCATCCAGTATCCGTAAACAGCTAATGAATGTAAGTTTTGGCGAGTTGGCCGACATTGGTGTGTCAATGTGCAAGAGTCCATAGGAGAACGCCGCTTAAGAGTTCGTCCTTCCTTCTTCAGCCTTACCTAGCATGTCTTATTCGTCTTACTTTGATGGTTTGTGTGATGGGAGGTAAGTGGACGTACAAATGCTGTTTTGTGAGGTGCTGCTTCCAGAATTCGATCAAAACAGCATGCAACATACCTGACTAGTTCTTATCTAGTTTTTTCTCCAGAAGTTTCGGTTAAGTCTAAGTGGTGCAGCCATACAATAATGCATGGTTTCAGCTTGGAAGAATTCCCGTTTTATTTTATCAGATATATGGTCGTTAACCTGTCAATCGTACTCTATGCTTTACTTTTGCGTGATTTGAATGAAATTCGTGGGGATATTTCTGTGTCGACTAAGCTACCTGTTGCAGAACTGGTTTTCTTTTATATTTTAGATGGGTCAAATAAAAGATATTTCAAAAGCAAAGAAAAGAAAATCCGGTGATTGGTTAAAAAATGTTGTTTGGGGTCACACGTCTGCTTTGAATTCCTTCACACATGCATATTTCTTCCGTTTTGGGGTGTAACAAGGAAAACATAAATTCTAATGCAAAAAAAAGGTTAAAACCAAAGTTTTCCTATCCTGTCGAAGGTTTGAACAATTCAACCATCGTTTTAATGACTTTGATTTAAACTATTCTAAAAACACAAGCTACAAAAATAAGCTAATTGTAGATACATTTTAATATCATGCAAGTTCGTGCCAGTTTTATAAATTTGCAGCCTTTGGAAGCGCGTTTAACGTAATGATTATCCTCGTAGGAAATGGAATCGACCACCTGAGTTCAAATCCTGGCCAGTACTGCTTGCATTTCACTAAAATGTTCTCTACCAAAAATGAAAAAGGGCTTACTTAGTAAATGCAGTCAATATCGCTATGCGATTTCACCACTCCCTGGCAGGGTAAAAGACACTGTCTCTGCTGTTCAAACAGAGGGGAAAGAGGTTGAGAATGGATTTCTGAAAATGCCAGATGACACCCACAAGGCCCACCTAACGAACATTCCCATTTTCTAAGGGAGATAGTTATTAACTGTCTCCCTGCAACAGTAACAGATTTAATATTTTCACTGCCGCGAGGGTTTACGTTCTTTTTTCTGGTCTATTTTTCCACAAATACATACTCCATTCGTATTCATTTCTCTAGTCACGAGCACGATGCGACACAGGGTGAGTTTTTAAGCGGAGTACAACTGGTGTGAATTCTGAGTGTTCCTTCTCCTATGAGGCAAGAGAAATTTATTGGTGTTATTTGTTTTGGTTTCGTTGGTAGTAGTCGGCTTTGGGGTTTTGATATCTGATTCCATTGTTTTCTTCTTACCCCATTTAATTCGTTGGCTTCCTCTGTGTCTGTGAAGGCTGCAAAAGAAGGGTAAAAAGAAAGAATACGAAGATACCTTTTAGATTTCAACTTTATTTTTGGGTTTCATACGGCTACTCTGTAGCAAGGAATGTCTTCTTGGACTATTTGAGAACAGTTGTTTCTCCCAAACAAGGTGTTGAAATGGTGGTTGATGTATCCAAAGTCGAGATGGTCGTGTCCGATGGGTGTTTTTTATAACGTTTATTTCGACGGTGTCAGCTCGCTAGCAACAGAAATGGCTTGGTATCAGGCTGCAAGACCTAACCAGCACAAGTATTCGCCGCTAGCTGCCGCGTGAAAAATGGTCCTTTCAGTGCTACGATAGAGGCTGAAGTGAGGTCGAATTTCTCTTTTGCGCAGGGATGATCCTTTTTCCGGGCATACGTCGCCCTTACCAGCCAGGAGTCTCGGGAAAATTCTTCTCTCCTTGAATTTATTTTTCTAATCCCTACAATCCTATATGGTTACAATATCAAAGTTAGAGTCCTGCATGCTCGACTATTTACTAGTAGTTCGAGGGAGAATAGTTTCATGCCTTTCCTAAGTGTATTTGTGGTTTGCGAAATGCAAACAGCCTCGTTCATGATTTCTACTCATTGGAGCAGTTTATCATACTTTTCGATCAGATTGTTGCCATGGAAACTCGTATAGGTAAACAATATTATTCACTTTGCACTGAGCAGGTTCTGGAAAAAATCATGCGTGATTTAGGCTTTTTTTTTTATGGCATATCAACTTTTGTGGGTTATTTGATGCCATCCTTGCCAAAGAAAAACAGTTATTCTATTTACACATAGATTGGTGGGGAGATAAAAGGATTCATACCCACCACATAGGCATTAGTCCGAGAGTGAACGTAATGGCGCGAATGGAGTTCGAACTCATTCACTTCGAGGCTGTTGTCCAGCACTTTAGCCATTACGCTATTGAGATCCTCCGGACACAGTTTATTGACAACAAAGACAACTCAATGTTTCGGATCTAGACGATGCACATGCTACTTTACATAATGCAAGCAACATATGTTAGGAAGGTGGTTAAAATAGTAATGATCATGAGTTGTAGGAGTTTGATAACAGTTTTATTCTGAAAGCAAGAAATATACTTGCTCAAGAAATTTTATTTTCTTTGCTCAAACACATTTGTGTTATTATTAGATTTAATGGTTTGAAAGTTTTAAGTAACTTCGTTGTCGTCATTGTCGTCGACGTTATTTTTTCCTTTTTTTTTTTTTTTAATTATTTCTCCCCTTTTTTTAACGGTCATTTTTTTTTCTGCTTTGGTTAAGTTTGACTTATTTGTTTAACGGCATATTAACTCCAAGATTTGATTAAAGTGCAACGCTTTTTATCGTGGCGTAATGGTTAAAGTGTTGGACGGCAGAATCGCCGTAAGCGAGTTCGAACTCCAGACGTGCTATTACGTTCACTTTCGGACAAATACGCTTAGGAAGGGTATGGGCCTTCTTATCCTCCCAACAATGGGTTAAACAACACCAATGCTGTTCTTCGAGAAGGATGGCTTTGGCATTAAATAACCCGCGAAGGTTGATATGCAATTAATCAAAGCAACCAAATCAATTATGATTTCAAGTATTCTGGTTTAATAATTTATACACAATTATATGGCTTCAAGCATTCCTATCCACTACTAATAATTTTCAAAGATCTATTTGACCGATAGATGAGAACTTAACAGGTACAACCACTCCCGAACAAAACGGACTTGGGAGTAATGGAAATGAAGGGGTACTCCCCTCTTTCCAGAGTTCCAGAAGTGGATCTTCGCCTTGGATGCAGTTTAGTGTCATAGCCAAAACAATCGAGACCAGAAAAATGAAACATCAAAATAATCAGATTAAATCTTAAATTCTTTTATTTAGCTCTGTCTTATTTATACTTTAATTTCAAAGGTTTTGAGAGCAGTGTCCTTTATGAAACAACCAGTATATATATTTTTTTTCTTTTTTTATAGATGCAATGTATGGAAAATGTTATCAGCTGTAAAGAAGACGTAATGAACTCTGAATTGTGTCGAGTGATGTATCTCTACGCTAGTCATTGTGCCACCAAGATGCCGATGCAGATGCCTGAATACTGTGGTTAGTATCAGAAATTTGCGATAATAATTCATTGATTATGGTGTTGATATAATCGATTTTCAAATGTGATGTATTTTATCTCGATTGTAAAGAGTTTAGTTTAGAGTATCTACTTTTCGGTAGGTAGTTCAATCACATTATGGAAATCTAACCATAAACTCCTTCGTACCACTTGCCCAGTCGGCTGGGGCTATAGAATACATCGACTGCTTCTCTGCAGAGGGGTAAGACCCCCCGGCAACGAGTGTCCTGGATATGACATTAAACAATCTGATGGTGAGGTTCCAGTAATGCTGGATCTTTCGGGAGTGCAGAGTATCCCTTTATTGCCATCGTTCTCAAGTCAACTCAGCAACGAAGCATCGAAATAGATGCAATGAAACATCGAAAATATAATTATGATAACAATAAAAGCGTTGCAGTTTAATCAAATATCGGAGTTGATACGCCGTTAGACAAATAAGTCAAACTTAATCAAAGCAACAAAAAAAAAGAAAATGACCGAAAAAAAGAAAAGAAATAATAAACTGTGTACTAGACTGAATTGCTTAGACTCTTTTGGCGTTTAAACTACGTACTTATGCAAAACTGAATTGTTTGGAACAGAACTGTTTTAGCATGCAAAACTGAATTGTTTGAAGTAGAACTGCTTTTCACATTGAAACTGTAAATACGCTAAACTGAATTGTTTGAAATTGAACTGTTTTGATGTTTAACTGTGCGTAAACAAGAACTATAATTATTCTAAACTGAATAGTTTGAAATAGAATAGTTTGACAAAACTGAATTGCTTGAAATAGAAATGTTTTTAACAATTAAACTGTGTACTTATGCTAAACTGAATTGTTTGAAATAAAACTGTTTGTTTCTATAAAAATGGATTTGGCATTAAATAACCTACAAAGTTTGATATGCCATAAAACCCAAACAAACAAACAAACTTTGTACCACACAAGGATTCTGTTTTGAACAAATCTTGGAAGCAGCAACCGACAAAACTGTAGTCGTTCGGCCACTTACCTCCCATCTCGTAAACCATTCAAGAAAAGAGAGCAAAAAATGCTGGGCCCTGCTGGTGAAGTGAGGACAAACCCATAAACAACATTCTCCTATGCACTCCTACACACGAATGCAGAAGTGTTGGCCAATAAGCAAAATTTTACATTCATCAGCTCTGAGCAGTTACTGGGTGTCGTCTAGAGAACCTACAAAGAGCGATAGTTGATAAAGACAGATGGCTAGAGAGAGTAAAACGAATATGTGCTATCAGCATGCCTTGATGATGATCGTAATGTTGTCGTGTGTGTGTGTGTGTGTGTGTGTGTGTGTGTGTGTGTGTGTGTGTGTGTGTGTGTATCTATATCAATGATAGCAATATATTTGCTAGTCAGTTTTCCATAGGCAGTCAAATAGTATGATAAATAGCTACCAAATTTAGTATGTATTCTAACAAGGTCCAGAAAAAGGATTTTAGTTTGTTATTTTAAAAAGTGGAATTTTCTTTCTCTTGATGTTATTTACCAAGTCTTTGTATATATATGGTTTACAAGCCTAATGTAGTATCAAATTGATTCGCAGCAGCCATTCAATATTATGATGATAACTTCTTCCATAAAACAAAATTAATTTTTACTACTAGATGTTAAAGTCCCATTCATAGTTTTCTGGTAATAATTCTGGTCCTAACTGCATAGAAAAAGCCTGTTATATACCAAATAATAAGTTGACGACCATTGTCAAGGGTGACCCAAAGGTTCCCTTTTCAGTAGCTACTACACCAAGGCGTAGGGGAGGGTGCTTCTCCTTTCCCAGGATGGACCCACTTTACCCTTGATGTGTACCTTATAATGCTGAGTGTTAAGCAAGGAGGTATCAAATACCATTTTTTGAGTTTTTGGTATGACTCAACCTGGGACTGAACCCAGGTCTCCCGGATCATTCGCGAACACTCTCAATCCCAGATTGAATCATACCAAAGACTCAAAAAAGGGTACTTGATGCCACCTTGCTTAACAGCATTATAAGATATGGATCAAGGATAAAGTGGAGCAATCCAGGGAATGGAGTAGCGCCATCCCCTACACCTTGGTGTGGTAACTATTGAAAAGGGAGACTTAGGGTCACCCTTAACTACAGTTGCCAACTTTACTCAAATAATTATAATCATTTTTAAATTTATGGTTTTCTATTAGGTGAGGGTTTTCTAACAACATGCAATAATAAAAAAAGCCATGTAAGAGATAACTGATTATAAAAAATTTAATTCCAAATTTCAAAGGAAAAAAAAATTAGTGAATTATTTTCCTAACATAAGTAATTATTCACATTTGATAAAATTTTACTAATTAGGCTAATTCTCTATGCTGGAGTTGTAAAATAGTTGAATAGTAACAAACAAAAATGTTTAATTCAATAAATTCCTTCAGTTTAAGTGCCACTTATTTAAAATTTAAAATTTAAAAAATATTCTAACTCAAGCAATTTTTCACAGATTGATATTAACTTTATTATAAAGATATGATAAGCCAATCACTTTTCTGATGGGGGGAGATCTCATGGTGTACTGATTGAACATGGATTTTAACATTGTGGTAAGTGAATTCAAAATTTAGTCCCACTATTATTAACCCCTTTATTTACCTAGCTATGAACTAAATAGTACCACTGTTGTTTTTTCAGTAAGAATGGTTTTGGCATTGAATAACTTATGAAATAAAACAAAGAAACCAAGCCAACTTGTTTTTGTCATGTAAAGTTATCTTTTATTGTTATTATTTGTAATTGCTAATGGTAAATATTTATAGTATAGGACAAAATATTTATAGTATAGGACAAAAAATATTTATAGTATAGGACAAAAAAGAACAAACAGTGAAAAAAAAAACATTTTTTATTATTGCCACAAATTTTAATGGAATTTCAACGGCTTAGACATGCATAGGAAGTGATTATTTTGGTCTTTTTTCAAATTCAGACTTCAATTTATGAGCCATAAACAAAGGACTAATCAATAATTAAAATATCAAATCAAGGAAAAAAGATTCTTAGAAATTTCCTATTGTTGGTATTTCTGAGAATTTTCTATTTAGAAAATTATGATTTTCACAAAGAACATAATCACTTCCTATGTTAATCTAAGGCATTAAAGTTTCATTAAAATTTGTGTCAATAATAAAAGAAATGGTTCAGATTTTTCACTGTCTGTTTTTAGGGGTATTTTTGGTCCAGTAATATAATTAACAACAAATAATCTTTTTATAAACAATCAACATCAAAGTGTTGATCTTTTTACTCCAAGTAGACATGTACTTCATCATGTAAGTTGCATGTTTTTATTCCACTCCTCCAAAAATGAATACTAATTTCCATCTTTCTTTTTATAATCCAGTTATGTGCGATGAGGGCCAGGGCAAAAAATGGAAGGTCTCAACCAAAAAACAAAATCGAGACATTGTCATTATAGTAGATCAAAACCAAGAGATCAATGGATTCAGACCATTATATTATTTTATGAATCTGTTTGAAAATGCTAAAATTGAAAAAGCACAAATGGGTCTGGTGGCTTGTGGAGGAGAAGGTATATTTGAGCATCCAAATGTTTTCACTATGGATGGAAGGTAAGGCTTCAGATTTCCACAATAAACCTTGACTATGGCTTTCTAAGCCTTAGTCAAGGTTTATTATTATTAAATGCTAAATTTTAAATTTGTCAAAGTTCATTATTATTGAATACTGTTAATAATTAACATTTTTATAGGCCTTAAAAGATAAAGTATCATTTCTTTTTTTTTTTTCTTTGGTTTATTCATTTTCACAAATGCACAGCAAACAAGACAGTTTTTACCTTAGTCTTAATGTTGTAATGAATTAGTATGATGCTTTGTTGGTACGTCTTTTTAGCCCTCAAGCAAAACGTAGCTTAGATCTGGCATAGATTCACAAGTATGAGGCATCTAGTGAGAATCAAACTCACTACTCAGAGGTAATTGATCTGTGAGACTAGCTTACAAACCATTACATGATAACAAGGTGCCCATGTATGTATGTATGTATGTATGTATGGATGTATATATCTGTATGTGTATACATGTATATGTATACATTTTCTCATATATATATATAACTCCAAGAGTCCTTCAGATATACACAATATTCTGATACATAGATGTACAAGTTCATAGATGTACAAGTGGTTGCCGAAAAGATCTTGGCCGAACCAAGAAAGAAATTATTGATTTTTAATTTTTATTGATTGTTTTGGAAGCATTAAAGAATCCTGGGAAATGAAATGCCAAGTGTGTTGAATTTTGGTAAGAATATATAGAAAAGCATGTACGTTTTATGACTCTTGGACATTCTTTTGTCAGTCTGGCTGAGAGCTTTTTAGCACCTTATAAAAATAGGCAATATGAGGACTTATTACTATTATATTATTATTAATATGTAACAACAATGATGAAAAAATTATATTAGTAAATCTTTACTGTTACTTATTTAAAAGTTAGATGGGAATTGGAACAACACTACTGACAAAACTGAAAACCAAATGGCAAGACATTAAAAATCAAACTCCTGCACACACTTATCTTAATCTTTTTGTATATTTGTGAATCCTGGACCTTCACTGCTGACTTCCAGAGACCAATTGAAGCCCTTGAGATGAGATGCTACCATAAGATCGTGTACATTTCGAACAGAGATCACATCAGAAATTAGGAGGTCCGAAAAATAATAACTGCAGCCTTTAGGTCACGTGACAGCCTGTTTAGCATTATGAAGAAAAAAATCATGAAGTATCGATATGTAACTAGATCATCAACCCTGTCAAAAACCATTCTGCAAGTTCTCGTCAGCTTGTATGCGATGTGGACCAGTGGCTCAGTGGTAGAGTTTTAGCTCTGCGTTCTGTGGTCACTGGTTCAATCTCTAGTGGGAGAGATTTCAGTATACACTGATGATGAGACCTGTTACGGTCGAAACAGCTGTCCTGTGGTCTGTATGTCACGTGCAAGTGTTTGCCAGATTTTCTAGTCACAGTAATTCAATTTACAATACAATTTCTGTACTTTAAAAAAAAAATGAAAATGTATAAGTGATTGCCTTTCATCACTGGTGCCTCTACAACCGCCCCACCAGAGGTTACAAGATTGATGATGATGATGATGATGATTAGTAGTAGTAGTAGTAAACTACTTTTATGCTCTGTTCTATACTGACATTTTCTTTCCACATATCTATTTTTTTTTTACTTTTTATAATAATGATCATTCTATAATGAGTGGAAATAAAGAAATGGTCTCTAAATTTGATCTCTCCCCCCACCCACATATCTTTTGGAACCCATTAATACAAACAATGCCATGACCTATTTAACCTCAGATCAACATGTAAAAGTCAAATTTAGTCATATACCTAATTGTTTTCTATTTGATTTTTTCTATGCCATATTATTTGTTTACTGCTAGTAGTTGTTGTAATAATAATCTTGTCTGAACTTCATAGAAGAAACATTATGAAAATCTGGGGGCCTCTCACAAAGGTGGAGTTTTGAAATTTGGGAGTCTCTCACAAAGGTGGAGTCTTAAAATCTGGAGGTCTCTCACAGAGGTAGAGTTTTGAAAACATTATCAATTGATCCTAGTGATGAAAGAAGTTGGCAAATACACATTTACTCTTTTGACATCCGAAGTAGATTCAATTAAAACCAAAAATGAGAAACTTTGCATTTTGAGTTTTAACAGTTGAATTTCTGGGGTGCTATGAAGTGGCTGTTTATTTTATTTAAAGAATTTTAGAAACCTTTTTTTAGGGATTTCAATATTCTCCTTAGAAGATGCAAGGGGTTTTCTCCTCACTATTAAAGATAGTTTGGAAACTCATAAAGATGGTTATTAGCACTTTAATAAACATGGGAACCTATTAATGTTTGGCCAAGAGATTGAAAGAGAAAGAGACAAAGAGGGTGATGGTGCATGTATTATGTGTGCATTTGTCTACACGTGCATGTGTGTGTGTGCATGCCAGTAAACTTTTTAGCAATGAAAAACCATTGTTATCCTTTGAATTCAGAAATATCTTACTCCCTCCAGTTATTTTCTCAGCTGAAATAACAAAATTTAATAAGTCCATTCCTATAACAAATTACTTGAAATATATTTCTGCAGTGAATAATTTCATCTGTTTTGATTTGCAGACATTTTGGTACAGAGAACACTCTAACAAAGGCTTTGAAGACACTTAATGAAGGCATGAAACCTCGTAAGGATGGTGACCATCATGGTATGAATCATGGAGGTATGTCTGATGAACATATGAGCCATGGTCATGATGATAAACATAGACATGAAGGCCACATACCTCGTTTGCATATTGACCATAGCCCTCATCATATTGGCCACCGAGTGACAGACTTACATCAAGCTTTAGAATGGGCTTCTGATTACCCATTCAAACCTGACTCAGGACGTATGATAATGTTATTTGCTGATATGACGGTAAGACATTTACTTCCTTTTAATCCCAAAGCTTTGCATAGAGGTTTAAGTATATTATTCGAAAAAAGATTCAACACAAAAATATAGTATAACTGGCCATTTGTATAAGCTATTATATCATATTTAAGTTTTATATTATCGATGATATCACTGGTAGATTTTATATTATCAATGATATCGCCAGTAGAGTTTATATTATCTATGATATCACAGGTAGCGTTTATATTATCTATGATATCACAGGTAGAGTTTATATTATCTATGATATCACAGGTAGAGTTTATATTATCTATGATATCACAGGTAGAGTTTATATTATCTATAATATCACAGGTAGAGTTTATATTATCTATGATATCACAGGTAGAGTTTATATTATCTATGATATCACAGGTTGAGTTTATATTATCTATAATATCACAGGTAGAGTTTATATTATCTATGATATCACAGGTAGAGTTTATACTATCAATGATAGCACAAGTAGAGTTTATTTTTTTCTATGATAGCACAGGTAGAGTTTATATTATCTATGATATCACAGAAAACAAGAAAATTTGTTTACATAATTCTTCAATTATGCAACAGCATATATAAGCTTGATGGGAACTATACAAGGATGCTAAATATCTATGTGTGTCTGTGTGTGTGTCTATGTGTATGACTGTGTCTGTGACTGTGTGTAATATTATAATGAATGTGTTTTTAACAATTATTCTTTTTTCATTTTTAGATATTGAGAAACTTAACAGATCTGGGCAGTATCTTGGCCACTGTTGTTGAAAAAGACATTATTGTAAACATCTTTACAAATACAAAGGAACTTCTTGGCAAGAAAGCTGTGGGTATAACTGCATCTGGAAAAGTTTTAACAACCAAGAAAAAGAAACATATTGAACCAACACCACTGGTAAAAGACATTTCTTTTTTTTTCCCAATGTAACTCGAAAAAAGTTTTAAGCAAACATCTTTGAAATTAGGAAATTCAAAAATATATCACATCTTTTTATTAAGTCTTTGCGGGCCATTAGCCTAATGAGTAGAGGGTTCGCCGATGGTCAAGGAGATCAGGGTTCAAGCTCAGGTCAAGTCATACCAATGACTCAAAAAATGGTACTTGATGCCACCTTGCTTAATACTCATTATAAGGTAAGGATCAAGGGTAAAGTGGACAATTCCAGGGAATGGAGTAGCGTCTTCTCCTACACCTCGGTGGGGTAACTATTGAAAAGGAGCCTTCAGGTCACCCTCAACTAAAGTCGCCAACTTTACAACTTATTTATTAAGTCTTTGATTTGGATTTTACATTAAAGATTTATACTGTAACCACTTAGGTGAGTTAAAAGTTTTGCCATATTTTAGTAGGGTGAGGCACAATTTAGCTGCATGGGATAAGCAAACATGATACTCTCCAAGTAAAACTCACAGAATTTTCTTCTATGAGAACAGCCTCAAAATCCACAGTTTTAAGCCAACTTGACTTTGCCTGATTATCAAGGTTCTAGCAACCTGAGCAAAGTTTCTTTGACCGTCAATGTACTGTAATCAACAGCACCTTCAAATGCTTTTGGTTGCTTCTGTGGCATTAAGACCCAGTTCAAATTCATGAAGCATAAGTTCCTAAATTTGACTATGCTGCAATTTCATCTGTACAGCTTTCAAATCACGCATGATGTGAAACAATGCACAACATATCAGCACACCAACTACCACAATACAATAAACCACAATAGGTTCCTACCATGGCTTGAACTGCTTTTATCATTGCCATCAAGTCATGCTGACAATGTGGATTTTCCTGACACTCTCTCTCTCTCTCTCTCTCGCTCTCTTCCCATCCATCCCTATTATTCTTTGCTCCTGTCAGGTCTTCCAAACTACATCCAGTGTCCACACAAAGCTAATGTAAGTAAGTTCTTGCTGATTGGCCAACACTGACACATCCATGCAAAGAGGTCCATATATAACGGTTTTTCATTGCTTCTCCAGTTGTGTCTTGTATAACTTGTTCAACTTACTTGGATGGTTTGTGAGATGGGAGGTAAATGACCATACAACTGCTGCTTTGCTTCCAGGTTTTGTTTAAAATAGCACATAGCATTCTTGTGTAGTTTGAATCTACCTTTTTCTTCATACATTTTCTTAGCATCCATGTGGTGCATCCATACAGTAGTACTGACACAGTCACAATCACATGATATACACAATGCATTTAGCATGTACCAAAATAGTGCAAAACTTTTGATTCACCCACATATCTCAATTTAACCCATACTCATACACTTGCTCTATAGACTACAGAATTTGGGGAAAAAATTCTCCTGCATAATGCACTCTGACTTTTTAGATAGCTAGATTTAACCTAAATTTAGACGGGGTGTCCTCGTGGTGTAATGGTTAAAACGATGGACTGCGGGATCATAGTAAGCAAGTTCGTACTCCAGTCATGCTATTATGTTCACTTTCAAGCAAATACCCTTGGGAAAGGTATGAACCCACTTATCCTCCCAGCAATGGGTTAAATAGTACCACTACTGTTCTTCTAGGAGAATAGTTTTGGCATTTAATAACCGACAAAGGTTGATATGCCATTAAAACAAAGAAACCAAACCAAACCTAAATTTAGCATTTGTTTAATGTTTTATCAATTTGTAACAATCAAAAATAAGAATTTGAATCATTTACGCTATGTCATCAAACACAAAATTTACATAGTATATAGGGAAAATGCATGGGCATGTTCACACAAAAATGCATCAAACTTGGGACAAAAATAAGCTCTTATAAGGAGAAAAAGAATTATAGACAAGCATATTCCAAAGGATAATTCTCAGTAATGATAAAAAACACATTATTTTGGACTATAAATATAACTTACTTTCGACCATCCTGTCCTCAATAGAGTGAGGCATGTGATCTGAAAAAAGTTAATTATATAATTCGCATGAATAATATGCACTCTTAACTTTTGGGCAGAAAAATTTGGAAAAATTGTGTCTTAAACACAATCAATTATGATGATTGTATTTCAATGTTTTATTAATAGTTTCTCTGATCATTTCTCCTCTACAGTAGGCAGTTTGTAAGAACTGCCTTAAAATATAAACACTATCCCTAACACATGCACAGAGGGGTTCATGTGATAACAGCTATTGTTGTATACTCATATGCAGATGCATGCAGAACACAACGACACAATGAAGATGCAATGACAATGAGCGACACAGTCTTTTAGAAAAATATACCTTTCACTTTATTTGAAAGGTTGCATGTGAGAGAGAGTTGGAGACCGAACAGAACTGCAACATATTGACCCCCACTCTTATGGCCATCAGCGTCTCTTTCTCACTCTCCAGGGATGCTCAACCAGAGGCCTTGGGGCCCACTCTGCTGGATGCTGGCTTTTTCTACCACATCTTGTCACCAACAGGTCTCCAAAACTGGTCTCCAAACTCATCTGATCTCCAACTAACTGACTTCCTGTCTTCACCGAGTTATATAATAGTTCAATCCCTCACTCAATATCTTTGAAATGGCATGTTTGATCGTCATCAAGCAGAAATAACTGTCATGCAGTTCACAGGTCACTCTCTTCCGGTGCATCAATCTAGGACTGTACTGCGGGATTTTACCTTGTCCCATATTGTCAGCCAAGCCTGCCTACGCGATTTCTTCCCATAACTGCCCATCGGAATGTGTCACTTCCGCATTCTTTGGAATGGCATGTTTGGCCAGGTCGAAGGTCAATATACAACACTATTAGTATTATTAGTATTAAACATTGTAGGAAATGGAATTGGTAACCAAAGTTTAAATTCTGGATCAGGCTCTTAGCATTTCAATTCCATGCAAATGACCTAGGGAAAGACATGAATCCATATTCCTCCCCCTGTTTAAGCAGAGCAGGGTGGATATTTAAAGTAACCAATCAAGGGTAAGGAAAACACTGAATTCAAACCAGTTTCCCACTTGCCCTGTCGGCTGGGGCTGTAGAATATACCAACTGCACCTCTGCATTGAGGTAAGACCCCACCCACAACAAGTATCCAAGATATGACACAAAACAATCTGAGATTCCAGTAATGCTGGAACTTTGGAGAATGTGAAATACCCCTTTATTGCCATCTTCCAGGTCCACTCTAGCCCAGAGTGATAGTGCCTGATAGGGTCCTATCAATGGGTCAAATACAACTAAATTGTATACTATTTTTGACATTTAAACTGAACTTACTCAAAACTGAATTGTTTGAAATAGAACTGTTTTGGACACTGAAACTGTACTTATGCTAAACTGCATTAATTGAATTAGAATTGTTTCACTAAACTGAATAGCTTGAAATAGAAATCTTTTTGACAATTAAAGTGTGTACTCATGCTAAGCTGAATTGTTTGAAATAGAACTGTTTATTTGTATGAAAATGGATTTGGCATTAAATAAGCTAGAAAAGTTGATATGCCATTAACCCAAACAACTAACCAGTTTTACACTGTTTAAAAAATTAACCTAGTGTTGCATCCTGTTCTTTGCTGAGGGGTTGCATATGCAACTATACATGTACATATGTATACATACACGTATGTATTCATATTATATATATATATATATATATATATATATATAGGGTATAAGAAGTGGTTTTCTTGGTGGTGGTTAATTGTTAGTTTTGTTGAAGAAGTTCTGAGTTTCATATCTGAATCCTTTTTTTTTTCTTACTCCATTCACTTGTTGTCTTCTTTTGTCAATGGAAGCTGTAAGAGAATTAAGGATGTAAGAAAAGAGACAAGGATAATTTCAGACTCAAACTTTGGAGGAGATTATGAATATTCTGTGGTGAAAATGTTTTTCCGAACCAGTAGAAATAGTCACATTTCCCAGACAAGCAGTATGAAGAATATTATAGAGTCATTTTCAGCAATTACCAGTTAAAGGGTTCATCGCATGTCTTGCTGGGTACATTTAGCAGTAGAAGACACAGCGTGCTGTTCTGGACTTTGCAGGCATGTACTGTGCCCACCAGCAGCAGACACAAACAGATCCTTTCATTCAAGGTGTTAATAGCTTAATGAGGAATAATTTCTCCTTGGCATCAGGAATCCCCTCTTTTTAGGTATACATTGATTTTGCTTCTTGTCAGAGGCCTCTTGGGAAAACATTATTTTTTTAATCTATTTTTTTAATTTAAAAAAAAAATTCTAATTCCCTATATATATATATATATATATATATATAAAGATGAACAAAAATCATAAGACAAAGAGAAACATTTATTTTATGTTATTTCTTAACTAGTTTAGTTCTTAGTCAGGAGAAAAGTTTTTATAAAAAATGTTTTTCAGAAAGTTTTTAAAATAGTTTTTAAAAGAATTGACATGCTATAAGAAAAATGATGAAAAATGAACTAGAAATGTAGACTATCCATTCATTGAATAAAAAATATTTTTTACTGTTCAAGTGTATTCAACTGACCTTTATATATCTGCTATCTGGACACCTATCATTGAGCTCACCATTTGGGAGATATATGTTAAACATCTGTTGGGATGGGTTGGTTTTCAAATTATCCATGATACTTGTACCTTGGTTTGTTTATTTGTTTATTTAGGTGTTTATGTGTCAACCCAAATCAGTCCATACTATTTCAAAGCAGCAACATTCTGTTTGATTTAGAGATTATTTTTGTGTGTTTCTATTATTGCAGCAGTATTGTCCTCTGCACTTTATATTCTTTCTATGATAGTTAACTATGCATCTCTATTAAAATGCTATATTTTGGCATTAGGCAGCAATCTTTGTTTTAAACCTGTTTTTATGAAAATCACAGAAATATATGGTTTTCATAGGTTTTTACTGATTTTCTTTGTTTTTCACACAAAACTATGAATGTTAGATTTAAGATGACTTAAAAATTGTCAAAAATGCTCTTACTGAGTTCTGTCAATCATCAACAAATAGATATACAAACTCAAATTACATATTTTTGCAAACAATTTACATTTCATAATAGTTTGCTTTAAATGAACACTAAAATATTAATTTAGATTTTTAATGCAACAAAAACCTCATACATCAAAATTCATCTGAATTCAAAAACAATAATATTCCAACTTTACTCAAAATAATTACTAATGATGATTTATAGTACTTAAAAAGAAATTTCTGGACAATTTCTTCACAAACTTTAACCTAACAAAAATACTGTCCAGGAAGATAGAAATAAATTGTAAAAATATTAAAATGAACCTTGTTTGTGGTCTTTAACAAAGCTTTATATATATATATATATATATATATATATATATATATATATATATATATATATATATATATATATATATGTATGTATGTATGTATATATATATATATATATATATATATATATATATATATATATATATATATATATATGTATATATATATATATATATATATATATGTATATATATATATATATATATATATATATTGGCCTAGTGGGTAAAGTGTTTGCCAATGGTCCAGGAGACCAGGGTTCAATCCTGGGTCAAGTCATATGGTACTTGATACTTCATTGCTTAACACTCCGCATTATAAGGTATGTATCAAGGGTAAAACGGAGCAATCCAGGGAAAGGAGTAGCACCCTCCCTTACACCTCGGTGTAGTAGCTATTGAAAAAGGAACCTTCTGGTCGCCCTCGACTACGGTCGGCAACTTTACTTTACTTACTATATATATATATATATATATATATATATATATATATTTATGAAAGAAAGAGAACTGAACTTACTAACAATGGTCTGTTAGCTAGAGAGAGAGAGGATATGAGGATTAATAAATTAAAGGAAAAGTTTAAATGAAAAATATTAAAAATAGGAAAATAAAATGAAATAAAAATGTCCCATAATTCCACTGCTGCTAAAAGTTTCACTGTGAGCACAAAAAAAAGAACGTTTCTTTGAGTGCATTGCCAGTCAACTGAAAACAAGTGCATTTTGCAGACCCTCCAAAATGAGCTATCCTTACTCAATAACTTTTATAATATTAATTCATGGACTAAATAGAAAAAAAAAATTCCTCGAAAGAAGCCATAAGTGTGTGTGTGTTTGTACGAAATGTTACAAAATGACAAAAAGTGAATAATAAAAATACAGTTTAATTTAAAGTGATTGAACGTAAAAAAAATTATCTAGAAATTCATCAAATAGTTGTACCAAAAGTTTCTTCATATAAGTTCAACTTATTTTTGTTCTCAATTTAATTAGAAATTAAATAAGTCGAAATTTTATTTGTTTATAGTGTTTTATTGTCTGCGGTGATATCACTGCGCGGAAATCAGCCTCAAAAAGTGATATCGTCATTGGCCTAAACAAGATTCTATTTTGTGTTTTCAGAGAAAATAATACGATGTCGTGTACATTTTAGAGTTACTTCCCTTGGATTGGTTTTCCGACAACGTGTATAAAATAACTGCAACGAATGAAACAACTGGATCAATTCAAACTTAGAATTTATTCATCTCAATACATTGTCTGACATCATTTGTTACAACATGATGGCTAAATTTAAATATCTAATACTTTTCTTTAACAAAAAATACTTTTCTTTTGAGAAGATATCACCTTGAATACACACAGAAATACTGATGATTTTAATATTTTGTTACACATTTCCTCAATTGTACAAAACAAATTATTTATTTTCATTTGCACTACTTAAATTGCTTTAATTTCAAATAAATTTAATAGTTTCTTATTTTCTTAAATTATATACTATTAGATACCTTTGATAAATGTAAATAAGTTATATTGATTTGATTAAATTAGATTATTTATTAAATTATTATCTCACTTCATAAATTTTTTAAAGTCTTTTAAACTAACAAATCTACTGTTAAAAAGAAAAAAAGAAAATTTCATATTTACTAATTTTTTTAAACTGAATATCTAAGTATTAAGTCCCCATAATACAACACAGTATATTGAGATAATCTTTCCTTTTAATGAATTGATTTGGATTCCAATGGATTTGACCAGTAAATCTTTCAAATACTTTTGTATAATCAAGACAACAAAAGAAATTTTTCAAAGAATAATGTTTACTGTATTATATTCGGAAGTATCTCTGATTTTATTAATTTTGCAATATGCAAAATAGAAAATGTGTCATATATAAAAGAAAGTATTTCAAAATTATTTTAAATGTATAATTTCAATTTCTGTACAGTCAGAAAATTTATCATTAAGCATGGGATAAAGAGATATGTTTGATCATTTTGAATCAGCAATAGAAACAATAAATTTTACTAACCTGTAAGCAGCCTTGGGCAAGATATCTTACCTTAACATATTATCAATTTACAATCGCTGATAGATAATTCAACTCAAATGCTTGTTTTTGTTTGTTGTTGTTTTTTGTTGTTGTTTTTGCAAAATATGATTATATTGAATTTTATTTTGCATTTACTAATGCAAAAGAAAATTGCATATTTACTTTGATGGTATAACAAGTAGTGAATGTTTGTAGGATTTTGTACCATATTTAGAAATCCATGTTTTAAGATATTTCATCCTTTTACATGGCTGCACACCATTTAAAAGATCAAGGGAGATGACAATCATTACCTCAATAATCAGTACATGTGTGTACATTAAAATCTAAGATAATTTTCTCATTCCATCAATAGGAAATTGGTTTGGTGATGATGAAGTCATATTTCAAGATGATAATGCATCTTGTCACAAAGCCAATGACATGGCTAGTGATCATTCCACATGTAAATCAAACTGAAAATTTAGGAAGGAAATCTTTTTTAAATGGTTCATGAAAAGGTTCCATCAACCAAATATATATTAACTGTGAGTTGAAAAAGTTTGAACCAAAATCGATTTGGGGATGATTGAGTAATTTTTAAGACAATGATACATCTTATCACAGAGCCAATGGAATAAAAGATTTTCTTCTGAAAAAGTATATAAAATCAATGATTTGAGCAGTAAACAGTTCTGATCTAAATCCAATTAAAAATTTGTAGTGGAAATTATTAGAAGAACTTTCGGATTTTTTGTTCTATTTTTTCTGATATAAAAATCACCATAAATAATAAAAATCATCAAATCTGTATCCTTGTTTCTTTTTTCAAACAGATTGAATATTTTTCCCTGATAAAGAACACAAATGGAATCCTCTGGAATATTGAATCCATTCTGAGTAAAAAGCCAACACAAGGAAAGATAATGAAGATAATAAATGAAGAATTTGAGGAGCAGATGGCACTGAAGAAATGTCGTGAATGCAAGTGTGCTCCACCTAAACATGAACTGATGGGAAGAGTTCAGTGTGTTGCATCAACTTGCAACAAGTGAGATAAGAAGAAAACTTAGGGCATTTATTCTGTTGATAATTTTGTAAAACAAGACAAGTTACAGACATAGAGACTATTCTTATTTGATTATTTTATTTTTTGCAATCTTTTTTTTTCTTTTTTAAAATTTTATGACAATTTTAAGAAAATCCTTATATAAACACTCAAACTTCCTTGGAATAAATAAGCTATTGTTTTGAGTTAATTAGTATGTATAGATGTAAAATCCTATGTAGACTGCAATTTATATATACATATACAATATTATATTATTACACATATTCAATATTATGTTATTCTTAATTTCTTTATTTTGGCATCACTCCAAAATTCAAATGGAATGTGTTATCTTTAAATTGTAATTTGATCTTCGGAGAATTAAAAAATTTTTTTTTTCATTTTGAGGGAAAATTTGCCAAGGACTTTTTATAAAAAAGCTCCAGGTTGTGGAAATCAAGAAAATTTCTGCACATCAAATGATGTATAAATGAATACAAACATGCATAAGTAAATTGATTATATACATACCCATACAATTATGTACACATGAAATTATACTTATACAGATAAACATATACAAATGCTAAGAAGCCAACTATAAATATGCTTAGAAATAGATAAATACATAATTATATATACACACTCATTCATATATATATATATATATATATATATATATATATATATATATATATATATATATATATATATAAATTCCAAGAAGCTAAAAGAGGAGTCTACACAGCATGATACCAAAAGTAGTGGACTGTGACCTTGAAGTAAGCAAATTTGAACTCCTGCTGCACTATTACATTCACATGGAATGAATCTTCTTAAGCCCACAGCTTCTATTCTTCTAAAAGGGTGGCTTTGGCATTAAATAACCCACAAAGGTTGATATGCCATTAAACAAAGAAACCAAACCAAAGGAAATCCGAGAAGCCATAAACATTCTTATGAATGCGCACACACATATGCCATGTAAGTTTCCTATGTACATCAAAGAATCAGAATGTTTTTACATACATAAATACTCTGAAAACCTAAATGTAACTAAATATATATATATATATATATATATATATATATATATATATATATATATATATATATATATATAAACATGAACATAAAAGAGTGGAAAACACTGAAAGACAGAAGTAAAGGAAAAGAAATTTTTTTTTAATCAAAATAAATTTATTTTGATAAATTCAGAATGATGAATTGTGAATGTTTTATAGAAAAATTATTCAATTTAAGTAACAAACGTCTCTTTATAGAAATTAAAACATTTCAATTCAATAAATGAATTTCATAAAAATGAAAAATGCAAACTAATCTGAAAGAATGAAAATTTTCATTTCCTATTATTTCTCATCTATTTTACTTTTTATGTATGAATTTTCTTTTTACAATTTTCATATTAAATAAACAGACATTTGTATTTCAATTGTTTTTTGTCTGCTTATTATTCTCTACTTATGTTACATATCCCATCAAAAATGATGGGATATGTTATTATTACGGAGGTACCCGTGGTGTAATTGTTATCGTCGTAGGAAATGAACACGGCGACCCGAGTTCAAATCCTGGACTTGACTGATTGCATTTCTCATTGCACTAATACCCTTGGGAAGGTATGAATCCAATTATTATCCCTCTAGCTATGGGTAAATAGTAGGACAGACTAGGTTCTTCAGCCTTGGTGAGGCAACTAGTCTAGGAGAAGGAAAACTCTGAATTCAAACCTGTTAAACTTCGCTTAAAAATTGACCTTGTGTCATATCCTGCCCGAGCGGAGGGGTTGGGTAAATAGGATGTTTTATTATGATTGATCAAATTTTTGGTCTGATTTCAATCAAACTTTCTGGATTTGTTAGATTCATGCCTGTAAAGGTTTTAAATTGTATAAGAAGATCAAGCTCAGACTGTTTTAAGTCAGATTTCTCTCTGTTTTTTATACCCTACAGTCACCTTCATTGTAAAAGGGTATCTATTTTACTTATCACTCTCTTAGTTATCATTACAAGATCTCTCTCTCTCTCTCTCTCTCTCTATATATATATATATATATATATATATATATATATATATATATATATATTTAGACTCCCAAGTACACAAAAGTATGGAGGTATACTTATTGGAAATGGAATCAGTGACTCATTCAGCTCAAAACCGGAATGAGACTGTTTGCCTTTCACTTTGTGCTAATGCCCTTTGGAAAGCATCTATCAATCTGTTCTCCCCCCCACACCAGCTATGAGTTAATAGTAAGACAGACTGGGTCCTTTAGCTTCGATTAGGCAACCAGTCTAAGAGAAGGAAAATTCGGAATTCTAATCAGCTGTATTCTGCTTAAAAAATTGACCTGCTTGTGGCAGAGAAGTTGGGTAAATGCGTATGAACACTTAGACTTTGTCTGTTATGGCCAAGTGTAGAGTCAATAAGATGGAATTCATTTTAATCAATGTGTTGCCCAGCTAAAAAAAAGATTAGAAACTCATTTAAGTTAATACTATTCCTCTGAATATTTATTTGAAATATTCATTAGTTTTTAGTGTTTTTTTAAGATAACTGACATCTCTAAACAAAGCCAAAGTTTTTTTTTTCCATATGCCAGACTCAGTATAAACAAGGCAGTAACCCATTGTAAAAAATGATTTAAAAACTAAAACACACTTTAAGTTATAAATAATTATGCTAAACTTGAATAAAAGTGTCTGTATAATTTTTATCTTTCATAATATTCATTTTACAACCCATATATAATATGGGAAAGAACAGCTAGTTTAAGTAATTTGACAATTGCATCCAACTTATGATATATCAAAAATATTAAGTTGCTTGATATTTTCAAGTTTATATTCAACACAACCTGAAACCAAAGGTAGGATGAGAGGGTAAGTAAAAATGATTCTCTGCCAAAGTTGAAATAAATAAATTAATGTTGTGTTTATTTTTAAATTATTTATACTGTCTTCTCCTTTTTCTGTTTCTTTTGACATAGTTTCAAGTTCATTTTCTAAATACATTTTGGGATCATTTAAGTGCTGACGGTTCATTCACTCTGTCTTATCTTTCAAATGCAACTCTTGCAGCGGTATGGCCTCTTATTGCATCTTCTATTCATTTATCTGAGAGTAAAAATAATCTACAAACTAAACATAATTTAAGATACAAATAAATGAATAAATTAATAAATGAATAAAGATATAAATAAGTTTATGGTACTTTATTTTTCAGTGATTGAGGGATTGATATTTATGGCATGTCAACCTGTCAAGGGTTATTTTATGCCATGTGGTTAGGGAATTGCATTCATTGTATGTCTATATTCACATTTTCTGAGTTTTTTTGATATCAAGTTCAAATAAATTGCATATAGTTGTATAGTTTCAGGTTTACTAATAATTACACGGTTTCAAGTTATTATTTTTCTCTAATAATATTAGTTATTTATTTGTACAAGGTTATATAGCTCCAACTAACTAATCTTTAGTAAACAATTGTATCTTTAAGTTACTAATCTTTAGTAAACAATTGTAGCTTCAAGAAACTATTCTTAATAAAAATAATTTACAGTTATATGGCATCATATATTCCTTCTGAATACAAATAATTTTAACAGATCTCTTTGACACATAGATGCAACCCTAAAAAGGGGACCTGGGAGTAATATAAATTAAGGAATAATCCACACTCTCCAAATCTCCATAACTGTAGCCTCCCCATCAGATGTGATTTAGTGTCTGGCTATCTCTGTAGAGGATACAGTCAAAATATTCTAAGCCTTGCCAACAGAGTATTTTATTTTTCATATTCAAACAACAGAAAAGTCTATTTATAATATATCAATGGGACATTCAACATTGATTAATTATAATTTTATCCCTCGAGCTTAACTTAAAATTCTATTTCTGTTAATAATTGTAAGAATCCATCTCATTCTATAGAAAATAACAGTTGATTGGTTGGTTATATTTAATGGTATAGCAACCCTTGTAAATTATTTAATGCCAAATTCTGTTTACACATATAAATCAAATATATATGATTCATAATTGAAACTGCATCTCGGCATGGCTGTCCTGGATGCATTAAACCATCTGATGTTCCAGTCAGAGCTTTGGGGAATATAGAGTATCTCTTCATTGCGATTGTTCTCGGGCCCACATTGACCCATAGTGGTGGCACCTGAGAGGGTCCTATCTGTTTAATATTAAAATGTATGCAAACAAATGACTTATGCTAAATTGAATTATTAGAAATAGAACTCTTTGATCATTTGACTGTGCGTAAACAAGTGACTGATGTTTAATTGAATTGTTAGTGATACATCGCAATAATTGGAACTATTTGATTGTGTGCAAATGAATGAGTAATATTGAATAGAATTATTAGTGTTAAATAGCAATACTTGAAACTCTTTAACTGTATGCCTAAATTGAAATATTGGTATAACATAGCAATACTTGGAACCAATTGGTTGGACATATATAGTAAATAATTACAATGTTCAATTTGACTCATAGATAGGACTCTAACAGGTACAATCATTCTAGGTCAGAGTGGACCTGGGAGTACTAGCAATGAAGGAGTTCTCTTCATTCTCTTGAACTTAAAACCATATGATTATTAGTATTAGATAAGAATACCTGAAACTATACAACTTGTGTACAAATAATTTGTATTAGATACTTGATATCATATAACTGTGTTCAAAAAAACTCTTAGGAAAATGTAAGTATAAACATACAATGAATAAAAAAAAGAAACAGCTACACGAAAAATTTAAATATAAATGTACATTGAATGTTCCTCTTGGCATGAAATAACCCTGACAAGTTGATGTGCCATTTAAATTGATCTATCATAATCATAATAACACTATGTTTAATTTCTTAGTTGTAGGTTACATTTGTTTCCCTGAAATATAAGCTGAGATAACAGAATAAACATTATCCAAAAATTTCCGAAAAAAGAAATTTTTAAAAAAAGTTGTGTCTGGGTCATGAACAATGTTGAAAATTTTATCTAAAATTAAAGATGCCATCAGGGTATTAACAAATAATAACTTTTCATAAAAAGTTAGTGACTTTTTTGGAATCTCTAAATCCAATAAATTGACTCTGACTTGATTGATTTTAATGGCATCTCAACCTATCAAGGGTTATTCTATGTCAGGGATTCTAAGTCAGGGATTCACATATTTACATTTTTTGTGTAGTTTTTTCTTAAGAGACTTTTTTGTAAAAAGTCCTATGGAATATGAATAATCTTTAAACAAATCTGTTTGACCCATAGATGTTTGACCCTAATAGATACAATCTCTTTGAGTTAGAAAATTTGACTTTGATAGAAACAAGTAAGAAAAAGTAAACTTACAGCAATCCAAGTGTTAATCTTATACCACATCAAGTACTTCAGCTAGTATGCAACTATTCCTTTACAGCAAATAATAGTTCACTCTCTTCTTGAACAATAGAAATAGTCACATGAAAGATAATATCCTGGAGTGATTGTTTCATTTTAAAATTCCTCTAAATGAATTTGTATAATTAAAAGAGTTGTCTTTACTCATCAAATCATGCAGAGATGTAATTTAGTCAAAGGCGTTCAGGGCTGTGATTGTATGTAATGATCAAATTGATTATTTACTGGATGGTATCTGATTATTCCCAATGAAGGGCCAGAACACATCTTATATGAAATATTGGTAAACAGCCCACTTGAATTATAAATAGCATTTATTTATTCATGATTATAATCAAATATTCATTACAATGAATGTTTTCAGCAACTTATAACTTAAGAATTAGATTGTTGACTGATTAACTGATTTTAATGGAACTTCAACTTGTCCAGAGTTATTTTAGGGGGTGTCCTCATGGTGTAATGGTTAAAGCGATGGACTTCGGAATCGTAGTATGTGAGTTCATACTCCAGTCGCACTATTACGTTCACTTTCGGGCAAATACCCTTGGGAAAGGTATGAACCCCCTTATCCTCCCAGCTATGGGTTAAATAGCACCACTACTGTTCTTCTAGGAGAATAGCTTTGGCATTAAAGAACCTACAAAGGTTGATATGCCATTAAACAACCAAATCAAACTAAACCAGAGTTATTTTATGCTGAAAGGTTAGGGAATCATGTTGACTGTACATTCATATTTACATCTTTTTAAAGTAATCTTTTTTCTATTTCTTTTTTTTTTTTTGCTTTTTTGTTTTGGTTCCCGGTTGGAAACATGGATTGAAAATTAGCTTGTCAGCATTAATCTGATGTCATTGAATAAATTTGAATTTGAATAAATAAGTTGGATATGAAAAAATTTTTTAATCAATTGGGTTAGTGGGTAGAGTGTTCGTCAATGGTCCCGGAGAGCTGAGTTCAATCCCAGGTCATGTCATACCAAAGACTTTAAAAATGATACTTGATAGCTCCTTGCTTAACATTCAGCAATATAAGGTACATATCAAGGGTAAAGTGGAGGAATCTTGGGAAAGGAGTAGCACCCTCCCCTATGCCTCGGTGAAATAGCTATTGAAAAGGGAGCTTTCTGGTTGCCCTCGACTATGGTCGCCAACTTTACAACTTATGAATAAGTCTTAAACAGATTTATTTGACCTACAGATGGTACTCTAACAGGTACTACTACTTTGGGTTTAGAGTGGACCAGGAAGTAATGACAATGAACGGGGTACTCCACACTCCCCAATAACCAGAACTGGAGCTTTGCCATTAGATGATACAGTCAGCATATTTTAAGTCCTGCAGACTTGACAGATAAAAATTAGAGCATATATATTTTTACTTATATGAGTACGTAGAAAAGCAATATATTACCAAAATTTTGTGAAGGAACATACATTTATTTACACATTTTTTGAAATGATAAAAATTAACAGTATTAATTTATAGCTTTTGTACTCTTATGTATGTGTTCCTGAATGTGTGTGTGTTCATGAATGTGTGTGTGCATATACATTCATGTGAGTGTGTGTGAGTGTGCATATATATATGTATGTGTGTGTATATGCATGTGCATATATATTCATGTGAGTGTGTGTGTGTGTGTATGTGTGCATGTGCATATATATTCATGTGAGTGTATGTGTGGGCATATGACTGGGTGTGTCAAGATATGCATATGTGCATATATGTATTTACCCAACCCCTCCACCATTGACAGGTTGTGACACAAGATCAGTTTTTAAGTGGAGTACAGTTGGTTTTGAATTCAGATTTTTCCTTCTCTAAGACTGATTGCCTAATCAAGGCTAATGAACTCAGTCTGCTCTACTATTTACCTATAGCTAAGGGCAGGGGAGAAAGGATAGATTTATGCCTTTTCCAGGGGCATTAGCTCAAAATGAAATGTAAACAGTATCATCCAGGATTTGACCTCAAGTCACCGATTCCATTCTCGACAGGCCTAGTCAGCTGGGGCAGCAGAATACACCTTCGCTGAGAGGTAAGACACTCTCGACAAGTATTCAGGATATGACACTAAACAATCTGATGGTGAAGCTCCAGTAATCCTGGAGCTTCGGGGAATGCGGAGTACCCTTTTATTACCATCACTCCGCGGTCCACTCTGGCTCAGAGTGTTAGTGACTGATAGGGTCCTATCAATAGGTTAAATAGAACTAAACAGTATTCTTATGCTAAACTAAATTGTTTGAAATAGAACTAATTATTTGTATAAAAATGGATTTGGCATTAAATAACCTACAAAGGTTGATATGCCATAAAACCAAACCAAACCATTTCCTGCAATGACCATCATACTAAGCATGCCTCTTTACGTGCATTGATATGTGTCATTCTGCACACATGGGGCGAAAGTGTGCTTGTGAGTGTGCTAGTAAGTGTGTGTGTGTGTGTGCTTGATATTAGTCTCTGCCTCCCACCAGATAGGACTTGACACAAGATCAATGACCAGAAGGTCGATTGTAGTGGGGATTAGGCGAGGGGAAAGTCAGGCACGAGTGTGTTGTGTGTGTATGTGTGTGTTGAGTGTGCTTGTGTGTGTGTGTGTGTGTGTTGTGTGTGTATGTGTATGCTGTGTGTGTGTGTTGTGTGTGTATGTGTATGCTGTGTATGTGTGCTGGTATGTATGTGTGTTGTATGTGTATGTGTGTGCTTGTGTCTGTCTGTCTGTTGTGTGTGTGTATGTGTGTTGTTTGTGCGTGTGTGTGTGTGTGTGTGTGTGTAAGTGTTATATATATATGTGTATGCTGTGTATGTGTGTGTGCTTGTGTGTGTTGTGGGTACTTGTGTGTGTGTGTATGTGTTGTGTGTGTATGTGTATTTACCAAGCAGGATGCAACACAAGGTCAACTTTTAAGCAAAGTACAACAAAGTTGAATACAGAGTTTTCCTTCTCCTAGACTAGTTGCCTGACCAAGGCTAAAGAATTCAGTCTGCCCTACTATTTACCCATATCAAGTGGGGAGAAGAGATTATCTCCTGCCTTTTCCAAGGGCATTAGCATGAGGTGGAATGCATACAGCCTCATCCAGGGCTTGAACCCAAATTTCCAATTCCATTTCTTATGATGATAGCCATTAAACTATTTGTGTGTCTGCCTGCATCAGGATGAGCATGTATGTGTTCATATGCATAAACTGTTTGTATGGGCGCATACAAGTGCATAGGTGTGTGTGTGTGTGTGTGTGAGTGTGTATAAAATAACAGATGCTTAGTGGTGTGCAAGCATCTGTCATTGCACACACACACACATACATACCTGTGCACCTGTGCATGAAATAGAAAAGAAGGTTTTGATAAAAGCAATTTTTTCCATTTCTAAAAGTAAATTAAGAGATTTTAATTAGAGAACGGGAATAGACATCTTATCATCCCTACATGCTAATTGAAAAAAGAATATTTATTCCCTTTATTTGAACCTGTTTCCCATAGTAGCAGTGGTCCTATGGCATCAGGGGCAGATAATCAAGAATTTTCTGTGAGGTATAATATTTCCATTAAGTAAGTTGGCCGACCTTAGTCAAGGGCAATCCGAAGGCTCCCTTTTGAATAGCTACTGCGCCGAGGTGTAGAAGAGTGCACTACTCCTTTCCCTGGATTGCTCCACTTACCTTATGCTGAGTGTTAAGCGAGGAGGCATCAAGTAGCATCTTTTGAGTCTTTGGTATGATTCAACCTGGTATTGAATCTTAGTTTCCTGGACCATTCAAGCAACAAAAATACTGACATCTTTGGTGTCACTAAAAGTTTCTTAGCTTCACTATTACAAAAACAATTAATGTAGGAACACATTAAATACAAATTTAGTCCGCTTTAACCCCTTACCTACTGGGTGTGCAGGTGTCATACCTTTACAAAAAATTTAAAATTAATGATAGTAAACCATCAAGTTTAAAAATAGAACAGGAATTCTTGGCACACAGACAATTCCTAGTTTTTTTAGCAAAAATCAAACCCAGATGAATGTAGTTGTAAACAAACCAGATGTTTCAATAAATGGTAATAAAAGACCAAAAGTCTGGAATTTTAATTGAGCTGAGTGGATTACTATAAAAACAGCCAAAGAAACCTTCCGCAGAAGACATAAAAAAAACTACATTAGATAATGGAACACAAAGCATTTGGCAACCAACCCAATAATGTGGATACCCATAATCCACCACTATATTAATGTAGCTGTCAGAAACACTATACAATTTATCTTGGTCTTAGAAGAATGCTAAAATATGACGGAAAAAACTCAATTGTTTAAAGATGCCATTATGGTGGGTATAAACATTTATTTTCAAAATTTTTCATAACTTGACTCTGATGAAAACATCATTTCTCAGTTTAGTACAAAGCAACATTTTACTGTCATTATAACTTGCTTGACCTCTAATCCAACACAGATGGGTACTTCATCTAGTTTTTTAATAAGTGAAGAAATTTGTTGAGTAGCTACTGATAAGAATATTATAACCAGCTGTGATCCAAATCTTGACATCTTACCTGGCGTAAGAGCATACTTCAACAACTAAATAAGGATTTTTAACATTATCCAGGCTATTACTAAAAAAAAAAAAAAAAAAAAAAACAGAGAGACGACAGATAATTCAAGTTGCAAGGGGTATAACTCTTGTTCTCTTATTCATCATGTCCATGTACCTTAGGGTCTGAAAGAAAAAAAATCTTTTATTCTACTCTATATTTGGTCCCTTACAAAGGAGACACATACGTATTTAATGAATAAAAACAACAGAGCATAAACTACATTATTTATATCATTCAACTAAAACTTATTTGTTTAAAATTTCCTTCGCAAAGATATTTTGTTCTTATGTTTGCAGATGGTTATATTTGCTGTAATGAATTTGCTTTTGTTGTAAGAGACCGTTTTTTTATCTGTATATATCAATGTGGTGTTAACGTTTTATATATAGGCTGTGTAAATACAGATGTTCCCCATGGATGGAAAGATCAAAAAGGCAATATGATCAGCCTGAACAAATGCATTAAGAGAAAAAAACGTTAATAGAATACTGTCTATAGTTTTAAAACGCAGTATTATCATTTCAGGAGTCGTTTAGACTATTAAACTCTTTCTCTGAGCTTCTTTTGTTGTTAACCAAATATTTTAGTCAATCTACAGACTTTTGATGCAGAAAAAAAGTTTGTTAAAATATAAGGTTGGTCTTAAGAAAAATGAAATTGTTTTTTGTTTTATTTTTCAGGTTGGAAACATCACTTGACAATTAGCTTGTCTGCATTAAACGGTCGACATGGACCTCATCTAGAAACATTTGATTTATATTTTTCTCTCAAAATTCATATTCAGTGAGCAATTTGGATTATTACATCTCTTGTTAAGTGTGTCATATAAATGCAAAATTACAATCAATGAAAACTTCTCGAAAATGTGATAGAAACATTTTATAAGTTAAAATGGGCTTGTGGAGATCATGTTCTATCCTAGAAACAGGTTTTTAGTTGGTACAAGGCAATTCTGGCTGGCCAAAAGATTGTGGAAGATCAGCCTTATTTTGGTCTACTTGTCAATTCACAAATTTGGGAAAATACAAAAAATGTGCGGACTTTTATCGGATCTATTTAGAATGATAGGTGATGTATCAACATTAATCCGCTGATTTTCAGTCAGTATAAAATTATAAATTATAAATGATAAATTATAAATTGTATAAATACATGTATTGATTCTGATAGATATGGCATATTAATCAAAGTGTATGGTACAGATCAGTCATTTTCAAAATGCAGGGTACTGATCCCAAAGGGTTCCAGGAGAAATTCAAAATGATAATGAGGAAATAAAAATGGTAAAGGACCACAGAATGACATCAGGGAACATTTTCTTTTTTTTTATTTATAAAATATTTGACAAAATCAAAGTCACAAACACTTAAGAAATATATGTTATTTATCTATATATTACTAAAATTCTTATTATATTTGTGTGTGTGCATGTGCATGTGTGTGCATTTGCATATATATATATATATATATATATATATATATATATTTCAAAATGAATAGGTCCACTAAGAGATTTATATTTTTTTCAAGAATTATTCATTTATTTATTTCTTACTTATGTGTATGTTTCTAGCTTGTTGCTTTCATAAGAGAACATTTAGCAGTTTACTAGGTTTTTTGCTTGGATGTGGTACAAGGCACTAAAAATATACCCACAAGGGAGAACAGGAGACACACTCTGAGAAAGAGAAAGAGAGGAGGAAGAAGAGAAATCTAACATATAACAGTGACTTCTATATAAACTGATACAAAACTGGAAAAACATTTGACTAGCAAACCTACATGAGTAAGTATGAGTCTCATTCAGTGTGCCATTCATATGGCCTTGTGCCACATCCAAGCAAAAACCTAGTAAATTACTAAATGTTTTAACGAAAGCAACAAACTGAAAACATACACATATGTGAGAACAAAATAAATAATTCTAAAAAAATACAAATATTTTGAAATATTTACTTTTTTTTCTCTCTTTGAACCAACAAATTTTTTTTTACTTATATATATATATATAAATAAGGGTCATTCAATGAGATGAATTTGTCCAAATGGTTGACAGTAAGAAGCAGTGTTTACAGTTGCACGATTTTCATGGAAATCAATAGTGATAAGTTCTTTCATACCTCAGAAAACTATTCGCATGACCTCCTTTAATGACCACTGCACCCAAAACTTTTTCTTTACTGGTGAGTTAATTTGTTTCCACTTTGTGGACTGTCTTTTTAACTTAGGCAAACCCATGTTTAGACCATTTGTAAATATTGTTTTAACTGAAACATGTTTTTCAGCACACATCACAGAGTCTTTAGTAAATTTCACAAGCTTTGCACATACCAAAGTTTTCATGATAGACCACTGTTCAAGCCCTCTGATTTGTAGCCATTTTGAATAGCCTCAAAACAAATATTTTTGTGAGATTGAAATAATTTTTGCTATAAATCAATTCCCCAAAATGCAGAGTTTATGTTTATGGAAAACATTCAAAGAAACATTTATTTTGCTATTTTCAATATATTCTCCTTATTTATTGAATGACTCTCACACACACACTCACACACACACTCACACACACACACACACACACACAAACACAAACACACATATATATATATATATATATATATATATATATATATATAGCAAAGGTATAGTGTCAGTGCTGCTTGGTGACTGTCAGTTTTTTGCTTATCTACTCATCAGAATAAATGGTTCCAATGAAGTATCTTTTTATATACTGTGTTGTGGGGCATGATGGGAAGGGTGATCGATTTACAAACTGGAATCAAATATAAACTATGTGATAATTTATATGGCTATTTTGTATTAATCTTTTGGTTTTTTTTTATTTATTTACACAGTTATGTTCAATTTATCATTTTCTATTGCTTTTATTTATTTATTCATTTATTTATTTACTATTATTATTATTATTGTTGTTGATGCTGTTATTGTTGTTGTTTCTGTTATTGTTGTTTCTATTGTTTTAGTTTTTTTATTTTATCCTTTATTCTTTTTGTTTGTTAATTTATATTCGATTTATCTTATTTATTTTTTAATTCATTTTTTTTATTAATTAGTCTTTGAGGTTATTAGTTTTCAGGTGACTTCATAGAATTTTTTTTTCATGCCTTGATCCAATGTTTATACAATCCTAACTTGAATATATATAATCTCTAACACCAATACTGAGCACTTTTATTCATAAATATATTAAACTATATATATATATATATAGGGAACATTTTTTTTAATTTGTTGAATAAACTTCAAATTTAACTTGATTAAAACAATGGGTAATGTATCCACTATCATATGATAACTTTCAAAAGAATTAAATAAATGTAGATATCAGTAAACTTTAAACAAACATTTGATTAGTTTTAAATTAAAATATAAAGAGAATAAAGCTAATACTACAAGATTCTTAAATATATATATATATTAAACATAGAAAAATTTTAGATTCTAAAATAAATCTAAAATTTTAAATTAAATTCTAATAAAAACTTTGAAACAGAAAATGTTTATACATAAGAAATGAAAATAAGATTATGTCTGACAAACAAATGTAAATAAAGAAACAATGGAATTACCTAGCATATATTGGAAGATTTTCCAAGTCGAGATATATATAAATATGGATATATATGTTTTCATAAATATATATGTATATTTGAATTATGACTCTCTGAACCTTACTTAAGATGAAATGTAGTCCCTGATGTTAACTGTCAAAAAGAAACAAATTTTTGTTCAAATCCATCAGAAGTTAATAGGCAGATGAAATGAATTTATAATAGAGTATATCGATTAATTTTCTTGTTTTTAAATATATATATATATATATATATATATGAAACCATAATTCAGTGTTGGGTCAGTAAAATACGTTTATTCCAGAGTGTGGCATTTAGTGAGGGAGAGTCTTCCTGTGATTGGATAAACCAATTATGTAAATAGCCCAGAATTTTTGGCGCAAAATACCAAAAAAATCAGCCGATAGATTCTGGACCAGTTACCGGCCACACGTCAACCAGAAATTCTCCCCCAAGAAATCACTAAATGAGAAGATACCTGCTATCCTCTCCATCACGCTGGTAAGTCTCTCAAACTTGACTTTATACACAGGAAGGACTTTATATTATTAGTCACTGTTTTGTTTTTTAATCGTGTTAAAAATGAACTAAGTTTTAATTCATTTATTTGTTGTTAGTCTTAAGTATAAATGTTATACTAACTCCAATATCAGCAAAAAAGGCGTATAATAAGTTTCATGAGTGCAATACACTTAAAAAGGTTCTTAGAAGAATAAGGCAATCTCCAGTCCAATTTGAAATTTAATGATAATTTCATGGACCCTGCATCGAACATCAATGTTTAACTTGATGTTTGATATAATGAAGATAACAATGAAATATTAATTAAAATTCTTCATTCTTTCTCGAATAGAAGCATCACTATCATCATGGAATGGTGTTAAAATATGAACCCAACAGGTTCATGGGTTTTTAAGTGAAAGGAAAAAGTAAATTGTGATATTCATGAAAGAACAGTTTTATTTTATTTTGTAATGGAATTAAACATCCAAATGTTTGTATCTTGATAACATGGTCTGGGCAGGACATATACCATACACCAATTAGCAGACACTGTGGGGACAGATGATCATAAAATTTTTATGCTTGCAAGGATCAAGGCATATGGTAGATGTGATCATGGGCTTAAGGGTTAGAAGTGTGGGGTACCTAGAGAGAATTTAACATACAAGTTATTGTGTGAAAGTCTACATCACTCAAAGTATCACTAGACTTAATGTAAGATTATTTATTGTTTTTAATCTTTTTAGACCAAACTCTTGTGATGTGACAAGTAGAGCAGCCTGAGAAATTTTGGTAAACAACTATTGAAAAAAGGAAAACTGTTCTAAAATAAGTGATGGGCTTCACTAGAAAATATTGGAATACTTAACACTTGTACCCGGTTATGGCTAACGGAATCAGAACAGGCGACCCCAATGGATTCAATAAAGGACATAGTTCAAAGTTCTGTGTTGGTTGCCGAGTTCGACAAACACCTGAAAAAGGCCAGAGGACATATCAGCTGAAACGTTGTGGAAATAGCAATAAAGATGAGGACAATAGTCCAAAAACCCTTAATGATAAAAATTCACAAGAAAATTTTATATGATTGGTTTTGGTTCAGTTTCGGGTTTCTTTGTTAAAGAGTATATCCAGCTGTGTAAGTAATTTAATGCCAAAGCCATCCTAGAAGAAGGACAGTGAGGGAGTAACTGGGGCTCATACCTTTCTTAAAGGTATTAATCTAAAAGAGCTAAGTATGATGCCATTGTCCAATGCGTTAGTCACTATGTCATGGGGACTCTCCATTTGGACAATTGATAATAAGATAAAAATATATATCAGGGGTTATTTGAAAAAAAATGTATTGCAATATTGTAAATTAAGAACAAAAGAAACATAATGAATAACAATATAAAAACAATGTGGGGGGGGTCTGCAATGGTAAATGGTGTCATGGCTAAAGTGGTGGACTGTGGCCTCAAAGTAAGCAAGTTCAAACTCCAGTCATGTTGGTATGTTCACTTTCAGACTTATACCCTTGGGAAAGGTATGAATCCCCTTATCCGGCCATAGCTATTCGTTAAATAGTATCACTGCTGTTCTTCTTCAAGGATGGCTTTGGCATTAAATACCCAACAAAGGTTGATATGCCAATAAACAAAGTAACCGAAACAATAGAATTGAACTTTGACTTTCACAAATTTAATTTTTATAAATTTCATTATTCATGAGTTTGCTATGAAATTATTTGTATGTTATGTTTTTTTCCAAACCTGTTATAGAAATTCACAGACGATGTGATATGTGTCAACTAGAAAATGTAAAGAAAACTAGAAATAAAGTTTAGCAAGTCATAAATGCTTATCATATATATATATATATATATATATATATATATATATATATATATATATATATATATATTAATAATCTATTTTCATTATTTCCAACCATAAATCTTAATACTGTTCATGTATTAAATTACATTGTGATCCACTTGAGAAAATATTTACAAAAGAAATGAAAGTTATAACTGCTATATAAAGAATTAATTGTACCTCAACTTTTGAGAATTTCATTATTTTCCAGTTTGCCATCATTAATTAAATGGGAACATTTTTTTTAGTTTTGTGGCTTATTGTGGGAAATCAGATATGTGAGGATTAGAAAAAAACTATTTTAAAAAATTAAGTCATAAATGCCAAAAATGTATGTATTAATCTGTTTTCTCATTTACTACTATAAATATATGTTCTTTACATATACATGTATATATATATATATATATATATATATATATATATATATATATATATATATACTTTACGTGTGTGAATATATATACTTCAATTATACGTAAATATATACTTTACATATATATACATTAGGTATATATATATATATATATATATATATATATATATATATATATATATATATATATATATATATATATATATATATATATACTTTACGTGTGAATATATATACTTTAATTATACGTAAATATATACTTTACATATATATATATATATATATATATATATAAATATATATATATATACCTAATGTATATGTATATATATATACTTTACATATAAATATAACTACTTAACATATATGTATATATATACTTTACATATAAATATATATATTTAACATATACGTAAATATATACTTTACATATTAATATATATATATATATACTTTACATGTATTTCACCACATGGACTCTATTGTATCTCTCTCTCTCTCTCTCTCTCTCTCTCTCTCTCTCTCTGCATCTGTAGCTGTCTGTCTTTATATATCACTCTCTCTTTTACTGCCTCTGTATCTAGCTGTCTGTCTCTGTCTATCTGTCACTCACTGTGAGCCTATATTATTGGTAGTCTAATTTCAAGTTTATAAAACATATTGACAGTGTAAAGTGTATTGTTTTTAAGTTTTTGTGTATGAGAAGTGTAGGTTTTTATCAAAAGTCATAGTTTGAGTAGTACTAGAGATATTTGTGTTTCTTCTACTTTTAAAGCGTCCAACTCTGCTAACCCTCTATGAATGTGCAGGGGTATCTTGTGTGTTTTAATCAAGATGATCCCATCAGGACTGGCCTTGAGCAAATTTCTCTCAATTCCTCTCAATTAAGTTCCACGCCTAAGGAAACCCCATCCTAAAGTATAATCTACTCACCACTCAAATACATACAACATGTTACAATATATGTTCCAATTGGGCTCGGTCCCTCTTAAGGTTATCCTTGGGTACTAACTCCTCAAGAAATGGCATACCTCTTAAATTAGTAGACCAATGTCGATAGCAATATCTCATCAATGGAAATCTGATATTTCTGATAAAATAAAATGGAAATCCTTCTAAGCTGTAGCCATATCAGTACCACTGAATGTATACATCACTTGAACTCTAACAAAACACCGCAAGAATAGCTAAGAGGGATCAACAAATCCTGGAAGCAGCACCTTACAAAACAGTAACTGTACAGTCACTTACCTCTTATCTTGCAAACCATTCAAATATGATGAGCAAGACCTGAAGGATATTGCCGGTGAAGTAAGAACGAATTAATAAACAGCATTCCCTTATGAATTCCAATGCATGAACACACCGGTAGTGGCCGACCAGCAAAAGCTTATATTCATCATCTCTGTGCATACACTGGATGCCACCTAGACTACTAGCCAGAGTAATGACTGATAGGGACAGAGAGCGAGAGAGAGAGAGCCAAGGGAACCCATACTGTTGGCATGCTTCGGTGGTGATGATGATTATCACTATTATACTCTCGTATTGTTTATTATTGTTACTGAAGAGGAAATAAAGCAGAAGTGTATGAAAATTATCATACACTAATGGATATCAATAGGCGTTGAAATGGTCTCATAACTTAAATCAATTTATCACTTTAAAAAGACGATGATTAATATATCACTCCGATGTTAGAGGTTATCCTTCAAATTAAGTTCAATCTTAAACATTTTATCATAAGAACAGAAAAGTTCATCACTAAAATCTCTTTGGTCATAGCAATTCTTTCTGGACTATGAAAGGGATTCGGTCCCAGACAGAGAGAGAGATAGAGGCATACAGTATAGTAAAATTTGAATGTATTTTGAGTTCAATTCTTTAATGAATTTTGTGAGTTGAGGTATGTGGAGATTGAACGAGAAATGTAAAAGGACAATAACATGAAAAAAAAAAATGCAAAAGTAACAGGTTCCCAAAAGGCTTCTTAACAGGAACTTGGCGCATACCTAAAAAGATAGTCTTAATTGCGCCAAAGAAAACTCGTCTTTAGAAGCTTTCACCACCTCGGATGAGACGGACGAACCTTTTTCTTTCTGCTCCTGCTAGGGAACGCACGTCTCGAACTTAACAGTGCATCGTGTCTCACTACTTATAGCAGCCTCTGCTAAACATATCCACTGAATACAGAGACGTATGACGGACACTCAAACCTGCAATTTACCAAAGAAGATTCCATGAGGTTCTTCAAACGCCTTGTCAGGTGAGCGTGACTATTTCTACTGGTTCAAGAAAACATTTCGCACCACAGAAGGATTGTAAACCTCCAAATAAATTTTGAGTCTAAAGATATCCTTGTCTTTTTCCTTCCGTCCTTAATTCCCTTGCAGCTTCGACAAACGAATAAGAAGATAAAAAGTGAATGGGGCAAGAAGACAAAGGAGTCAGACACAAACCTCGGAATCTCCCGACAATACCAACAATTCACTACAACTACAACAAAACCTTCATATTCCATTAATACCGCGTATCTAGGTAAGCTGATTGTTAGCTTTATTTGAACATTCATTTCTTAAAAATCTATTAAATAACTGCCTCAGGCACAAAGTTGATTTAAGTACTTTAATATAAGATATAAAAGATGAAATTCAAATGCATGCTGGAATATTCATGCTGAAATAATACACTGTAAATTGCAAAATCCTTCCATTTAAAAAGTCGAGTTATCAGAAAGAAGACTTTTTCCTTTGCTTCTATGGCAACATTAAAAGTTCTTCAGCTCCTGGAAACACATAGTTAAATGCAATAATACATATGCATGTAAGTACAAGCATGTCTATATGAATATGCATGCACATCAGTGTAGGATATATATATATATATATATATATATATATATATATATATATATGTGTGTGTGTGTGTGTGTGTGTGTGTGTGTGTGTGGGTTAGTATATCTGTACGGGTGTGTGGGCGAACATAGGCAGTGAAAATACATTAAAAAATTGTTAGAACAAAGTGGGAGGGCCTAGCAGATTTTAATAGAAGATAAAATTGACAGAGAAGGGTCTCTCTTGATGGAGATGAAAGAGATAGTTTTTAATGTCCGTCATTTTATATAATGGAAACCTCTTAACAGTGTGCAAACAAATGACCGATATTAAATTGAACTATTAGTATTGCATAGCAGTACTTAGAATCATTTAACTGTGTGCAAATAAATGATCTTTGGTCCATTAAGAAATGTTACCTACAAACATTTCTTTTACAAATTATATATTTAATATAAATTTATGAACAGAATTTGGCATCAAATAACCAACAAGGATTGATATATCATAAGGGCTAATCAACCATTTTTTTGCAGTGGTGGGGGGTTAAAAACATTAACATTAAATGCCCCCCCCCACATTGCACTTGAGATAAATAATTTCAACATGCTGTTACTAATATTACACCTTTCAATTCTTTCGTAGTTCTTGCCTGATATACTTCCTTCATCCGCCCTGTCTTCCTGAGAACAGGAGACTAGACCCTCACCAATCCTTTGGGACCCTGACTCTCAGACGGACGCTTTGATTTGCTGAAAACGATTCTATGAATAGAATCCCAAGACGACTGAATATGAATTTATAAAGTTTACCTTTTTCGTTAAGGAGGAATCTTCAAAGAGGACGCTAAGTTCTAATATGACAAAAATAAGTCATTGACCAACGTCTACAAACTTGTAATTTAGTCACCGGTAGTTTCGAGTCAATAAAAATACGGATAATAAATGCATCTACAATTTTAGGATACAAAATGGAAAAGGACTTATTAGAAAAGTGTGGGTAATATAACTATGCGGTAGAATTGGAGACTATGCGGCTAAATAATGTTTGGTGGTTATTATTTCATTGGTTAGTTGGTTGTTGGTAGTCATCCGTTTCGCTTTGGTTAATTACTGGATTTTATGGGATGACTTTGTAGTTTTTGGTGTCTGACTCTTTGGTTTCTCTTATTAACTTGTTCCCTTATCGTTGGACGGAGCTATAAATGAATTTTAAACGGAAAGGCAAGGATAAAGATACTTTAAACTTAACCTTTATTCGACAGGTTGACAACTATTTCGAGGTGAGGAACTTTCTTACCGAGCCAGGAAAAGCTGTCTGTCTAGTAGGAATGTGTAAAGAAAAAAGGGGTGAGAGTTTCTTTTTTGGCGCCAGGAAGCCCATCTTCTTTTTTAGGCATGCTTAGATCGCACTTCCTATAAGAGGCTTCCTGAGAAATTGTTTGTTAATTTCATATTTGTTTATTCTATTTTATTCTATTTTATTTATTTGTTTTTATTCAATTCCACAAGACAATGTCTCTATTGTTCAAAGAACATAAGCAAATAGAGATTGAGGGGGTTTTGTTATGATCCCCTGACGAACATACTAATTCTCAATTGAAGATAATTATTTATTGTATCCCTACAATTGTTTTGTTTAGCTGGTTTTTGTTTCTTTATTTTTTGTAACATCTGACACAGCACAAGGCAGTTTTTAAAATCCAATTAACTTACAGTATCTTCTCAATTCCTTTTTCTTAAATTAGTGTTAAGAAGCAAACTATATTTCGATAAAGTAAATATTTTTCTTAAGCCTTCTGTAAGATATCATCCGTTTACACTGAACTTTGTAAACAAAATCACTTTCAGCAGACTTCTACTGCATTTTCGTCACACATATACTCACACACTCGCAACATAGAACGAACTTAGGTTACCTACAAACACAAATGTCAAGATTCTGTATAGATTTTACTTCATACATTTTAGGTGAAAGAACTTCTTCCCTTATTAACAGGAAATATTAGCACAGACAATTTTAATTGGAATTCCCAACCAACGTTTTCTTATAAAATTATACTTTGACATTAAAATCACCTTGTACAGACCAAGATAATCCACTTTCAAAGCCACACTACTAATTGACTTTCCAAGCCAAGCGTTGACCATAGCAACGACTGAATTTCGTAACTAAAAACCGGACAAGCAAAATTAAGAGCAATAACAATAACAATATTACAAAGATAAGAAAAATAAAGTTTAAGAACAGAAAGGAAAGAAACCTTCCTATCTCAATTCAAAAATTTAGTGAACCCTTTCTAAATGTGCAAAAGGTTGTTGGTTGCAAAAATCCGAATATAAAGCAACTACCGGGAGAACGTTGATATATGTGTAACTAGTCCAAAAGAAAATGTGATATAAGAAAAAAAAAAGAAAGGCAATGAAAAAAGTTCAGTTATACACGACAAAACGGAGACACTTCCTTGGGTCTTGAACGGTTTCTTTTTGTAGAAAAGCCATCTCTTTTATGTTTTGCCTCAAACAACCCGTTTATTATTCCAAAAATGTATCCTTTTTCTGGTATTTTTAGAACGTTGGTGTCATTCAAACAGTTCTCCTCTTTCCTCCAGCATAGTACTACCCGCCAATGTGAGGAAAAAAGGAACGAAGAATTCTCGTTTATAACAATATATATATATATATAGAGAGAGAGAGAGAGAGAGAGAAAGAGAATCACACTGAATTTCATCGGTAGATTTATCAAATTAGAATACCTGATGAAGATCACATTTACGTATCATATTAATCTATAAATAACTAAAATTTTTATTTTGACTTTTAATACATATTATAAAAAGTATTTTTAACAATAGATCAAAACTGACCACGTGTGGTTCTTATCAGCAATTTTAGCGCTTTCAGAGTGGAAAAGGGAAGGTGAGCCTAGATAATAAGGCACCAAGTGCTGCCCACTACCATTTCAGTCGACAACTACTAATCTTTAGTGTGTACTCGGAAGCGGACTGTTAAGGCAATAAAAAGATATCTATCAGAAAGGTTTAGCCATTCACTCATTTAACCGTTAAAGAGCAACTGAATTGGCAAGGAGCTATTCGAGAAATTCAACTTGAATTAAACTTAACCGAAAATCCTCTTTAATTCAATCAAACAATCCGACTTGTGAGTCAGAAAAAGATAGTAATTTACAAAGCTCTTTGCTTCGATGTGGCACAAGGCCGAATGAATGGGGCGCCCAATGAGACTCGAACTCACTCGTGTTGGTTTGCTAGTCTAGCTTGCTAACCGTTACACCACCAGAGGTGCCCGAGTCAGAAAAAGATAGCTTACAGAAAGGTTTCGTCACTTACTCCTTTAACCGTTAAAAAGTAACTAAATTGGCAAGGAGCTTTCCGAAAAATTCAGCTTAACCGAAAATTTACTTAAATTCAACAGAACCACAAAACCCCAAGAATTCGATAAAAGGTCAACTTAACAGAAAATCCAAATTAAACGAAAGCTGAAAATTCAACTAATATTTCAACGAAAGTACAAACATACTCAAATTCAAAGAACTATATTTTCTAGAAACATTCTCTCAGATAAATCGCACAAATGACAACAAATTTGCTACGCTTTTCCTTTCTATCTTTTTTTCTTTTGTTTTTATTTCGTTTATATAAATTTTGTTTTCTAAAATTTTATCGTTCGTATTATCCCTTTGAATCAGTGTCTGAACGAGAAAACTAAGGAACATAGTTAAAAAAATTACCCACTAAAGCCCCGCTAAAAATATTTTCCCAATATATTGAAAATTTGGTCTTTAACTCATATATTGCAGACTTCTTTATAGTCATTCCTTTTATTTTGCGAATTTGGCATTATTATTTCCTTTATATAGAAAATTTGATATTATAATTCTTTTAATATATATATATATATATATATATATATATATATATATATATATATACTTGGATCATTCAATAAAACGTGAATTTTGCCAAAGGAGTCGGCAATAGGAAGCACTTTATAGTTGCACGATTTTCAATGAAATGTCCCAAAAAACTAACAGTATGGCCTTCTTTACTGACCGCTGCGCTCGGAACGTTTTATTTCCTTGAAAAGTGATGCGTTTCCATGGACAGTTTATTCGACCCAGTTGCAAACCCATGCTTAACCCTTTTATAAATATTGTTTTGACTAAAAAATGCTTCTCTGTACACATCATACATTCTTCTGTAAATTTTAGTTTACAGTTCTCAGCCATCAAGAATTTCATGACAGACCTCCATTTACGCCTGAAGCACTCAGTTTGCATCAAGATAAATACTTTTGTGATATTGAAATAATTTTTGCAATAAAACAATTTTTTTTAAAATGAATTACATTTATGGAAAAAAATAAGAAAAAAATGTTAATTTTTTCAAAAATTTCTACTTATTTATTGTAGCCACCCTCACTATTCGATCCAAGTTAGCACTACCTCCACCAGGCCCTTGATGTAGGTCTCCGTGTTGAGTCTAAGACCATGTGGGAAGATGAATAGAGGAATAACGTCACCATTGCTTGTGACCACTCCAACCATCTTGGGTTGTTTAATGCCAAATTTATTCTTCTATTTAACCCATAGCTGGGAGCATTAGGAGGCTCATACCTTTCCCAAGGGTATTTGTCCTGAAGTGAACGTATTAGCGCGACTGAAGTTCGAACTCGCTTATTACGATTCCGCAGTCCAGTGCTTTAACCATTACACCACTAAGGATGTTTGCTTTTCATCACTATCAGAACATTTCATAGGGACAGGGCAAGCTAACGGTTGTACTGTGAGTTCACCATCTGATCCTGACAAAAAAATGTTTTTCATGTAAGAAAAACCAAAGCATGATCGGTTGAGTTTGCTCAAAAGCTTTGCGGCATAGCCTTTTCTCTAGTCCAACATTGCCCCTTTCTCATATTGTATGAGAAATACTAATTATCTTCATGTACAACCAACCTGATAAGAAACTCAGACTCTACCATATCCCTGGCTATGGACTTGATTGACTTGTTGGAACCATTGCGAATAATGGCTTAGATCTGACCAACAAATTCGGAAGTTCTTTTGTTATCAGAATGATCAGAATGAGGCTTCCGAGTTGATTTACCTTCGTAATCACCATTGGACTAATCCAATTCTTTTCGAATCCACTTCCCTGTCCTCAGATCGATACCCAAACACTGTGATATATTCGTATTGGAGCTTCCATTTTGAATGCCAACAGTACAGCTTGCCGTTTCCAAATTTCTGGAAAAGTGAATTACGTCATATCGCTACTTTTCTCACTGAAAGTGCCAACCAATTCTTGTTTGTACAGAAGACAAAATCTAAAACAAACAAAGCGCATGCTTGAAATAATAATTCTAAAATGGTGACAATTCGCATATCGCACTATATACGAGTCACAGTTATATATATATATATATATATATATATATATATATATATATATATATATATATAACCGTGGCTCGTATATAGTGCAATGGTGATTTCGTTAAGTATATATATATATATATATATATATAAGTCAAGGTTATATATATATATATATATAAGTCACGGTTATATATCTACATATACGAGTCACGGTTATATCTGTTTATATATATATATATATATATATATATATACGAATCACGGTTATATATATATATATATATATATATATATATATATATAAAACCATGATCCAGCGAAAACACCACACCATTGCGAGATTTTTGCAAGAGCAATGCACTTATATTTTTCTTATTCTAATTTGTAACTGATTGATAAATTTCAATGGTCTGGATGTCATTTTTTAAGCTACTAAATTATTGAAATGAGAGATAATTACGAAACACTTATAAGAATCCTTTGCTTCGTAAATTGAAGCAAAAATATCACTATAGACTGCAGTTACGAAGAAAACTCACCGGGTTCCCGTATCATCTAGTATTTAACAAAGGATTCTTTTTTAATAACCTGGGGTTTTCTGTAACTTTAAAACAAACGCTGACCAGAGAAACAGATACAAGGGTATACAGACAGAAGTACGATATTCAAACTTAGCGTAATGTTATGACATAATATAAGTTGTTTTTAAAACTGATGTCATATATTGCCAATGAATGACAACCGTGTCTTTGTTTGATTATTTTGTTTTGTCTAAAGGTGTTTGGCCCAGTCGGCTTGGTCTGTAGAATACACCGACTGCATCTCTGCAGAGGAGTAAGACTCCCTCAACGAGTGTCCTGGATATTAATAAATCATATGGTGTGGCTCCAGTAATGCTGAAGCTTTTGGGAATGCGGAGTACCCCTTTATTGCATTTGCTCCCAGGACCACTCTGGCTCAGAGTGGTAGCATCTGATAGTTTCCTATCTATGGGTCAAATATAACTAAATAGTGTGCTTATGCTAATCTGAATCGTTTGAAATAGAACTGTTTTACATTTAACTGTGTGTAAACAAATAACTGATGTTTGATTGTATTTTTAGTGATACATAGCAATACTTGGAGCCATTTAACTTTGTTGACTAAACTGAACTATTTGAAATAGAACTGCTTTTGACATTTTAAGCTGTGTACTTATGCTCAACTGAATTTTTTGATATAGAACTGTTTTTGACATTTTAAACTGTGTACTTATGCTAAACTAAATTGTTTGAAATAGAACTGTTTATATGTATAAAAATGAATTTGGCATTAAATAACCTACAATGGTTGATATACCATAAAACCAAATCAAACAAAAATCTAAAGGTGTTAATAAAACGGGATTATTTAAATATGAAACGACATAGAAATAATGCTATCAGTGAGCACACGACATATTGTTGATTGAAAAATATCATAATGTGTCTCAAAATAGATGCAACCCATTAATATGATAAAGGTTGATTACTGTGACAAGTTGGTCATTTGGAACACGTCTAGTAAAAAATGCATCCTTTGAGATAGAAACATCAAATCAATGTGTGTTTTTTAATTGTTATTAAATCAGTTTTCACGAGATGCATTTTTTTAGTTTGTTATCTTAGTAATAAATCATTATCTTATTAATGGATTGCTTTTATTTCGAGACAGTTTTGAATGATTTTGTCTCCAAATAAGTAATGACGCAAAATAGTTTTTCCTCTCTTGTCCTTAGCATTATGATCAAGGATTAATAATTGTTATAGAATACTATTTTCAAATCTGAATCAAAAAAGAACACAAAATTATTATTAGTAGAGTTATTATCAATCACATGGATCCCATGTATATTGAGACATCTTATATTAATGATTTTATTACTTTGAATTAATTATTACCCTCACATTGTCAATATTTACTTTATTAAAATATATATTCTATTTTTAGAATGTTACTTATTTTATTAGCAGGTTGGTGCCAAAATAATTGTTGTTTGAATCCTCAAATTTAAACCAGTATCTCTCAAAATTAATTAACTGTTTAATTGATTTTAAAGGCATATCAGTTCGTCTAGAGTTATTTTATGTCAAGAGGTTATTCGTACATTGAATGTTTATATACACTTTACTTTCGCTCATCAAGTAAACTTTTTTTCCCTTTTTGTACGCTGTAGAATACACCGACTGCTTCTCTGCAGAGGGGTAAGACCCCCCCCTCCAATGAGTGTCCCAGATATGACAATAAACAATCTGATGGTGAGGTTCCAGTAATACTGGGGCTTTCGCGAATACGGAGCACCCCTTCATTGCCATTGCTCCCAGGTCCACTCTGAACCGGAGTGGTAGCACCTGATAGGGCCCTATCTATGGGTTAAATAGAACTAACGGCATACTTATGCTAAACTGAACTGTTTTACTAAACTGAATAGCTTAAAATAGAAATGTTTTTGACAATTAAACAATACTGACCCTCAAACTACATGAAATTAAATTTACATTGAAACTGTATTTACACGAAACTGATTTGTTTAACATAGAACTATTTTGACATTTAACTGTGTGTAAACAAAATCTGTAATTATACTAAACTGAATTAGCTGAATTAGAACTGTTTCAATAAACAGAATAGCTTGAAATAGAAATATTTTTGACAATTAAACTGTGTACTCATGCTAAACTGAATTGTTTTAAATAGAACTGATTATTTATATAAAATGAATTTGGCATTAAATAACATACAAAGGTTGATATGCCATAAAACCCAACCAACCAACCAACCAACTTTTTTGTACGCCTTCTACATATTGCTTGTTCATAGAGCAATGTGTGCATTATCTGTTGGGACACATTCGTGTATTCTTTTTATTTCTTATACCACTGGTATGTATATTGTATATATTGAATATCAAATGTTCTTGTATAAATAAATGAGTTTATCTTTATTTCTGTTGTATTCAGCTTTGGTACATCACAGATATACTACTACTAATATTGATCCTTGGCGAATGGACACACGAGTAAATATCGTCCTTCGCATCAAGTATACCAATAAAAATATAAAGTATATAACTGAAAAATCTTTTCTTTAGTTGGAATTAATATTTCGTAGTAAAAGTTACTGTCTATTATTAATATCTGTAGTAAAAGTTACTGTCTGTAATTAATATCTGTAGTAAAAGTTACTGTCTGTAATTAATATTTCGTAGTAAAAGTTACTGTCTGGAATTAATATTTCGTTGTAAAAGTTACTGTCTTTTGGTGTTAATTTTTAATAAACCATTCTTCACACCCCTGAATCCAACTATACGTTTCAGTAGTGTTTTTTTTTTTTTTTTGCAATTTGAAAAACTTAAAAAAACTTTTTTTTTAATTCTTGAATCCAGCTATATTGTCGAAATTATTTTTTCGAATAATGGAGGTTTGTGTTGACGGGATTTTTTTCGTCTTCACCGGAGAGAGTGGATTAGTGACGTGACCGGAACTGCGCTTGACCAGTGAGAACCATGTGGTGTAAAGAAATTTTCCTCTGAATAGGAAAATTTCGAATGGCTGACTGAGAGCCTGGTGGAGTTCTATCTGGTATCCTTTATCAATTGCTAAATCTCCCATTCGAAAGGAGATATTTTTAATTGCTGACATGAGGAAACCTTATCGAGTTTCAAATTCAACTGCTGAGTCTCCTATTCAAAAAAGAATTATTTATAATTACTGAACGGAGGCAATTTTTTTGTAGCAGAAAGAATTTCAAAATATTGTTTAGCGCGGGAATCATTTTGACCGTTGAGGTCTTGATCTCATATTTTCACCCAATGAGGATGATTTATCCCATTCTGCCCGGATGAGTTTCCCGGGCAATATAAAAGTCGGTGAAAACGTGCGATCTCTCTCCTCATATTTTTCGAGCAGGACGGACCGATCCTCCTTTTCTCTCTAACTCCAGTAGCAGACCATCCATCACCACGAGGAGAGAACATCCAATTTATGGACCGTTGTTTTCTAGGAAATCATTCCATTATCATTTGTTCATCCCTCCTAGACCAACGGATCCCCGAAGCTTCAAAGTGGATGTTTAATTCCGCTTATGACATCACAACTCAATTCCTGCTTTGATATCAACAGTTCAATTCTTGCTCTGACTTCAGCAACTCAATTCTTGGTCTGACATCAGCAACTCAATTCTTGCTCTGACTTCAGCAACTCAATTCTTGGTCTGACATCAGCAACTCAATTCTTGGTCTGACTTCAGCAACTCAATTCTTGGTCTGACATCAGCAACTCAATTCTTGCTCTGACTTCAGCAACTCAATTCTTGGTCTGACATCACAACTCAATTCCTGCTTTGATATCAACAGTTCAATTCTTGGTCTGACATCAGCAACTTAATTCCTGCTCTGACTTCAGCAACTCAATTCTTGCTCTGACTTCAGCAACTCAATTCTTGGTCTGACATCAGCAACTCTTCTACTATTAATCACAGCACAAGGAAATTTTCGTCTTAAGCTGCCATTAAAGCTTCCCTTTTGAAACTTATCAATATTCTTGTCGTCTCATGTGTTTTCTTCATTCTTTTAATATAACAAAGGCAACAGGACTCATCAACATCAATTGCCATTTTAGTTAAAATGGTAACCTCATCTGCCCTCTTGTTATACTTTCAAGTTTTCTACCGTGGAATTGCTGTACTGAGAACACAAAAATAATGAATGCTGAACACGTGGCTGGTTGGAATTCTCCCCTTCAAGACTCTTCATAAAGGAACTTTCTAAGAAACAAATTGCTGAAATCTGTTTCAATTCATTTTTTCTTGATTACAATTGCTGCTGCTGCTCGACTAAAAATTTTACAGTCATGAAAACTTCCATTTTAAAGGACTTTTTTAAACTTGTAAGACTGTTTTATTTTTAATTCTAACGAATTCTATTATTTCTTTGTATCCGTCACCTCTGCTTTGTTCGTAGTTTTCGGCCCAAATCTTTTTCAGAGACTACTGTCTAGAGTTAACCGTTCGGTCATTCGACTGAACGCTAAAGTGCAATAATTTTAGCAGTATGTGCTTTCTTTCCTTTTAAGTGAATGTAATATGCAAGTTTTATATATTTTTTATCAGTAAATAAATAGACAGTTTATTGGACGCACGTGTTACTTTTATTCCTGGTTTAATATCGGAATTTAAACACACGTGAGGGTGGTTATCTTGTGGTTTAAAGAAGGCGTGAGCTATCACCCTGACAGTGTGGTTGTTTTTTGGTTTTTTTTTTCTTTTTACGTTGAAAGACTTGTTTCTTGGGTTATTTTTTTGTAAAAAACATAATCCTTTAATTATATATACATATATATAAAATAACCAGTTATCATCTAAGTCCTGATATCTTGCCTGCCACAAATACTTCAGCAAGTAAATTAAATAAAATGTAACTTTTTTATAACTATTTTGATCGCTATTTTCTTGTCATAATCATTTAAATTCAAATAAAAATTAAATATCTATTTAATGTCGGTCGAAAAACTAAGTTATAGATAAAACATTGTAGTGGCCTGATAGATTGATTTTAACGGCATGTCAACCCGTCTAAAGTTATTTTATGCCGAGAGGTTAGGGAATCGTGTTCATTGTACTTTCATATTTACATTTTTGTGTACTTATTTCTAAGGAGGTTTTCTTTTGTACACGGCCCTATCGGATAAAAATGATTTTTAAAATGATCTATTTGGCTCATAGAGTGAATCTGGGAGTAATGGCAATGAAGAGGTAATCCACACTCCCCACTCACCGTCAGATGCAGTTGTGTAAAATTCAAGACACCTCTTTTTGGGAAGTGGGGAGGGTCATTACTTAACTCTCAGTATAGAGTCAGTATATTCTAAACCTCGCCGACCAGGTAATGTAATGGAATGCATTGCATTCAAACAGGCGACATCTCCACACGAGACGGAACCTCTCTGAAACTGGTAGACAAATTCACCTACCTAGGAAGCAGTGTCTCATCAACCGAAAAAAGACATCGACACACGGAAAACGAAGGTATGGACAGCTATCCATAGGCTATTGATAATATGGAAATCAGACCTGACCGATAGAATGAAACGCAGTTTCTTCCAGGCCGCGGTCGTATCGATACGGCTGTATGGATGCTCTACTTGGACGCTAACTAAACGGCTGGAGAAGCTAGACGGCAATTACAAAAGAATGTTGCGAGCAATATTGAACAAGTCCTGGTGGCAACACCCCACAAGGCACCAACTATACGGCCACCTGCCTCCTATCACGAAAACTATCCAAGTTAGACGAACCAGACATGCAGGACACTGCTGGAGAAGCAGGGGCGAGCCCATAAGTAATATACTCCTATGGACCCCCACATATGGCCGGGTAAAGGCAGGACGACCAGCTCGAACATACATACAACAGCTATGTGAGGATACGGGATGTAGCCCTGAAGACCTGCCAGAGGCGATGAACGACAGGGAGAAGTGGCGAGAGAGGGTCAGAGATATCCGTGCCTGTGGCACAACATGATGATAATGATGATAGGACGCAAGTTTAACTGTAAAAAGATAAAATAAAAAGTAGAATCATTCTACACAGTTTCAGAGCAGAAGAGAGTGCAAAACTGACAGCAGAGACATTGGGTGATAAACAAAGAAAATAAACCTTCCCAACTACTACGTAGATTTTAATTACTTTCAGAGTTAGGCTTAGAGCTGGGATGAGGGAATTTTACACACAGATTACCTACACAGATGATTGAGCTCGTTTTAGAGGCCTTTGAGAATATAGCCTCTTTGGCTACACTTGCTGATGTAACTGACAAAATGATAGTCACTTTACACTTTACCTGCACTGGTGTAAAATAATTAGGAATTTTTGTAAATTATTTTAGTAATGAATTGTATGCAAGCTTAAAACTTTGAGTTTACATAAAACGCGTCAACAGAGGTCAAAATAAAGCGCGACAGGTTTGTTTTAAAATCAGCAGTAAGCAAAATATTAGGATAGATAGGAGGGGATGTCAGCTGATGGTTTGCTAGGACGCGTCACAAAACAGTTTTAGCGATTACATGAGATTAAGGGATTAGTTAGGGAATAATGTTTAAAAAATGTATAAGAACATTTTGAAGAGACATTGAGTCAGTTAGGGTCGGAGTTGGACTCGGCGATCGAGCAGTTAGAGACGACCGACAAGATGGCCGATGAGGATAGGGACGGGTCAACAAAGATGAAATACTTACGTATTGTTGTCCGTTTCCTTCACTTAATCTTTCTCTTTTTGGTGATTATTGGAAAAAGGTAGTCGCGAGTAAACTTTCGTATCCTGAAATTAACAGAGTTGTTGTTTGAATTATGTTGTGTTACAACTTTCGACATAGTACCGTAGCATTACACTGGGAGTGGGTGCAACTATTTCTAACACACCCTTGCCAGATAAATCTCGTTTGTCGACTTTGATGGAGAACAAATAAAATATTTTCACAACAAGCCTACTCATGAACCAATTATCAACGAAAAATCTCTCCTTACTCTCCTTGTTGAGCAGTTAACAAAGAGATCGAAAAAGTTTTCGTGGTAGATTCATTTTGCTAGCAACACAAAAATAAGGCGCCAAAGCACACAAATGAACACCGCCATGACATATATATATATATATATATATATATATATATATATATATATATATATATATATATATATATATATAGGAAAGTACTTATAAGCCAGCAGGTTTAAACGACTGAAACGACAAGCAGTTTTTTTCATGGTCGGTTTTAAAATATCTTTAAATATTTTCTCATTTAAATACTCTAGGGCTACAAGAGATGATTATCTTTCCTAGGTAATTTATATGTCCCATTTGGGGCCTTTAGAGTGTTGCATGACATTACTTGAATCTCTTTCTCAACTTCATTTTGCCTCTATTCTTTGAACAGTAGAGCCATGGTCTTTGAGTGGGGAGCTCCCATGTGGTAGTGGTTAATGTGCTGGAATGTCACGTCGAAGAAAGCGAGTTCGAACTTCAGTCTCGCTATTACGTTCACTTTTCGATTAATACCGTTGGAAAAGGCGTGTACTCTCTTACTCCCACCCCAAACTATAGGTTAAATAGTATTACTACTATTATCCAAGGATGGCTTTGGCATTAAATAACCTATGAAGGCTGGTATACCATTATATAAAGAAACCAAATCAAGAAATCAATTCGTTTCTGACCCTGACAGAGAGCGGTAAAGCCTCGAGACGACATTACCTACACTCATCAAGTCAGCTTTTTTCCCATTTTTACCCTTTCTATATACTGTTTGTTCATGGAACAAGAGGTGTATAGTTCTTGCAGTTGGGATATGTTTGTGTAATCTTTATTTTAATACCACTAGTATGTATATTGCATATATCAAATATTAAATGTTCTTAAATGTATAAATGAGTTTATCTTGTCTTTTCCATTGTGTTCAGTATTAGTATATAACGGATACTCTAGCGATAATCTTGGTTCTTGGTGAATGGGGACTAGTCAAAATAAATTCCCTACCTCCTACCATACCAATAATACTTAAAAGTAAAAATGACTCATAGTGTCAGCATTTACTTTGTTAAAATATTATGTATTCTATTTTAAAAATATTATTTGTTTTATCGGTAGGTTGATACAAAAATAATTGTTGTTTTCTATCCTCGAGTTTAAAGCAGTTTTAGAATCTGAGCATTGTTGCCGATGATAAACAATTCTATTTATTCCAGAAGCACAAAAATTTGCTGTCCTGGAACCGACGAATTCTTCGAAAGTGTCTTAAGTTGATGCTTCGTAATCGAAAACCTTCTTTTGCAGGAAGTTGTCGAGATGCTTGATAAACAACTGAAGAGAATTTCCTGGTTGATAGTGGCACGCAGCTTTTAAACAGAAACGGGTAGAGTTAGAAGCTCCGAAAAGCAAGCGATAAATAAGTTTTATGGGGAAGCCAACGTATCGACAAGTGTGGATAGGCCTTGTGCGAATGTAGTATCTTTGGGCACAATAACTGGCGCTAAGAGAAAAAGAGTGGAAATAACACAACAATGGAAACGAGACATGTTTGAAAAAAATTGCTCTCGTTTATGGTCGTTCGGGGTGTCTTTCGTTTATTTGTTCAAGGATATGTCACGTATCAGAATTGTAATAGAAAAGGACGGCGTGGGAAATCAGCGTGTGAGGTGAGACTGCTGGCGGCTGGTCGCGCTGACAGTCACGGACGGTTGAGTCGCTTTGTTGGACGTAATCTTTCTCTCTGATGCTGGCGTTTTTTCTGAGTATCTATCTGTCTCTTCACTAAGACAGAATATGGCATATGGATTTTTTCTAATGTTGGAGGTCGTGCACGAGACGACGCTCAAATGCGCGGCTGGACCAAAAATACTTTGGCCTTGTCAATACTCCCCTAAAAAGGGGTGCCTCAGGTGCCAGGCAATAAACCTGCCGAAGCAGGTGTAAGCATGGGGGACGGTCCTGAGGTCAAGAAAGTTGTCAAGCTCAGTTATCCGACACAAATGAAAGGGTCCCGCGGGACGCATCTCAGGTGACCTTAAGCGACGTGACAAGACGTTGAGGTTTTTTTATATAGCTCATGAGTGGTTTAGATCGGATTTTCTGAGAGTTGTGTAGCTTGGTTTCTGATTGGTCAAAAAATAATTTTATAGCGCTTTATTTTTTTCTCACATTCATCCCATAAGTGGGTGCGTGGAGCAGGTTCAATTTCGGTCCGTCTTTGCCTTATGAGCGGTAGTTGCTGAGGTGAACACTTCCGTTTGGGCTGTTGAGAGGCGTTCCAAGTTACTAGTCTATCATCTATACTTATAGGTTGATTCTTACTCTTGGATTCATGTCAGAGCAGATGTTTTCAGCCTTATTTTAAGGGCAGATTTCAGCCATCATATCGGATTGTTAATTGACTTGAAACTGTTGATTTATTCTAAGGTCAACGAGAAGTCACTTGTTTATTTTCAGTCAGATGTCACGTTGAAACCAACAGTTGCAGCTGCAAAGAAAAATTGATGATTTGCACACCTTCCACGTGATTTTTCTGACATTACAAACGAACCTTCAATGACAGTTGACAAACACAACACAACAAATCACATCCTATCCACATGATGCTGGGTTTCACTCGTCTAAGGCGATTATCCAAAGATAATTTTTTAAAGAGAATAGTCATTAATTCAACTAAATGTTAAATCTCAGTTTATTCTTGGACCCTTACCGAGAACTCAACTATAGTAAAACGGTCATTCAACATCCTTGTAAGCCTCCTTGTCTCCTTGAGAATAAAGAACCCTCTTGTACATGTCTGTATATAAATTTCACGCTATTTGTTGATTTTATTGTTGTTTCTTACCATTTCTTCTACGCTTGCCATATTGCAGGCAGGAAAATATTCCTGCTCAAGTCCTCTCTCTCTCTCTCTCTCTCTCTCTCTCTAGTCCTCCCTTGCGTTACCATATACCAATATAACACACACACACACACACACACACACACATGTATATAAATATAGTCTGTAACTTCACGCCAATTAAAAATTACTGTAAAACTGATATCACTATGATTTGTGTTAGCAACCAGCAGATAAAGAGACTTCGAGCCCAACTTAATCAGCACTTACGTTATCTTCTTCTGTATGAATGTTTTCTTATGAAAGTCGCTAATGCACCCGCTGACTTTGACGATAGCCACGATAGGTTGAGTAATCATGCTGCTCGTTATATAGAAATTTTTTTGAACTGAAGAATTGACTTTTGTTGGCAAAGCTGTTGGAGTATCACTTATGGTCATTGAAGAGGCAATCTTCGTAGCTAATTTCTGAGTAAAAACACGTAAGTTGGTCCGCACCATTGAAACCGCCCGAGAATAATTATAATAAATGCAAATAATTAACTTTCATTAAAATTTGCATGTCATGTGAATACTGATTCTCGAAAATTGACATGTAATAGAGTAGTCGATTGATTGATTGATTGATTTTAACGGTATGTCAACCCGACTTGGGTTATTTTATGCCTAGAAGTTAGGGAATCGCGTACATTGTTCGTTCACATTTACATATTTATGTGTCGTTGTTTCATAAGAGTTTATTTTTGCAACATTCATATGATATCAAGTATTCCTATCTTATACAAGTAATTTGCATATAGTTGTATGGTTTCAAATATTCCTATCTAATTCTAGTAATCTATAGGTTTTCATTTTCACACGGTTCTCTCTAATACGAATAATTTTCAAACTGATCTATTTGACCCATAGATGAGACCCTAACAGGTATTACCACTCTGGGAGTAATAACAGTAAAAGAGTACTCCACATCCCACAGATCTCCAGAACTGAGGCCTCAAAATTACACGCAGTTTTGTGACATATCCAAAACATCTTTTGAGGTGTTCTTACTGCTTTTAGGAGGATACAGTCGGTGTATTCTCAGCTCCATCAGCAGGGGAGGCATGGACACCTCGCTCAGGAACGACTTTTTAGAAACCGATTACATTTTTTTTTTCGAAGAAATTATCAGGCACAAAAACACGTTATCATAGAACTTTTGGACGACAACTATTTGCAATATACACAGCGATTCGCTACTTTCAACATTTTTACAGAAGATTGAAATTTTCATCTCTTAACCGATCACAAACACTCATTGGCGCGCTTAAATCGAAAGGCAACAAACATTTCTCGCAAAATCATCTAGTATACATCAGATAAACATGAAAAGTTGGTTTAATATCCCTGTCGTCTTTCTATCGAAGAATACCACTGCGTTTACCATTGAACTATCGACTTTAAAACACTGGACATGGAACAGAAAATAGTTTATATGTTCCAGTTTCACTTCATTGCAACCAAAATAAATAGAAATACGAGGTGCATACGATAAGTTTCCAGTATGGGATACACATTTTTTCTAGTCTTAAAATAAGCAATAAAAACATACTTAAGAACATTCTAGAAATTTAGGATCAAAACCGTATTAGCATTTAAATTACATTTTTATATTTTTCAACCAATCAGCTAAAAACATAGAATAGAACATTCTAGAAAAATAGGATCGAAAGTCAACTTACAGAAAATATTTAGGCTCGAAAATAAAATAGTAAAATACAAATCTGATTGGTCAATAAATGTCTACGCGCCAAAATTTTAGGACGATTCCTTGATTCACCTGTAGGATATAAAAAACACAAACTAACACACAGACGAAGACAAGCCAGTAAAGCAGTAGCCGATACTATGTCCGGCAAATTCCTTTCCTTCCTCAACTAAAGTTCATGACCTCTCTTCAGATGGCTGAGAATCACATTCAAAAGAAAAACCCGACAAACTTTCTTTCATCAACGCGACACGCTGTCGCCACAATCATAACACCCGCTATGAACTTAATGTAAGTAAGAACGACTTATTTACGGACTCCGTTAACATAAACATACACACATCTTTAAACAGATTTATTTTCTTCTTGCCAAACTTTATTTTCCAAAAGGCCATTTACACATCATGTATTTTGTTTGTTTTCATATTCTGTTATATGCATATTAAATTGTTTGTTGTTTAATGTTCGTTGTGTTCTATTCCATTTCTTTTACGCGATTGTAAAGTTTTGTGTTGTATTTGTGATGGGAATAAGTAAGAGAGCAATACCCGTAAATTACAGATGCACATCTACTGAAATAACCAAATTACATACAACCCCCACACCAGACTTTTTCGTATGGGCACTTTTATTGATAGTACACACATGAAACTCTAGTCCCCTTCGAAGTAATCTCCTCCGGCTGTAATGCACTTGTACCGTTCCAACAACTTCTGGAAGGCCCCATGGAAGTCCTCTTGTGTGAGTGTGTCAATGACCTTCGTCACAGCCTCTTTCATCTCCTCAGTTGTCTCATAACGATAGCCTGTGAGCTTAGGGAATAAGTAAAAGTCACAGGGAGCAAGGTCTGGACTATAGAGAGGGTGAGGAACTATGTTGATGCCCATCTTGGTCAAATAGTCTGTGACAAGGATGGAGTTGTGGACTGGTGCATTGTCCTGGTGGAAATGCCACTGACCCGATTTGAAGAGTTCTAGCCTCTTTCGACGGAATCTCTTCCTGAACTCCCTTAAAACCTCAACATAATGACCCTAACTCTAACCCTTTGGCCAATCAACTCTGGTGTATTAACTTCCTTACTCCTCCCACACCTCTCATCATTTCTTACAGACTCCCTGCCTTCCTTGAATCTCTTATGCCACTCAAAAACCGATGCTCGATTCATGCAAGATGGTCAAAAAGCAGTCTGAAGCATTGCATACGTTTCTGTGGCATTTTTTCCAAGTTTAAAACAGAATTTCATTGCATATCGTTCTTCTAAAGTGTCAGATTGCATTTTTGAAATTCCCCAGGTGTGACAATAAGGCTTTAGTAGGGTTTATTCTAATTCCAGCTGTAGCTGTTCCTTTGAAGCTGAAATCATAAAAATTGGTCAGTCATCTCATAAGATGTATAGCAATAACATAGTGAATTTTCAAGAGTCTACGACAATTTTAAATGCTCATACGAAAAAAGTCTGGAAACTTATCGTATGCACCTCGTACCAAACTCTAAACTGGTAGTAGTTTGTAATATTTTAACATGTATACCTCATTTGTTGATTGCTAAGATTTAAGACACCGATTTTTCAATTCACTGCATACACGTTCTCATCCTGACTACTAATAGAACGATACGTTTTCTCACGTGTTGTAAGATTATTATCGAATTATACTGGGCTGCTAATTGATAAGTTATCAAAATAAAACCCAGCCGGAAGAAACACAAGTTCATTAAGTTCAATATCTCGTCCGGTGGGCTAGGTGTAAGATGTGCTTGATCTAGCACCCCGAAGTGAAAACAGCAGTTAACTGAGTTTTGTCCAGGCCACCAGACTCTATCAGCTATTAAAATTATAGCGAGGGACGATATGACTACACAGGGTGGAAGTGGAAAGTTGGATGTTCTGAGAATCACAATATAAGACGATGATTTCTCGATTACTTTGGTTGGTGTAATGGTTTGCAGGCTAGACTAGCAAACTTCACGAGTAGGCACCCATTCATGCGGCTTCGTGGCACATCAAAGCAAAAAGCTTAATAAATTACTTCTTGTGGTGGCTTGTGTACGAGGAAACAAACGTTCATGTTAACGGAGAACGAGGAACGATTCAAAGATACAAGAATCGTCCGGTTTTTCATAGAACGATTAACCACGTTGTGTCTGTTACTCATTTCTACATACTTCCACGGCCTTAGAGGTTGAATGGAGCTTGTAGGGATTAATAAAAAAAAAAAAAAAAGAAATTTTTAAAAAATGAAATAATTATAAATGCAGCTATTCCCAGAAGCCCTATGACCGAAAGCAATATACGCGCATGCCTGAAAGACAGATTTCCTAAAACCAAAGAGAAATTCTCTCTCACTTTGTAATACCACAAAGATTTAAGGGACTTCTTTCTCTCGGCTGCTGGCAGAGTTACACGCGTGCGCTCTAAGCCCTGGACATAGCAGCCGCCTCTTCAAAAAATACCTCACTGAAAACACACACTGGACAAACGACGAACGCTTTGTCTGGTAAATGCGACTGTTTCTACTGGTTCTGGAAAATGTTATCCACCACAGAATTGATGTGAACCCCAAAATAAAGATTTTAGTTAAAAGGTATCCACGTCTCTTTCCTTCCTTCCTGAGTTCTCTGGCAGCCCTCCACATGCAAAGGAGACAACAAGTTGATGGGGTAAAAAAAGGAAAAAGGAGTAAGATACTAAAACTGAAAATCATACCCTACCAACACAGACTACCAACAACCACAAATGAATATATAACCAAAACCTTCTTCATACTCTATAAGCGAATAAAACAACAGAGGTCTGAACATTTGAGGTTGGAGTGTATCTTTTGTGTTTCTCTTTCCTCATCTGACGCTTAGCCATCAGCAACTTCGGTTACTTGGTAACAGTGTGCAGTTAGACACACTTCAATCAACAAAGTACAACATGATTTGTCAGAAAGCAAACATCATTCGGCATATATGATTCGAACTCGGATCTTTTTCTTTATCTGGTGACAACTTTTCTCACACTTGCTTTTCAAGTTATTGTTATTCTTATAAATAAATATTTTATTTTGATGAGAGTCAAATTTGATTTTGGCATATTTCTCTTCTATTTTTGTTCGTAAATGTTGTAAAGTTGGCGATCGTAGACGAGGGCGACTAGAAGGCTCCCTTTTCAATAGCAACGACACCAAGGTGTAGGGGAGGGCGCTACTCCTTTCCCTGGATTGCTCCATTTTACTCTTGATCCATACCTTATAATTCTGATGGTTAAGCAAGGAGGTATCAAGTACCATTTTTGAGTCTTTGGTATCACTCGAACCCAGGTCTCCCCAACCATTACCATTATCGAACACCCGAACCATTACATTTACTCTGTTCTTCATCTGAAAGAACTGAAGCTATTTATTCATTCCCAGTTCAAAAAACATTGCAGAATTTACATCAATTCCATGTATGCTCATTTTTTTTTCACCTAAAAAATCCATTCCTAACTTAAATGAAATAATTTGTCCATTAATTAATGTACTTCAAAGGAAAAAAGAATTATGATATACAGCGGTCTAAAACAGTGCAATCAGCGAAAGATAAGTTGTCCAATGTTGATCATCTTACTTTTCCTTATCGTAAATAGCAGTAGATGATTCAAATTTTGTCACTGGTGCAGAATTACAACAGCATTCATCAAAGGAATGGTTACTTGCATCCTTTTTTTCTCCAAGAAATTGTCGGAAACTCCATCTCAATGCAGTAAGTTCAGACGCAAGTTATTGGCTATTTCCAACACCATCCGATATTTTCCTCATTTATTCGAAGGAAGATCTTTTCATGTGCTCACCAACAATAAATCTTTAATGAAAGCAATTCAAACAAAGTCAAATTGTAACATAGCCACACATGAATATGTGAAACGTACATAGAATGTTCATAACATATATACATAGAACATAGGAATCCCGAAACACGAAAAACACTTACGACTTCTTAGTTTAGGTACGAAACTTTTTATTACCTTTGAGTTTAAAGGTTTTTCGACATAAGGAGAGAGATACACATTCTTTCTATGCTGGCTTTTCTATCTGCCCCCCCCACACACACACACATGTGGCACCCGCTACAAGGCCACTGCGAGCTAGCGAAAGTCACCCTTCTTCTTCGGACCGCAAGACTCAACTAAACTGACTTTTTTCAAATCCCCCAAAATCCTCCGCGCACGCTTCCGGTGCATGACGTCATTCACAACCTCTGGTCCTGGGATTTTTATTTTGACATCTGTGAACGACACATCCTCCCCGCGCGCGCGTTAACACCTGCGCTCAAGTTTGCACCTAACTAACCCATGTACTGAGCCGGAAGGTTCTCAGCCTAACTTAAAACCCAACGGCAAGATATATAAAACGAAATCCCTCGGCCATTATATTACAAAATAACAATTCACCTCATGAAATTATATACCTCGACTTCATCAGTTAGTTTACTACTTATATTCGGTAAATAAAAAGTAATTCTAATATTCTCGTGGGTACTCTCTCCCCAAATATTTCGGCAATCGACTTAAGTCCAATATATTGTTAGATCGCTTAACTAGCTTGTGTACAATAAACACTGTCAAGTGTACAGTGAGACTTATACAGCTGGTAATGTGTATACAGAAGCATAAGAAGCCATGTTATAGTTGACGTATACAAGACAAAACCAAAAAATGTGGAGAAAAGAATCCTCGCTACCGTTGACCAAGATCTGAAAGTCTTTAAAATGTGACTTGTGTCCAGCGCTATGTCAATGAATTCCTTATATGTGAGTGTATGTGTGTGTGGAGAGAGTGAGAAAGAGAGAGAGGGAGAGAGAGAGAGAGAGCACGCGAGTGAACGGAAAACATCAAAAGATACTTTATTTTGACATCTGTTGACCGAGTGAAAAGACGCTATCTGCTATATTTCTCAACTACCTTACCCAGACATAAAGCATATCTGACATAGATGTTAAAACGCTGGACACCTGTAGCCAAAACAACGTCCTTCTACTTATGATACAACATTACTGGAAACACTAACTGTAACAATCTCATGGGATCTCCTTATCTACACACACAGATCTGGGACTGCTTATCTACACACACTGATCTGGGATTGCTTATCTACGCACACTGATCTGGGACTGCTTATCTACGCACAATGATTTGCGTAGTGATACCGCAAGACACTTCACTTAGAGTCCTGGCGCAAGATACAACGCATCAGATAATTCACCGACTCTAAACGGATGTCAATAAATATATTATAAGAACCATCGCTTTCTACTTAATTCAGTGGGGATCAAATAAGAAAAAAACAAACAAACAATAACATGAAAAATAAAAATAAAATAAACACGAAATAAAATAAACAAAAAAAAAACAATTTCCTCAGAGAGGAAGCACAATCCGCGCATGCATGAAAAAATTGGCTTTCTGGCGCCAAAAAGAAACTCTTCCTCAGAGCCTTTACCACCTCGATTGAGACGGACGACCTCTTTTTTTTCTCTCTACTGCTAGTTTGAGAACATGTTTCTACTACGGCCTCCGTTCGAACAGCACGTTGTGTCTCCTGCTTATAGCAGCGTAAGCTGAAGATATCGACTGATCACAGTCACACATGACGCACCCCTCAACTCCCTTATATTCGATACCGTCAATTTACAATATGCTAAAATGATTTTTGAGATTCCTCAAACGCCTTGGTTGGAAAGCACGATTATTTCTACTGGTTCAAGAAAACGTTCCTGACCACACAATAGTCGTAAATCCCGAAAATAAAAATTGAGTATAAATGTATCCCTGTCTCTTTCCTTTCCATCATTCATTCTTTTGCAGCTTCAACAAACAAAAAGAGGAAAAGAAACGAATAAGATAAAATATCAGTTACCAACATCATAATTTCCCAACGCAAAAACGAATAAGATAAAATATCAGTTACCAACATCATAATTTCCCAACGCAAAAAAAAAGCACCTTCTGCCTCATAATACTAAACAACAAATACACTCTAATTCTACTGTAACAACATAGTTTTTATGTTATGAAGGGGGATTTTTGTTCCTAAGAAAAGCACTGTTTAAACCATAGGTTTTGTAGGAGAATAAACCGTTATTAGAACGCAGTGAAGAGATGAGCACCACTTTTGAAGAAAGGACACAAACGAATTTTTGCTATTACAAAAGGTTTATTGTACATTGTGACACGATGCGTAGCCATTCGTTTCCGTTTGTGTTGGCGCCACTGAGACGATCTCTTGGTCTGTTTTGGCGCGAAACCCACACAAAAGGCCTGAGGACGAGATCTCTCGCGAGACCGGAAGTGGAGGAGGGCAGGAAAGTCCCAGAGAGAGCAGTTGACAAAGCAGGACAGAAGAGAACAGTCGGCTTGAGATAGCTGTCCAGAGAATGACACAGTCAGCAGAATGAGGCAGTGAGAAGATGGCGGTAGAGCAGAGAAGAGAGTCAACAGAAGTCAGAAAGGCGACTGCCAAGACCTGTTGATCTACAGAGCCCGGGTTAACCAACGCGAGAAGATGTCAGCATGGTTAGTGGCTTGTGAGAATTTCGTTCGAATACACGCTCACGTTAGCACACAGAAAGCAAAGTGTCACAAAGTCCCTCCTCTTGCGCTAGGAGCTAACCCAAGTCCGTGTTTGTTCGTTTGTTCTTTTCTTCCACCCTCTCGGTTGTGTTTTGTGTGGCCGTAAAGAAATGTGTAATGCCCCTGGTCGGAGGTAAGAGAAACCACTAGACGATCTGATCTAATGGCCATTAGTGGTTTAAGAAAGCTGATATAGCAGAGGTCACCCGGCCGGCCAGGGGCGTTGTTACAACATGTATACAATATATAACAAGTAGATGCAACATGCAAAACAAGCAAAAGAATTCAAAAAGTTTGGTTGGGTAAAATTGCAGATAAATATGCTGCGGAAACTTAGCTTTTTAGTTGTTTCTGGTAATTTGTTAGGGCACTGTCACAAGGTTCGTGGTAGTGGTTGCGTTTGTCTGCTCTCAGCTGCTTGGTCTGGACTCGCTGGGCGAATCGTCGCCGTCTGAGGCTTGTATGATGTGGTCTTAGCTAGAACTGCTAGCCCGGATAGTTACAAAAAGAGGCCGATTCATTGCGACCCCTACTTTTATAGCTAGCCTCATTTGACCTCCGGAAGAGCAATGATTGGTCAATTTCGCCCTTCGCACGTATGACCTCTACGGAATTCCAATACATGAGACATTCACTCATTTGTAGTCTTGTCGGTCTTAAAACCTTTCCTAAAAAATGTCAACTCTATCTAAAAATTGATAGTAGCTCCATATTATACAGTTAATTCCAGTCACATGGGTCTCATGTATATTGAGACACCGTATATTTTAAAGGAACTCTTTTTATAGAGAACTCTTGAATCATTCATAACAAATTGTTTTGCTTATCTTGTTGTCTACACCAGACTATCGTTAGAGAGAAAGTTTGTTCTTTCAGGCCAACCCTCTCTCACCCTGTTTAATTATGTTTTTTGCATATTGAAAGATGCGCTTAGTGTAATAGCTATCTTCGAAGGATATGAAATCGGTAAACCGAGTTCAAATCCTGGGTGAGCTTGTTTGCGTTTCACTTTGTGCTTATACCTTTTGAAAAGACATGAATACTTCTGTTCTCCCTCCAACTCAGGGTAAATAGTATTTATTTATTTATTTATTCAGCCTTGTTTGGTTAACCAATCTTGGAGAAAGAAAACTCTGTATTCAAACCAGCTTTACTCCACTTAAAAATTGACCTTGCGTCATAACCTGCATGTAGCAGAAGAGTTAGGTAAATATTACATTCTTTCCACATGGAGTACGGTTGTGGCTCATTCACTTGGCTACCCTCATATACTAGTCAGATCGTAGTAGATAGAAAAATAAAGTTAAAATAAAATTAAAAATAAGATTAAAAATAAATATTAAAAAATGCAGAAACTCCCAGAAGCCCCTTACAGAAAAAGGGGCGACGCATGCACAAAAAAGGAACCATCTCGGACAGCAGAAAGAAACCCATTCTCTTTCAGCAGTGACCGACAAAGTGAAAACACTAAAATCTTTCTTGCTGCTGGTGGCAGGCCCCATGCGTCCATCTTTAGCCAGCACGCTGATTAACTTTTTCCCTAGTAGCAACCGTTTCTTTTACCAACGACCAACATTATAGAAGTGATTTTAACGGGTCCATTATTTGGTGTTTTAAGAAACACCAAATAATGGACTCAACACCTACAACTAAAAAAAAAAAAAAAACAAATAATGGACCTATCTGCCCAAAAGCGACTAACACATTTGAACACTTTGAATTCAGGAATGATTTCTTCGCCCACATATGTTCATATAAAGATATGTTGGCCTCCTATCATCTTTTCCTGTCTTCTTTCCATATAATTCCTTTACAGCCTTCATAGACCATGAAGAGTTACCGGCAAAATAACATGAGGTAAAAAGAGAGAACCCAAAATGGAGTTAGATAAAAACAACAACCAAAATATCATAAACCCCATAAGATAACGTACACGTTAATTCTAAAATAATTTCATTTATCGTATATATTTGTGTACGTGTAAAATCTTGTAGAACAAATTATAAAGAAAAAACATTAGCATCAATCTGCAGGAAAAATTTCTTATTGTAGAAATTAAAATACAATGGGAAGAACGAGAACCAACCCATGGCCTTAAAATTAATAATTTCACTATCATAAATCAAGAGACGACTTATACACAAGATCAATTTATACTCGAGATCAACGTATACGTACACATAGTTAAACTGATTCCTTTAAATAAAAAAAAAAAATTATTCACCTACAATTAACGTCTTATTTGTTTATCAAGAATTAATAAACCTTTTTTAGCCATTATTAGTCTCGCTGCTCGAAGGCAGATCGTCACTGGTATTGAACTGTCGTGATACTTTCTCAAATGACAACCTCGTTATGACCAATCTGAACTCAGTATCGGTGGCTCGAGACACAAACTGACCAAATATACATCTGTGGAAGACAGGTACGATGTGACATCAGTCACCATCGAAACTTTTGGCGAAGTTTAACTCCCCTCTGCTTGAAAAAAAAAAGAAAGAAAAAATTAAGAAAAACAAAAATTAATTTAAAAAATACCTTTTCACATTACATTTATCGGGAGACAATGAATGATTATCTCCCTTAGAAAACTGATGAGTCCGCTGGGTGCCTCGTTGGGTGTCATAAGACGTTCCAAAAACCCATTCTTTTTGCCTCTGTGCTTTAAACCTGTGTTGCGGAGCCGATAAATATGTCGACCCCGCAAATGAATTATGTGAGTGAGGACAGCCAAAGCAATAGGAAGGAACAAAGGTGAGATAATGATAATTATAAATGACAATTTATTTCGTCGTATTTACAAGCGTGAATGTAAATGTCCGTGGCGGTTGTATGTGTTCGCAGCTGGGCGTTCGACGAGGGTCGCTGGCGTAGGTCGAGTCGTTGAGTACAGCTAGATGTTGGATGCTGGTAAGCTGAGGTCGGTCGAGATGTTGAGTTCAGCTAGACGTTCGATGCTGGTCGTTGAGTACAGCTAGATGGTCAGTGCTGGTCGTTGAGTACAGCTAGATGGTCGGTGCTGGTCGTTGTGTACAGCTAGGTGGTCGGTGCTGGTCGTTGAGTACAGCTAGATGGTCGATGCTGGTCGTTGAGTACAGCTAGATGGTCGATGCTGGTCGTTGAGTACAGCTAGATGGTCGGTGCTGGTCGTTGAGTACAGCTAGATGGTCGGTGCTGGAAAACTGAGGTCGGTCGAGTCGTTGAGTTCAGCTAGACGGTCGTTCGAGGTTGGTAGATCGATATCCCTGGTTGTGACGGTATGTTGTGGTTAACCAAGGGTGTGTCGATCGGGTTGTTGACTCGTACGGCGGGTCGTACGTGAGCCAAGTGTTGCAGTGGTAGAACAGTCCGTAACAGCGAGTCGTTACGTGGACTGCGTTGTACCTTGCAAGAGCGTCGAGTTCGGTAGATCGACATCCTCGGTTATGACGATATGTTGGATTAACCGGGGGTGTGTCAACCTGGTTTCTGGCTCGTACAGCGGGTCGTACGTGAGCCGGTTGTTGCAGTGGTAGAACAGTCCGTAACAGCGAGTCGTTACGTGGACTGCGTTGTACCTTGCAAGAGTGTCGAGGTCGAGGAAAGGCTAGGGCCTTGCTGGGCCCCCTAGCCGTGCGGACGTATCGGACGGGAACGAAAGCTTTGCCGTGTCAAAGCCGTGCGAACGAGCGGACGAGAGCGAAGGCTTTGTCGGGTAAAAACCGTGCGGACGATTCGGACGGGAGTGAAGGCTTTGTCGTGTCCAAAGCCGTGCGGACGAGAGCGAAAGCTTTGTCGGGTCAAAGCCGTGCGGACGATCAGACTAGTGCGAAGGCTTTGTCGGGTCAAAGCTGTGCGGACGAGAGCGAAGGCTTAGTCGGGTCAAAGCCGTGCGGACGAGCGGACAGGCCATGAGGCCGAGGCTAAGATGGGCGTTATCTTAGCGCTGCGCAGATAGTGAAGCCGTAGCTAAAGGCTGGTCCGTGCCATTAGCGCTGCGCAGCTTATCGGACTATCGGAACCGAGTGAGAGTTAAGACCGGTTGGTCTTAGAATCCGTCTTCGTGTTTGCCGCCTGGCCGTCTACTTCGACTGATCATTACTGACCAGTCAGAGATGCTCTGACCCGCAGACAGAGACCTCTTATGGTCCTAAAAAGGACCTTTGTGCATTCCTATGTAGGTGGGAGAAAGGCAGGTCTACCACGAGAAGTGGGACCAACGCCGTAAGTTAAGGTGAATGCGACCGCACAGAATGCGGGATTCCTCCTTAATGAGCTTCGCCAGGAGCGCGCTGTATTTATCCTACGTCCCACCAACGTACGAATATGGCACAAGGCCGTTTTTAAGGTGGGTCCTGTCGCAGGGCCGTAGCCCAACGCGATAGGCAGTTCCAAAAATGCCTCGGACCCCGTCGGCATTCCCCTTTTCGAGGCGCCTCAGGCGCCGGGCGATAAACCCAACCCCTCCGAAGAGGGTTAAAGCCTGGGGGGACGGCCCCCTGAGGCCAGAGGTGATGTATCCAGTGGTGGAACACACCCGACCGAACCGTGCAGCATGCAACCACAGCCGGTCGAGAGCGCCCCACCACAGGACACAAAAGAACGCTCGCCAGGAGCGCGCTGTATTTATCCTACGTCCCACCAACGTACGAATATGGCACAAGGCCGTTTTTAAGGTGGGTCCTGTCGCAGGGCCGTAGCCGAACGCGATAGGCAGTTCCAAAAATGCCTCGGACCCCGTCGGCATTCCCCTTTTCGGGGCGCCTCAGGCGCCGGGCGATAAACCCAACCCCTCCGAAGAGGGTTAAAGCCTGGGGGGAAGGCCCTCTGAGGCCAGAGGTGATGTATCCAGTGGTGGAACACACCCGACCGAACCGTGCAGCACGCAACCACAGCCGGTCGAGAGCGCCCCACCACAGGACACAAAAGAACGCTCGCCAGGAGCGCGCCGTAGTATTTGTCGCTGCCTCCCACCAGACACGACTTGACACAAGGTCAAAAGCCCGAAGGCCGATTAAAGTGGGGATAAAGGGGAGGGGAAGGTCGGGAAGGAGCCGAGACTCGAACCCTGCTTGTCAGTGCTGCTCATCGGCTCACTTAGTGCAATGTGAGCCTGATGAGGCAAGCAGTTTCACGAACCCAAATGTGGGTCCGGGCACGTATGCCAGTTAACGGCTTAAACTAGACGCTTGGTCTAGTGCCGTACAAAGGGGACAAAAGTGCAGCTCGCCCACCCGAAGGTTGCCCAGCCGAAGCTGGGGGGCTATTCGGCCCCGAGTCTGCTCTTGGTTTCGAGCACCCATCCGTGTATTTGTGTATTTGTCGCTGCCTCCCACCAGACACGACTTGACACAAGGTCAAAAGCCCGAAGACCGATTAAAGTGGGGATAAAGGGGAGGGTAGGTCGGGAACGAGCCGAGACTCGAACCCTGCTTGTCTGTGCTGCTCATCGGCTCACTTAGTGCAATGTGAGCCTGATGAGGCAGGCAGTTTCACGAACCCAAATGTGGGTCCGGGCACGTATGCCAGTTAACGGCTTAAACTAGACGCTTGGTCTAGTGCCGTACAAAGGGGACAAAAGTGCAGCTCGCCCACCCGAAGGTTGCCCAGCCGAAGCTGGGGGCCTATTCGGCCCCGAGTCTGCTCTTGGTTTCGAGCACCCATCCGGCACGAATGCCAGACGGCCCGCTGATATTTCGAAGGTGCTGTGACACACAGCTCCAGCCGCGTGGATATAAAATTCTTTGATAAAAAATGAGTGTAGCCGTAAAGTATTTTCCTAACCTGCTATAGGCTGGCGACGACTATTAGTTCAAGTCTTATCAGGTAATTTTTGGCTGAAGTGTTTTGTGAATGTTATTAATTTTTATTCTCCCTTTTTCTTTTAGCTATAACGAAATGTCATGGTCGTTAGAAAGAAAAAGGGCTAAGTCAGTTCCGGTCGTACTCGGATATGATCGTCCTAACTCGGGCGTGTAACTTAATATGTTTAGGTTTATCAGCAGGTCGCGGCAAGGGTTTATCGGCCGGTCGCGGCACCTGTTAGGAAACGATAAAACAACGTGGTTATTTTACTTTTTTTCATGAAGCAAGTATTTCTTTTCAGTTTTTGGATTTCTTCAACGTACTGTTTGTTCGTGGAACAATGTTTGCATATGTGGTGGTTGAATAATAAATAAAAACCCAATAAGATAAAAATAAATAAAAAATAAAATGAAAACAAAATAGAATAAATAACAATCTCCCATGAAGGCCAATCTATGCATGCTTGAAAAAAGGGGCTTCCTGGAGCCAAAAAGAAACTCTTTCTCAGAATCCTATCAACACCTCGACCGGGAGGACGGCTATTTTACTGGTTCGAGAAAATACATTCCGCTCCACAAAATAGTTGTAAACTCGGGAATAAAAGTTGAGTTTGAAAGTATCCCTGTCTCTTTTCCATGCTTCATTCCTTTTCAGCCTGAACAACCAACAAAAGAAGATAGTAAGTGAATGGGGATAAAAAGAAAAAGTAAATGACCAACTTCATATTTCCTAACATACCCAAACCTCTAATACCCCATATATATATTTCAAGCAATTTGGGACACATTTGTGTATTCTTTCTTTTTAATACCTTTGGTATGTATATCATACATTTAAAAGGTTAAATGTTCTTATATGTAAAGTAAAGTTAGCGACCATAGTCGAGGGTGACCCAAAGGCTCCCTTTTCGATAGCTACTACACCAAGGTGTAGGGGAGGGCGCTACTCCATTCCCTGGATTGCTCCACTTTACCCTTGAACCGTACCTTATAATGCTGAGTGTTAAGCAAGGTGGTATCAAGTTCCATTTTTAAAGTCTTTGGTATGACTCGACCTGGGATTGAACCCAGGTCTCCCGGGCCATTGGCGAACACTCTAACCGCTGGGCCAATGTCCCGGTTTTCTTATATGTACTACTGCATTTATTTGTCTTTCTTTTAGTTGTATTCAGTGTTAATATAACACAGATAAACTAAAGTTAATATTAGTCTTTGGTAAATGAGAACTCTACTAAATACCTTCCTTAGCAAACCAATAAAAGAATTTCTCCAGAAAAATATGCGGACAATTAATTAAAAAAACACAATACTTCTTAATAATATTTAATTTGAAAATATTTTTGATTTACTCTCAGATTATTATTACTCATCAAAAAATAAGAATATGGAACATCAAAGACACAGATTACTTCCCAACAAGTAAGTACTTTCTATTTTGTACCTCTTCCACATAGAACAATATGTACATAATACTAGCTGGTTGGAGTATTCTTTTCAATACTACTTGTTTGTATATGATGTATAGATAAAATGTTTCTGTGTGTGTAAATGAGCTTATCTTGTCTTTCCTGCCGTTGTGTTCCGTGTCAGTATATTACAGATATACTAATGCTAATATTGGTACCTACTTCCAAGTATCCAAATATTAGTACGTACGTCTTCAGATCTCATTTGAAACAATCTCTTCTGATAAATATGCTGATAATCAATTCTAAAAAATGCTGACTAAAAAAATTAAAAGCATCAAGTATCAGAAAAATATACAACTTTTTAAAAAGTCATTTTAATTTAATGTCAGATTAATATTACTAGTTCAGCTTTAAGAATAAGAAACTGTGCCAACTTGTGTCTGATCTAGTTTGTTTAGTGTAGACCATGATAAGTGGTTACGCATCTAGTGAAGAGCAGGTCACACGTTTGTAATAGGCTGGGTAAGGCTAGATTGGTCCCCCACAAAATCCAACTGTCTCATTATTTGGCTTCAAGCAGTAGTAAATATCAGTCATGTCCTCGGACTGACAAAAGATGGAACACATCGTTGACAGCGAGACGATAGTAGAGGCAAGGCCAGTGAGTGCCAAATTTCTCTTGTGTCTCCCTTTGTAAGTTCTAGATGCTTAGGTGATGAGTCAATACAGAACCAACAGCATGGGTTACGTGATTAGATTTAAAAATCAAACAAAACAAAACAAAAAGCTAACATAGCTGTCATTATATACTGAACCTCTTTAATTATTGATGATTTGCATCTAAAAGAGATGACAGAATAAGAAAAGGCAGATTAGTCACAAAAACAATGAGAACTTCAGAGAGAATAGCAAATCAATCACAGACTAATTAATAGATGAGTAGCGAAAGCTATAGTACCGACGACTGAAAGTTTGTCGTATCTTGGTACCATAACTTGCATAAACATTAAAAGAGTGAAAGGTAACGATTCTGACGACTAATAGCGGAGGAAATAAAGTTAATATTTCCTCGTGCAGAATAAATCATCATCATCATCATCATGTCGTGCTGGTAGCACGGATATCCCTGACCCTCTCTCGCCACTTTTCCCTATCGTTCATCGCCTCAGGCAGGTCTTCTGGACAGCATCCCGTATCCTCACATAGTTGCTGAATGTATGTTCGTGCTGGTCGTCCTGCTTTTGCACGGCCATGTGTGGGGATCCATAGTGAACCATAATGACATATTTTATTGCCCGAGCAGATTTAACAAAATGAATGACATAGTGTAGGTTAAGGAATGTTCTAATCGTTGAAAAGTCTTCAGCGAATAAGAGAATTAAAAGAATTTGTGTGAAGATTTACATGTTAAAGAAATGTATTGTTCAATGCTGTCGTCTGCAGTGCAACAAGAGGTTTTTGGAATCGAAAGGGTAGCATCAAGTGCCACGCACGGACCAGCAAGCCCAAACACGTGTGCGCTGACTGAGTACCACAAGAAAGATGTGAGTCTCTCATACGTTCGCGTTATATACTACTTTGACCACGCCACCTTTAGCAGATAAGAGGGGTAATATTCATTCGTGTTATCTAACGCTATATGGTAGAACTGAGAAGGGAAATAATCCCCACAAATGTTTGATTAAAATCAAAACGTGTGATAAAAGCAAGTTATTGATTTAATGGAGACGCTTGCGGCGAAACTGTTATCGTCGTCGGAAGTGGACACTGCTACCCGAGTTCAAATCCTAAACGAGGATGTCTACATTTCACGTAATGCTCTCAGTGAAGGTATGAATCTATTTTCCTTCCAGTCATAAGTAGACTAGGATCTTTAATGGCCATCGGTCTAGGAGAAAAATTGGAATTCAAACTAGTTTTACTCTTGGGGAAGGATGGGTTCCGCTGGACTATTCCTGCCCAAGACATGTTACATGAGTAGCACTTCTACGACAAAAATTAGCTAACGGGACCAGTAAGATTGATGTACGAGGAATTTCTTTACACATTTTTTGATTACACAAAAATATTGTGAAACAATCCAATTATTGTGGTTCTTTTGTCTGTAAGTAAAAGATACCTGGGCCTATACAAGTGTGAGAATTAATAAATTAATAAATTTTAGATTTAAAGAAAATTTTAAAAAATAATAAAACACGAAAATATCCCATAATTCCTCTTTCGCCGAAAGTTAAACTCGTTCTCTTTCGGTGTCTTACTTGTCCTTGGACGACCACAAAACTCGCTCTTCATACTATATAACTTTTTTAATGCTATTATATGGGTTGAATAAGAAAACATTCCAAGTGAAGCCCATACAAACACTAAAATATTAGAATTAATTATAACAACTATACTTTACGGACTACTCGGTGCTATAACAGGACGGGGCGTCGCCTTGCCAAACACGGGAATTATTCTTGGGGTCATATCCTTGTCTGGCCGTGCCAAGAATTTTCTTGAATTTCCAGGAATAATTCGCTATCCGCCCAAGTTATGATTTAAGATCCGGAGAATAAATCAACCACTATCCGTTTCAGCAATTAGACAGACGCCTCCGCACAATTATGTAAGGAAAAAAGTAAAGAAATCTGTGACAATAAACAAAACAACACAGCTTTGCAACAATAATAGTGTTTAGTGTATATTACAGAAATTATCATTCATCAACTTTTTATATAGTACAATTCTTTCAGAGACCGACAGGTATTAGCTTATCTTCTATCTTCTACTCAGGCAGTTCGATACAAGGACTATAAGCTCGGAATCGAGGGGAAGCCACTTATGTCTGCTTTCAAATTAGGTCAAAGTCGGTCTCAATCCGTCTCTCTTTTTGTTTAATTTATGTATTTTCATAGCTAAGGGTTACCTCAGAAGCCCGTAGTAAATTCCACACGAATTCCATCGCTAAATTTAGCAATAACAGTTTCTTTGAACAGTCAGTTAACTTCAGATGTCAACATTTTGTTTCAGGATCAACACTACTAAATTCTTTTTTTTAAAACAATAACCAAATTTCGTCTGGCACTGAATAATTCCGATGTATGACAAATTGGACATTTCAAGATACCGGTTTCATAGCAGAAATTTTCGTGATAAAATAAACAACATGCTTCTTTCTACACGGCTCGTTCAAAAGCTATTTTACATTAGCAATGTATTTTCTCTAGTCTTCTAAGCTCCACATTAACTTCGTCCCTTTTTCTGGGTATTAAACTTCTGGCGGTCTGTGAAACCACTATATTACAGTATGGAGGGGACATTTAGTCGTTCTCTTCTCATCAGGTTTCAATTGTCACATTAGTGTATCCATTGATGAACAAACACCGAATTAACAGAAATAAAAGTTAAGACGGGATGTACTCATGTAAATATATAAGACATTTAATAGGCACATAACAAACTTCTTAGAAGTATTAGAATAAAAAATAAATAGAAGCAGTAGCCGAGTGCATACCAACCAAACCAAGAACCAAATGTAGAGTTCCATGGGAGTTAATAGCAGTTAGGGAAAAACGAGATTACATGAAAATAGCATCCTTACTTTATTGAAGAAACCCAACAAACGCCAATGTACAGAAACTTAAGAAAACCCAGAGAAAACATATACCAAAAAGAAAGGCTAGAATACATTCAAGGGCAAATCAATAAAATCAGAAATTTAGTTGAAGAAAAAGAATCGCGATTAGCATGGCAGACAATAAATGAAGTAAGTGGAAGGAAAAACATCTCGAGATCAAAACTAAAAGCTGTCAGACAAGAAGAATGACTTCAGAAGTGGAAAGAACATTTCAAGAATATGCTTGGAGACATCCCGGAAATCACTGATAAACCTACTGAAACAATGATTAAGAGCCAAGAGGACATTAGACTTAGACAATTTACGAAAGAAGAACCTTACGCATTACCGAAAAAAAATTAAAAGTCGAAAAACTTTAGGCCTCGAGAAAATACCTCCTGAGGCATGGAAAACCAGAAAATATGACGACATACTTCTGTTATGAAATAGCCGAAGGATTTCGGTTCATGCCTTTGAGTTTAGTTAGGCTGAGAACCTTTCGGCTCAGCACATGGGTTGGTTGGGTGTAAGATTGAAGCAGGTGTTAACGCGGGTGCGCGCGAGCGGATGGAGGTGTCACTCAGATGTCATAACAGTCCGAGACGATACTGGGTGACAAGGTGCGGGTGACATCACGCACCGGAAGCACGCGGAATTTTGTGTGAGAATTTGAAGAAAATAAAAGTCGGGTTTTGGACGCCGAACGAGAAGGATCAATTTTGGAGCTCGCAGGCGCGAGGCGAACGTGCGCCCGATGGGGGCCGCTCGAGTTGGGGGCCAAATGAATAAGACAGCATAGAATATTGTGTCTCTCCTCCTTACGTCGAAACCTTTAACTCAAAGTTAATAAAAAGGTTTCGTACCTGAACAAGAAGTAGTTACGTGTTTTTGAGATTCCTGTTCTTTATATGTTCTATAGTAATGAACATTACATGTCTATTTCGCACATGGCCATATTCGTGTATATGGCTACGCAACACTTCTTCGATTATGTAAAGCTATCTATAAATAAAACACAATAGAGAAATAAACGAAATGAGAGCTCGGAATCACTAAGAACTACAGAGGTATAACTCTTACAACTATAACTGCTAAGGTTTATAATCCCTTGCTTATCAATCGTATGTGATCAGAAGTTGGATATGATTATTAGGAAAAATCAGAACGGCTTTCAAAGAAATCAATGCACAATATCACATATTCTATCAGACGTATGACTGAAGGAGTGCATGCAAAAATATTGAGGCAACACTATTGTTCGTAGATTTCTCCAAGGCATTCGATTCCATACATAGAGTAAAGATGAAGTAATTAATGCTAGTATACAGTCCCCACAAAGAAACTGTTATAACTATAATGATGCTTTACAAAAACACGAAAGCAATGATTCTCTCACCCAATGGTGACGCCGACTTCTTCGACATTGTTGCTGGAGTTTTGCAAGGAAATACATTAGCGACATATTTGCTTATAATCTGCCTAGATTATGTACTACGAACATCAATAGATCAAATAAAAGAAAATATTTTCACACTAAAAAAGACAAGAAGCAGATGATATATTGCGGAAACTATGACAGATGAAGACTATACAGATTGCATAGTCTGGAACCAGCATCAAGAGGTATTGGCCTCTACGTGATCGCAAATAAAACCAAGTTCATGTATTTTAACCAAGAAGGTGTCATCTCAACTTTAAGTGGCAAGCCTCTGAAATTTGTCGACCAGTTTACATACATTGGTAGCATCATCTTATCTACTGAAAGCATTGTCCACATACACCTAGTGAAAGCGTGGACTGTTATTGCTAGGTTATCGATCATAAGGAAATCTGATCTCTGATAAAATAAAGCAGGATTTCTTCCAAGCTGTGGCTGTGTTAGTACTACTCTATGAATGCACCACCTAGACGCGAACGAAAACGCTAAACGGGAACCACACAAGAATTCTGCGTGCTATTTTGAACAAATTCTGGAAGTAGTACCTCACAAAACAGCAACTATACAAATATTTATCTCCCATCTGATGAAACATCCAAGTAAGAAGAACAAGACATGGGGGATACTGCTGGAGCAGTAAGGACGAAGTCATAAATGATGCTCTCTTATAGACTCATATACATGGACACAGCAAGGACTTAGATATATGAAATCTGTGCAAATATTTGATGCAGTCTCGAGGATCTGCGAAAAGCGATGAATGTAGGGACGGATGGCAAGAGAGGGTCAAGGAAATCCATACAGTCAGCATAATTTAATGACGATGATATAGAACAGGAGGTACTTGTGTTCGAAAAGTTGTTTTCATTATATAAGCAATGTGATGAACCAGGAAAATTTTGTTTAAAAAGATTTTCCCAAAAAATTTATAATCTGATTTAAACAAAAAATTTCTCTAGTTATTCAATTATAAATGTATTCATAAAAAGGGTATTTTATTAGAAAACTTTGTGAAATAAAATAAAACCCTTTTAAAGACTGGGAAGCCGCATATCAAACTGGCCCCCAAAAATTGGATTATATATATAGGTAATATTCGGTCAGATTAAAAAGTTTGGAGTAATTCCCTCAGGACAAGAAAATCATTCAAGAGCTGAACATTTAAATTTTCCTGGTAGAGAGCTCAATGTAATTTATTACAGAGCAATATTTCTTTAAGAAAAAAACCAAAGACCGGTTAATTCATGATTCTAAATTCATTTCGGTCCCGTATTTTCAGTTTCTGGTGTGAACCAAAAACATGGGTCTGAAGAAGTCCTGTATTAAATTTTTTTTTCTTCTTCATGTTTTTGGTTCACACCAGAAACTGAAAATACGGGACCGAAATAAATTTTGAATCATGAATTAACCGGTCTTTGGTTTTTTTCTTTTATATATATATATATATATATATATATATATATATATGTCCAGGGAAGGAGTAGCGCCCTGCCCTACACATTGGTGTAGTAGCTATCGAAAAGGGAGCCTTCGGGTTACCCTCGACAATGGTCGCCAACTTTACTTATATATATATATATATAACCTCATTGGCCTAGTTAGTAGAGTGTTCGGTAATGGTCTGGGAGACCAGAGTTCAATCACAGGTCGAGTCATACCAAAGACTTAAAAATGGTACTTGATACTTCCTTGCTTAACTCTCAACCTTATGAGGTACGTATCAAGGGTAAAGTGAAGCAATCCTGGGGAAGGAGTAGCGCCCTTTCCTATACCTCGGTGTAGTAGCTATTGAAATAGGAGCCTTCGGGTCGCCCTCGACAACAGTCAATAACCTTACTATATATAGTCAGTGCAGAATTCTCTGTGGAAGATTTTATTTTCTGTCTTTTATTATTTGTCTTCAGGCTACATAGATCTTATTCTTTTATAAAACCGTGACTCAAATCTAAGGTGACTCTTGGTTTTTTTTATTTCCAAATTATTTAAAAAAAAAAAACGTGGGGAGTTTTCGTGGTGTAAACATACTGGACTGTGAGATCGTAATAAGCGAATTCAAACTCCACTCGCGTTAATATGTTCACTTTCGCACTAAAATAAGGTTTGGTTTGGTTTCTTTATTTTCATGGCATATCAACCTTTGTAGGTTATTTAATGCCAAAGCTATTCTCCTAGAAGAACAGTAGTGGTACTATTTAACCCATAGCTGGGAGGATAAGGGGGTTCATACCTTTCCCAAGGGTATTTGCCCGAATGTGAACGTAATAGCGCGACTGGAGAACGAACTTGCTTACGACGATTACGCAGTCCATCGCTTTAACCATTACAACACGAGGACACCCCCCCCGCACTAAAATAAGTCCACTTTCGAACTTTTTTTTTCCAGGAAAAGTATTAAACCAGTTATGTGTTAAATAGTACTACAACTGTTCTTTAAAAAATAAAAAGGACGTCTTTGGCATTAGATAACCCACGAAAGTTGATATACCATTAAACAACGTAATCAAACCAAACTAGTATCTAGACCTTTCCATAACAATCAAATTTCTTTGGTTTGATTTGGTTTGGTTTTATGGCATATCAACCACTGAAGATTATTTAATGGCAAATCCATTTTTAAACTTATAAACAGTTCTATTTCAAACAGTTCAGTTTAGTATAAGTACGCAGTTTAATTCTATTTAACTCAGAGATAGGACCCATCAGGTGCTACTACTCCAAGCCAGAGCGGACCTGTGAGCGATGGCAATGAAGGGATACTCTGCATTCCCCCAAAAATCAATATTTGAGCAATGATGTAAAAATTTGTTATTAGATATCCATATATTGGGTATATGAGCAATAACATATTCAGAAAAATGCTCAATCTGCTTAATTTACAATGAGTGAAGCCACATTGGTACAAATCTCCCATTTAGGGTGTATGATGCCACAGGTCACAAAAGCCACATAGTGCCACTGCATTCTTATCAGTGGTGCTTAGAATATACTGATTGTATCCACTGCAGAGAAGTAAGACTTTACCCATAAAAAATAGGTATTCTGGGTATGACACTAAACTGCATCTGATGGTGAGGCTCCAGTTCTAGATCTTTGGAGAGTTTGGAGTACCCTTTTATTACCATGACTCCCAGTTCCACTCTGACTTGGAATGGTAGTACCTGTTAGGGTCCCATGAGTCAAATATATTCGATTTATAATTATCTGTATTCGATAGGACCATGTGCAGAAAAAATCTTTTAAGAAACTAAATAAAAATATTAAGAAAAACAATCGATAAACACGATTAAATAACCCTAGATTGGTTGACATGTCATTAAAATCAATCACTTAATCAATATGATCTTAACTAAGTGAAAACTGTATCAGATTTATTTACCTTTCTTATTTGTCTAGCTTAGTCATGTCGTAAAATGTCGTATATAAGTTAGTATCACACAGGGATAAAATAAAAACAGCTACAACATTCAACCTGAATATCAAGTTTCACTATCCGTACATTAGTCACCAACCTCCAAAGTCGCACTCCATTTTCTGATAAAGCTTTAAAATGTTATCACTGAGAATATTCGGATTATTGACCTCATCTTGTTATGCTCCTGTTTCGGTTGATAAGTACTTCGGTCCTGTTCAGGTGTTTCATGTCAAACTCGGGAGCCCTCACAGAACCTCGAAGTAAACCCTTTATTTGAACCAGAGGGGTAGACTGTTCCAATTCTGTTAACCATGATTAGGTACAAGTGCTAAATTTTACTAAGTATTCCTTGTTATTTTTACCTGTAAATGAGATTGAACCTCCAGATAATTTCACTGGGAAGCACTTTCCAACCAAACGCCTTATCCCCTATGCCATGTGTTGTTGCCAGACAATTCAGAATGAATTTTTTGAGACTTTTAAATCTAACGTGCCCATCAACTCATGAGATACTCCTCTCCGCTAATGTTGTGTCGTGAAATAAGGTCGACACACATGTAAAATAAGAGATATTTTATTCCGAAGAGAATACGGTACATCGATTAATGAAAATAATCTTAGTCGTGTTTGTTAACAGTCTAGAGTGAGCACTGCTCTAAATAGTCCTCAGACCAGTCCATCCTATAGGAGATTCCAGCCACTCCACAACATTCCCCTTTTTTGAATTGATTACTTTCTCTGGAAGTTTTATTACTAACAAAAATCCTCGTTTTCACTCTATTCGTCTGGCAACCAAAAGTAACATATTCACTCGATTCGATTTTGCCAACAACAGTAACGTCTTTACTCGATTGCGACTTTCGCACCTTTCTCCCGCATGTGGCGTTTTTTTATGCTCGGCCGATAAACTCGCTTTAAAAAAATTGCATAAATCACTCTCGCAAATTCTGCTCGCTCGAGACTGCGTTTTATTCTAAATTGAAGTATTAGGATAGCCTTGTTTCTCTCTCTCTCTCTCGGACGTATCATTCATTCTGCACGCTCGCTTTACTATTCGGGATAAGTTGTCTTCCACGTAATCTTCCTCACTTTTTGTGTCAGGTTTACGCACTGCCATCTTGTGTTGAATAGAGAAATTTTCTCCTCAAATTTTTAAAGACTTAAGACAGTCTCCTCAAACGATATCTCTCCAGTATTTCTCGGAAGTATGTAGTTAGCATACTTTTCGTGTTCACTTTGACAGAATTTTTCAAGCCGTATTTTTTTTGTCCGACCATGTAGCGCAATCTTTTTGAAAAACCTATTCATAACGGCGAAAATACGTCGCAAAAGTTACCGCCTCCTCAAGTCTGTACTTGAATTTGCCGAATGAATTTATTACCAAATCCCGCGAAAAAGAATTTGCGTTGCCTTGCTCTTTTTTCAACACTAATAGTTCGAATATTTTTTTTCCAACCGTTCGTTTTGTTTTTCATAGCGTCCTTGATCCAATCATTGCTGCTCTTCTAAACGTTCGTTCTGGATGTTCAGGAATTACAATGCTTCTTTAAAATCCTCCATGTTTATAGAGACGAAATTCAACGGATCCAATAATTTCCAACTTTTTTTTTTTTAACAAACAAGAATTACTAAACAATTAAAAAAAATTTTTTTAACAAGGTCAACCTGTTATGCAGACTTGAAATTACTGCGTTTGAATTGTCCCAAATGTTGGTATTTCGCTGAATTTTTTAAACATTAGAATCTTTCGTCGCCAGATGTTTTGTTGGGAAATAAGGTCGACATACATGTAAAATAAGAGATATTCTGTTCCGCTTAGAATAGGGCACGCTGACATGTGAATAACCTTCATATTTATTAACTGATTTGTTTAGCATTCAACCATACCAAACAGAGGTACGAGGCATTTTTAATGTGGGAGCAGGGCGCAGGATACTTGCCCAAACACGCCAAGCAGTTCCAAAATATCTTGGGCTCTGTCGGTATTCCCCTAAAAAGGGGCGTCAGGCGATAAATTAAACCCTGCTGAAGCAGGTGAGAGCCTGGGGGACGGCTCTCAGAGGCCCAAGAGAGTATCCATCTCAGCCACGCGGCATGTCTGTTAGGCTTCTCTGGCACCCATGCTAGGCGGCCTTGACCAGCTAACAAAACAAGACACACCCAACCTGATCTGTACACTGTTAAACACGTCAAGCCGATGTGTGTCCAGTCGTAATTGTCAAGACACAGTCTAGAGCAAGCACCGCTCTAAATAGTCCTCAAACAGGTCCATCTTGTCGGGGGGTTCCAGCCACTACCCAACAACTATTATATCAGATTTTTTCACCTTAACTCATATCGCATTTTTTTTAATAATTTAACCATTACTGGGTAAAAGTGTTAACAGAATTGGAACAGTCAACCCGTGGTTCAAATAAAGCTTCAGTTCGAAATAATTTGTGGGCTCCCGAGTTTGATATGAAACACCTGAAGAAGGTCGAAGGACATATCGGGTGAAGTGTGAGTATAACAATAAATATGAGGTCAATAGTCCAAATATTCTAAGTGATAACAATTATCGAGCTTCATCTCAGAAATTTAGACAAATAAATCTTTAAACATCTTTCAATAAACACTGCTATAAACCTGTGCCATACTACTTACTTTCCAGACAATCTATCCACACAATTAATACATTGACTAATTAGAAAACTGACAAACCCTCAAGTTAGGATTGTGTGCACACAGAGTCAACAGCACTTGGTGACCATCATTTTCTCACCTATGCAATCATCAGACTTAGTATGTCTGAAGCTAATTTGAAAGAGGACATATTGACAAGACTTTAGATAAGAAACTCATTTTGATACAGTTCCATGATGTGATGAACAACTTGGAATGAAAAGTTTGGATATCCCCTTAAAAAAAAAAAAAAAAAAAAAAAAAAAGCAATTTCTAAATTCTTATCTGCCAAAAAAAAAAAAAAACCCCAAAAACTAAAGAAATGGTTAGAATTTCTATGGTTTTTATAATATATATATATATATATATATATAAACCTCTCTGCACTGAGCAGGATGTGACACAAGGTCAATTTTTTAAGTGGAGTTCAACAGGTTTAAATTCAGAGTTTTCCTTCTCCAAGACAGGTTGCCATATCAAGATTAAAGATCCCAGTCTGCCTTATTATTTATGCTATGGAGCAGAAGGGAGAATAGTTGGATGCATACCATTCTCAAGGTTAATAGAACAATGTGAAAATACAAACAGCCCATTTAGGTTTTGAACTTGGTTGGCTGTGACAATTTCCTAAGACGATAACCATTACACATCAAGTTCCTTCTAGATATATATGTGAGTGTGAGTGCGTATGTGTGTACATGGAGGACACTCATGGTATAACAGTTATTGTGGTAGGAAATGGACCCGGGAACACAAGTTCAAATCCTGGATAAGATGCTTAGTTTTTGACATAATATTTATACCCTAGGGAAGGGTATGAATCCAACTATTCTCCCCCAAGCTATGGTCAAAATGGGCTCTTTAAATTTGGTATGACAACCAGTCTAAAAGAAGAAAAACCCTGAATTCAAACTAATCATTGACCTTGAGTCACATCCGGCTTATAGTAGAGGGATTGGGTATGTATACACACACACACACACACACTGCTACTTCAGGTTTCAATCATGATCCAGTTTCTTATGATTGAAACAAAAACAGGTTTCAATAGTTATTAAATATATAAAGCCATGCTGCATATACAAGTAGACAATTTTTCAGAGATAAATACTAAAATAAATGACAGAGATCTCAATAGCAGACAAGATGAGAAAGAGGTGAAAATTGAGAGAGCATGATAATATTCCTAATAATACTGAGATTAAAAATATCAAATAATTTAAGCCATCAGATGATTTATTGAGCCATAAGTAAGCTGAAATCATTTGAAAATATCCATGACAAGGCATATATTTATGCATGAACCTGTCAGGTTTAGTACTGTTGTAGAATCATATATGATGTTACAAAAACATTTGATATTGACTTATATTGTAAGAAATCAAATAACTTGATCAAAACTCTCATTGAAATGATCTCAAATTTTAACAGCATGATTAGTAACAACTCAAAATTCAGTGTTTAATGTTTTAGGCTTATATATCAGGTATAGAAATGCTATCAGTTAGAAAAAAATCCTTTGAATAAGAATTGGTCAAGTTCTTAGATTATAAAGAGATATCAATTTTTATGAAACACCTTGTATATCATTTTAATGTACCAAATGACTTTTTTGTTGGTATGTCTATCTTTACATTACTCAAGAATGGTTTGAACTATAGTCACCAAATTCAATCGACTTAGGGAGCTCTACACACTTCTTTAAAGAGTTTTTCCTCTCTTAGAATGGTTTGAACTATAGTCACCAAATTCAATCGACTTAGGGAGCTCTACACACTTCTTTAAAGAGTTTTTCCTCTCTTAGAATGGTTTGAACTATAGTCACCAAATTCAATCGACTTAGGGAGCTCTACACACTTCTTTAAAGAGTTTTTCCTCTCTTAGAATGGTTTGAACTATAGTCACCAAATTCAATCGACTTAGGGAGCTCTACACACTTCTTTAAAGAGTTTTTCCTCTCTTAGAATGGTTTGAACTATAGTCACCAAATTCAATCGACTTAGGGAGCTCCACACGCTTCTTTAAAGAGTTTTTCCTCTCTTAGAATGGTTTGAACTATAGTCACCAAATTCAATCGACTTAGGGAGCTCCACACGCTTCTTTAAAGAGTTTTTCCTCTCTTAGAATGGTTTGAACTATAGTCACCAAATTCAATCGACTTAGGGAGCTCCACACGCTTCTTTAAAGAGTTTTTCCTCTCTTAGAATGGTTTGAACTATAGTCACCAAATTCAATCGACTTAGGGAGCTCCACACGCTTCTTTAAAGAGTTTTTCCTCTCTTAGAATGGTTTGACAACATACATGGCTACAGAGCCCTACTTCACCTTATTTTATCTATAACATGGGGGAGGGAGAGAAGAGATGGATTCATGCCTTTCCCAAGTAAGCTGGAAAAGGCAACAAGTTAAAAAAAAAATAACCTTGTACAAGTATGGCTGAAACAATAGTAATCATAATAAAAAACGAACTTAGTAAGAGAAAATAAAAGTGTAGATTTTTGTTCTTAAACAGCTCAACAGCAGCTGATTACAAACTTGAAGTGAGTAAAACATAAGTTATAAAAGTAATATGTAAATGGAAAATTGTACATATTACCGGAAGTTTATAGATTATCATATTTACCAACCCCTCCGCTCGGGCAGGATATGATACAAGGTCAATGTTTTAAGCGGAGTTAAACAGGTTTTAATTCAGAGTTTTCCTTCTCCTAGACTAGTTGCCTAACCAAGGCTGAAGAACCTAGTCTGTCCTACTATTTACCCATAGCTGGAGGGAGAATAATTGGATTCATACCTTTCCCAAGGGTATTAGTGCTATGTGAAATGCAATCAGTCTCGTCCAGGATTTGAACTCGTGTCGCCGTGTCCATTTCCTGCGAGGATAAGCATTACGCCACGGGCACCTCCACTGTTTATAGATTATAATATTGATAGGCACTTAAAAATATGGACTTATTAGAAAAAGGAAAATAAGTTCCATAATTATAGAAAGAGAAAATGCTACAAAAAAGATATGAGTTTAACTAAGTACAGTAATTATCTAATGTATCTATGTAATTTAATTTAATATTCAGGATTTGAACTTAGGTAGTCAAGTACATTTTCTAATATGATAACCATTATGCTATGAGTGCCTCCATGAAACCATATAACTGTGTACAAATTATTTGTGTTACTTGAAGCTATAATTATTTACCATATAATTTTTTGCAAAAAAAATAACAGCAATAAATAATACAGCAAATATTGACATGACATAATATCAAGCAAAAAATATTACTTTTGTTGAAAGACAAAATAATGTAATGCACAATTCAAGTAAAATTGAATTCTTCACATTTTGTCAATTTAAATTCAAAACATTTTCTAAACATTTCTTTTTTTTTTCATTTTTGAAATAATCGACAAGTAAAATTATATAAATTTATTTCATCTTTTAAATAGAAAATAAATATGGTTCAAAATAAATTCTAAATCAAGAGGTCGCCTTATTATTGTGTATTGGTAAGCAAGCTTTTTTATTTTATAGATTATTGAGTGATTTCAATCCACATTGGATGCCTTATAGTAGTGGCCTTGTACCATTACTAAGCTATGTTTAGAAATGACAATAAGTTGAAAATATTCAATAGCAATTTTCTAGCTTAGCTTAGTTTGGCACAAGGTCAGAAATAAAACTACTTAATGATTGAATAACCGAGCTTGGTAACCATTACACCATGCAAGCTGCCCCAAAAAGGAAACAAAGTTATGAACAAAAAACAAAAGAACATCAGATGGAGGGTAAATTTTATAGACTTTTTGAACAAATCAACTTTACACATACACAAATCACATAAATAAATGGTATCTATATATATATTGTTTTATCACTATACCTTACAATCTGGATGGACTATTAAAATTTAAATGAGTTTGAATAAGCACAGCTATGTAGACGGCAGGGGGCCTGAAAAGTTCATATGATGACATCATATCTGCCATTGATGACGTTTTTGATCAAAAGGATCCAAACACTGCAACACTAATGGAAGAAGTGTGTAGACTGCAAGGGAGACTATGTTGAAAAATAAACCTCATTTGGTCATATTCCATGAAAGTATATTGGTCAGCCTATGAACTTTTCAACCAACCCTTGTATGTTTATTTAGATTTTCGTTTTGCACCAAATATTTTATTTAGACCACCATAAATAGGCACTAATTATGAGCTAAAAATTGAATCATGATATAGAACAGGATTGTGTGTCTACGTGTGTTATTACAGAAAAAATAAACACTTTAAAAAAGATTTATTAGAGCAAAACTATTTGAGATATTAACACTCATGATGCAGAGATTTATAGAGAAATTCTTAAAGTTTATTATAGCAAATTAATTTTTAAGCCAGATGGAGCACTGCTGCCTCACCACTGGCAAAAACATGTTTACGAGTACCAGAGCTGGATTAACTGTCCAACATATCATTCATGAATTGGTCACCACAAAGTCCATGCCTAACAGTTAATAACACTTTTATAGTTATATCTCAAGAAAATATTTGTCACCCACTCCTTCGTGTTAATTTAAATAATTTGAAACAACATGTCACAACAGTTGTTGCTTGTATTAATGAAAATATCTTAAACAAGTGTTTGGTAAGAATTTGGCAACCACTTAGATATAAGCTGTGTGACTAAGAGTATACACATTGAGCATCTGTAAAATGCTGTAAACAGTAATGAGCTTCAAGAGTTTCTCTATCAAAATGTGTATTGTGAGTGGCCATATCTAAAATAGTTTTGGTCTGATAATTTTCTGAAACAGCAAATATTTTTGTAATCACCACACGTGTGTGTGAGAGTGTAAGAGAAGGAGAGGTAGGGAGACATAGAAAATTGATAAGAATCTTGTGTGCTAGCTTTGATAGATCAACTTATTCTGTTCACCAAATGTTTAATCAAAAGATGATTTTTTTAAAAAATAAATACTTGATACACCTGATAAAAGATACATACTTTAAGTAGCATAAGGATCTTTATGACAATTTCACCAGTCCAAATGCAATTTAATTATTCAGGTAAAAATGAACATTAAAACCAAAAAAGCAAATTAAAAATATCAATATCTGGTGGATAAACTGGCCTCAAAATCTTTAGTTCCAAATTCAGGTTTAAGCCTGCCATTCAAGCTGACCCTTTTTATCACAATAGAAAATATTACATCCTTTAATCATTTGGTATAACTGTAATAAAACCAATGTTAGGTAAACTTACTGAAAAAACAATCTTTAAATGGTGAAAATCCAATATAATTATAAAAATCCTCAACTATTAACTCTAGTTTATACACAAAAATATAAATCAGTTATTTTAATACTAAACAGCATTAATCCTTCTTAGGCTTTTAGCCTTCAGATATTCTATACTTAAGCTATAAAACAAAATCTAAAAACAATTGAACATATAACTTTGCTGCAAAATGTAGGCATCTTTGTTTAAAGTTATTCCACAAATGAACATCAAGTTTTATGAACAGAAGCTGATATGACCTCCTTCAGGCTTAAATAGCAGGTTTATGCTGTATACCAAAATACAGGGTTTTCAATTTACAGTAAAATAGCATTCAGCCCAAAACATAGAGCTTAAGAATTCAAAGAAATAAAGAAAAACCCAAGTGTAAGAAAATATTACGTCATGATAGTTTACACAGCCGAAATGATTATTCTTATCCTGGATCATTTTTGGCTGGATGCCTGGATTTAGTGGTCTGCTGATTAATTTATGGAGCATCAGCTTCTAGAAACAATAAATAATGTTCATTCATTCATATTGTAGTTTTATTACATTCTTCATGTGAAGAAAGTTAAAGACATGTTTTGGCCAACTTGAATTATTGCAAGTGATACACAGTGTTAGCTTTTTTAACACTTGTTCTACTGGTCTGTAGTAAAAAAGGTTTACACACAGCATTGGATAAAAATTTTAAAAATAAAAAAAAATAAAAAAAATATAAAAACAGTGAAAAAACTATTTTTTTTTAAATTATTGCCACAAATTTTAATGAAGCTTCAATGGCTTTGACAGACATAGGAAGTAATTATCTTCCCTGATAATGGTTGTCAAACTTTGCTTAGTTGTAGCAAAAAATTATAACTTACTAAAAAGAAAATTCTTGGAAATATTTAAAAAAATAGGAAATATCTTAGAATTTTTGCCCCTCCCCCACCACATGATTTGATATCCTAATTCGTGATTAGTACTTTGCTCATGACTTTTTGTGATAACTAAGGGAACTTTAACAACAATAAATAAGGAAACTAATTTCTCCCTATGTGTGTCTAAGCCACATAAAGTTTCATTAAAATCTTAACCAATACTAAAAAATAGTTCAGTTTTTTTACTGTTTTATTTTTATCCCAATACTGTAAAAGTTTACATTAACTTTTTGAAATAATCTGAAAATGTTGACTTACTGGCAGCAATTCATAGTAATTGCATTTTTAACCTCCAAGTCAAAATGAAGCTCTTTGAAAGAAACAATGAAATTAGGATCTACATTAAACAGGGTTGAATGATTTTTGCAGAAACTTTTCATTCACATGAAATTACATGACCTCCCCCCCCCCCAAAAAAACCCCAAGACATCAATGAAAGTTCCAATTTGAATCACTAAGACTGTCAATATTGGCTGTTATTGTATTATGTTTTTCACATTTATCACTTCAGCAAAATTGGAGGATTCTCCATAACAAAAAACACTTATTGAATGTTGTTTGATGAACTGGGAACAAATATTTCTAGTGAATCCTTACAATTATCAAATCTAAATAATTTCAGGAGAGTTTTGGTACAAGTGACAATAAATGTTTAATAATTTTTAAAAAGTTAAAAAGGGTGGGATTCAATTTATAACCATTAAGACAAAATTTTTATCAATGTTAGCAAAACAATGAAGAGTTATATTGTTTAACCTTGCAGAAGCTGAGCAAGACTATTTTAAAAAATTAAATAATTTGGCATTTAGCTTCTCTTAACAAGAAACACATTCAGGAGTTCTATGGTATAGTACAACAGAGCAAGACCATTTTTAAAAATTAAATAATTTGGCATTTTGTTTCTCTTAACAAGAAACTCATTCAGGAGTTCTATGATATAGTACAGTTTGTGATATGAGAGAGGTGAGTATCAATTCCAAAACTTCATATTTCTGCCTCAGTTTAATCTGCAATCTTCTCCAATATATTGATTCTATCACTAATCAATATTCCATTGCATTAAACATGAACAAGCGTATATAATTCTTGTTTATATTTGACTTGATTTATGTTTTTAGTTCTTTCACCTGAACTTAAATGAAATGCTCAGAGAAAAAGTAAGATGGAAACTGCACAAGGATGCTGTATGCTATTTTGAACAAATTCTGGAAGCAGCACCACAAAAAAACAGCGGTTGTACGGCCACTTACTTCCCATCTCACAAACCATCCAAGTAAGATGAACAAAACATGTTGACACAGCTGGAGCAGTAAAGACAAATCCATAAGTAACATCATCCCATGGGTTCCTACACATAGACAACCCAGTCTTGACTGAGCAGCAAAAACTTACATTCATCAGCTCTATGTAGACACTGAATGCCGTCTAGAGGACTTGCTGATAGGGACGGATGACAAAAGAGAGTCAAGGGAACCTGTGCTATCAGTACAACTAGATGTCAAATCATTAGAAATATGTATTGATGAAAGAAGACAATGTGGAAAATCATATTGACATGTTTCACTATAAGAATAGCATCATCAGAATGAATTCATTAACAAGACAAAAAAACATTAGCATAACAAGAGAAAAATGTACTAGTTATACACATACACACACTATATTGGTTGAATTTAATCATATTTTTTTCTTTTATTTTCTGTTGATTGTCTTTTAAAATCCTATATTCTTTGAATATTTGTCGAGACGGGTTGCAAAAACCAGGCTATAAATTGATGGAGAGGGATTCATGAATAACAGTGCTCTCTATAAAGTGTTGTCATGCTAAATCATATTTTCATTTTATTAAAAGATGCATTTCCGAGGTACCAAAAGGCATCACCCATGCCATCAAACTGACACAGGTACATCATTAATAGTGCACACCAAATCTGTGTGGATGTAAGAGAACTTATTTTTCTTATTACTCATAAGATGGAGCAAGTGGTATTTCTTGGGGTTGATCTTAAATACCAAATCTCTCAAGGATGAAACAAGTTTATTGACTCTTTCTTGCATTATAGACAGGTCTGAGGCAAAGTGTCATTTCATGTCATGGGCATACACTAGCTGCCTTGCCTTGGGCCTGTCAGCGAGGCCCCTGCAAAGAACATCCACCTCAAATAGTGCTGAATCAAGGGCCAGATTAAACAGGGCAGGGATCAGTAGGTTGTCCTGTTTTACACTCCCTTTCTGATGGTTTGATTGGGGTATCACCAATGATCATGCTTATTAGATTTTATGTAGTCCACAATGACTCTAGGGAAACCCAACCTATTCAGCATCATGCGGTAAAAACTTTATGAGACACTGTTGAAAACCTTCTGGAGATCAACTATGAGGGTCACTACGTCCTCATGGCATCTCCAGGCCTCGTCTAAAGTCCTTTGGAGTTTCAGTACGTTATATGTTACACCAACTGACCTGGTCAGGATGGTACTCCAGGTACCCTCTCAACCCTATGTGCTAGGATCCAGTGAAAAATCCTAACAAGATAGTTACTGACCATGATCAGACAGTAGTCAAGGAGGATGATGATGGCATCTTGGTTTTCTTAATGAAGGTGATACAGGAGTCATAGACCCCATTGCGTAGCTCGCAAGGCCCAAGCAGCAGAATCAAATTTAGCAATGTGTTCAGTGAGTCTAGCTCAAACGTTGCACAACTGATGCACAGTGCTGAGTCCTTTGTTTTCCTTAAGGAAAAAGCTACTTTAGATATCACAATGGGGTTCATGAGCCCCCAGATCACCTCCTTATTGGTCAGTTAGGGAAGATTGTAGTTGTCAGACTGCTCAAAGATTGGCTTCCAGGATTTGACAAAGTCAGGAGCTGTGAAGCCTTCCTTCCTGGACAATTCTTCATCGGAGGCACTGCCATTCAGGACCCGCTCTGCGAGTCTCAGGGCTGGATTTGTAGATCTTTTTTTAGATATTTGTAAGCATTAGATATTTGGGACCTTCTGGACCTGATTCCTGGCCAGACCAATGGCTTGCTGCAGCCTTTCCTTAAATTACACCTTTCTGGGAATACCTTAGCATACAGCTCACTTAGTGGAACCACCCTATCCAACACGCATTTACCCATGGTCGTAAAATTGAGATCAACTGGGAAGTCAAGATTATCCAACAGGCTCAGGATGTAAACTCGGATCTTATCAAGCTGATCCAAAGTATGGTCGTGGGACAAAGAATTAGAGATGCTGGGGGGATCACAGGCCCCACTCTTACTATCAGGATGAGATATCTGTTCAGAGACTAACTTAGAGGAGCCACCTAGCTGAGGGGAGGGAGCAGAGTCCACCCTGGCCAAACAGTCGCCCGAGATCAGGAGCATTACTCAACGATCTAAACCTCTTCTTCTTGGCCCATATAGCACCAATCAGCAAGTTCAGAAGCAGTCTATACAGATTGCTTACTGTTGGCAGTAGAACCCAGTGGTTTATTCCCAGGAATACCATGAACCACTGAGGCTTTTCCAGACACACTAGGGTCACCATACATACTACTGGTAGAACCTGATGGCTCTCTGGCTCGATCATTGTGAGCCATTGGGATTGAGTCTGCTCTGAGTGCTACTGGTGGTTCTAGTCACAGCTTGGCTGCACTGTTTGGTCAGACTGTGCTCCTCTTGGCCCCAAAAGATGGTTTTATATAGCTCCATCCTCTGCTTCTTGCTCACAGAGTCAGAGGACCTGCCCATGAGACCATGTGGAGAAGATTGTCGATATGACCAATGGATGGAATCATTATTGATGTTCTACAGTTATACCATGACATAGTGATACTCATTTTCAAATGTCTGTGATATTCCTCTGGTTTTTAAGTTTTACCATACTTTGGAAGCATACTTATAAGCTATTTTGGAAATACCTACTTTATATGTAAAACTTACTTTGTTTGAGGTTGAATATATTTTTGAATGGGCTGAAGGTGTTTATCCCTATTTTTCTGTTAAGATGGGTTATGTTTACTTTAAGGTTGTTTATGATGTTAATTGGTAATAATATATATTTTGGTATTTGTATTCTCTTTGTTGATGTTGTTACCACTTTTGACTCTGCTTATTTTATACACCTTTCCTTTTGTGATTAAGTTAATGCAGGATCTTCAACTTGTTTTAAATGTACATTTCTTCTTCTGGTAGGTATTCGGGGCTGCCAATCCCAAGGGCTTTTAGATAAAAGATTATGACTGTTCAAGATTTTATTGTGGTGTATGGTAATTCATGAAATCATTCAGTAGACAGAATATTAAGCTGTAATTGTTTTTAATTAGTGATATGTTGAGGAAAGGTAGTATACTGTCATTTTCAAATTCAACAGTTGATTCAATTTTATAATGATATTTAGTACTATAATTTTGTCTGTGCACCATCTATGTATCAATTAAAACTTACAAAATGTGGGATATCAAAAGATATAAACTAAAAATGGAAAGAAAATTTTTTTTGAATACTGAATAAATCTAATTTATATATATTCTGATGATGATTTTGCAAACCACATAGACTTCTAATATTCATAATCATAATATTTTTTAGGTTGTATACCTCCTCTGCTAAAACAGTATTGAGCACTTCTTCATGCAAAAACTTTTCCAATTTGCTTTACTTTTTTTTAATTATATATGTCAAAAATGTGTGTGTGTGTGTGTGTATATATACATATATATATTTGCACAGCTCTCTCTCTTTTGCTCTGGTAGGTAGGGCAGAGAATACACTGTCTCCCTAGGAAAGGGATAATCCTTATCCCTAAAAAAAAGGTGGGGGGTCCTGAGTATGACACTAAACTACATATGGTGATGAAGCTCAAGTTTTAGAGAGTGTGGAGTAATCATTCATTGCCAGTACTCCCAGATCCACTCTAACCTGGAATGATAGTACCTATAAGAGTCCCAGCTATGGATCAAATAGATCAGTTCACAAATTATTCTCATTAGATAGGAATACCTAATATCCTGAAACTTTGTGCAAAAAACTTTTAGTACACAAAAATGTAAATATGAATATACATAAATTCCAAATTTCTAAGCATAAAATAATCCTGTTGGTTGGCATGTCATTAAGATAAATTAATTCTCACCTTTGGTAAGATTTCATTATTTCTTTTGAAATAATAGATTTGTTCTGATAATTCTATTCCAATAGCCAAGCATGTCACTGATTTTCTATACCATCAAATTTCATTATATATATATATATATATATATATATATATATATATATATAAATATAAATAAACTCTTTAAAGGAACTATAACAAGTCATTGATGTAAATATGCAAATATATATTCTTTTAATAATATTTGGTATATTTTGTAATATAATATATATAATAATTAGAGAATGCCACTGCTTATTTGTTCAGATCTTACTCAGTTTTTACAAAAGATGATATCTACTATCTTTCATCTATCATTGTCTACTCTTGAATATTACTTGTAATCACTCTACAATTTTCCACTGTTTAACAATTACGATGAGGATGGCTTTTTGGAATACCAACATCCAAATCATAAAATTAGATAGCTGCCATCAGTGACAGCAGATTGGTCATTTGCAGTTTTATTTTAATAAATTTAGATTTCTTTTAGTTGGAAATGATTTAAAACTTGACATAAATACTTTGTTTTTCCCCAATTTAGAAAATACCTTGAGAGAAATATTTAAATTTCATGAACCCAGTTTATCCTATTATCAGCCATTAATTATTCTATTCTTGTTTAAAATTCTCATTTGATTCAACAACCAAATATCTAAACAGATCAATTTTCAATCAACCTTGGATATCATTTCAGAATTTCTCACCAGTACACACACATATAACTTATAGAGTACCAAGAGTTGATTTACTCTTCAAAACTTAACAGGTGGATAGAGATATTGGGAAATAACAGAAAAATAAACCCATCCCCCTCACAAAAAATACATTATTTATTCACAAAGAATGTTTTGGAGCTAATATCCAAAGAAAATTGTAAACTAACCTGTTTGTAACTCAAAGAAAATCAAATGAGAATATAATTTTAGAAGAATAGAAAACAACTGAATAATTATCGATTATCTAACAAACACATATCTAAAAAGGAATGACAAGAATTGATGTATGCTTCCCGGTTATGAAGCAGGTGCTTCACATGAGAAGAGTCTGTCCATTGAACCATCTTCACATTCAGGCCAAATACTTCCTGCCGATACTTGACAAATTCTTTGATATCTTTTGAAAATATAATATCATCAGCAGTTGAAAAGAGAAACAATTGTGGACATTTGCTGCTCTGCTCCATTTTCAGGTAATCATAAATGTTGCTGGTCTTCTGCTTGAAAAGGCTGACAAAAGCTCGTAGATTGGTCACAAAAAACAAATACAAGTAAAGGCTAATAGCAATAATGAATTTGAAAAAAAAGTTTTTGTTCTGCATGCTAATAAGTATTGCTTTCACAGCCTGATAAGGTCGGGGTTTGCCAGGTGCACTGTCATAAATACAACCTTGTATCTTTAGGTGTCGAAATTGCTCTGTAAGGAGTAGATCACAAATATAGCGGTAGATAATGGAACCACCATTGCTGAACATATGGAAGAATATTGGGTTATCTTCATAGCTGAAGTCTATGAGAAGATTTAACAGTTTTTGGGCATTTTCCTGGCATTTAGCTGGTTTGAAGAACAAAATCCCTGGAGATGCTATGTATGAAATGGTGACACACCTGCAAAGAAAAAAAAACAAAAGAAAAACTTCAGTTTTATTTAATAAATAAAGGATCATTATTAAAACAGACACTGGAATAAAAAACACTTCATCTAGTTATAAAAGGGAAAGAATTCAGTTACTAACTCCAATGAATTGTTGATAATTTTTAAAAAACTTAACCCTTAGAAACCTGTACCCAGTTCACAGGGTTTAGAATATGGTGACTGTACCCTCTGTAGAGGAGTAAGATTAAAAAAAAAATGTCCTTGGTATGACACTAAACTGGTTCTAATGATGAGGCTCCAGTTGTAGAGATTTGAGGAGGGAGGAGTACTCCTTCGTTACCATTACTTCCAGGTCCACTATGGGTCAAAAAGATCTATTTGTGAATTATTCATATTCAATAGGACCTTATGCAAAAAAAAAAAATCTACACAAAAATGTAAATATGAACATACAATGAATGTATTTCCCTAAGCTATAGGCATAAAATAACCCTAGATGAATTAACAAGCCATTAGAATCAATCACTTAACCTCAGAACTCTGAGTATCTCAACTATAAGCCTCTCACCTTCAGATTCTAGCTAGAAAAATAACTGAAAATATAAAATGTGATAAGTTGTTAATAACAGATTACAGTCTATAGAAATCTAGAATATATGAAATAGAAAATAGCAGCATTTTCTTGGGATTAGCAATGTAGAGGTGGGAATCCTCAGCAAAATTCAGACCAACAGAGCTTATGTACATCTACTTAGTGGCACAAATACTGCCTATTCAGGTTCAAAGGGTTAACATTCACTTCCAGTGTCAGATCAGAAAAATCATTCATTATAATCATTAACACTTTGAAATTGTAAACTAGTTATTTCAGATTGATAACTATTCTACTATACACCATAAGCCTGATTTTTCAGGGTCAGAGATATCACAGCAAATACTACAAATAAAAGGTTTACTCTAGTGACCATTCACAATGTTTTTTTTAATGAAATGATAGGATAGGATAGGATAGCTTTAAACAAAGATATCTACACCCAGGATTGAAGTGTTTTTTTTTTTTACTTGGTTTTGTAAATTTTGACAGCTCAAGTACAGGGTATCTGAAAGTCAAGAGGTTAAATGTGTAAAGGGTTAAACTAATACATTTACTTAAGCAACAAAACTAACAACAGCAGACTTTAGTAGAAAAACCTATAATTAAAGTAGTAAAGGTTTTTACAGGGTACTAGTTAATAATTACTATGTCTGTCCCATAATAGTAGTTACATTTAATGAATGAAATATACAGTTGTTTTGCAAAAGTATTCACCCATTAGGCATTTTGTAAATTAAATGATTTTTTTATTTGGATGTTTTTTGTAATGACCAATGCAAAAATCATCTAACTTAATGAAATGAAATTTGAAAAAAAATAGATAAAAATGTGTAGAACATTTTAAAGGAATAATCCCCCCGTCAGAAAAATAACCAAAAAACTGAGATATGTGTGCATATGCATTCACATATAACAAAAAGAGCACAGAAAATCCTGAGAGAAGTAAAAAAAACTCAGTAGCTTAGATTAAGTTGTATGCTTTTCATACCAACAATCCTTTTATAGAATCCTTTATTATTCATACCTGTGGATCAATGAAAGATAAATAGATATATATGTAATTCCATTGACATAATTAAATCTTCATTCCTGGTTGCAAACATCTTTGTTTAAAAGTATCTCATCATTTCATTCAAAGAAAAGATGTGAATGGTCACTACATAAAGTTTTTTATAGAAAGTATTTGATATGGTTTCCCAGAGACCAAAACACTAGGCTTACTGAATGTAGTAAAATAGCATTCAGCCCATCCTATAATAATGATCTTAAAACAAGTTCAAAGTAACTAACCCAGTAAATAAATAAATAAAAAAGAAACATTTTACATTTTTCCCACGTCAGCACACTTCCATAAAGTCAACTCAGATTTAAGGATGCAAGATTGAATAAATTAATCCATAAACACAGAAATTTATTTATTTTTTTGTGATTTTACAAAGATTACAAATGTTATGATCCAGGGAGGAGATTTTATGTATAACACACACATATATAAAGGAGTTGCATCTGTTTATGGTATGTATGTGTTGACTTATAACTTATGCACATAAACTTTAATGTGTTTATATTAAGGAAAAGTCCAAAACTTAATTTTTGATTTCTACTGATTGAATGATATTACTACTACTAGTCCATTGTATCCAATGATGACATCCTGTAAAAGGCAATTAAGAACTAAATTAAAATTTTTGTATGCGTGTGTGTGTGTGTGTGTGTGTGTATATATATATATATATATATATATATACACACACACACACACACACACACACTCCTTTGATGATTTGACAGATAGTCAGAATCTGCAATGTTGTGGATTGATTTTTCTTAAAAACATATATTATGCCTATTCTACCTTTTAAATTAAACACTCTATATACAAAACTTCAACATAAAATTGTGGGGAACTTAGAAACTAAATACAGACCACCTACTACAAGTGTCACATGAAGAAACACCTTGCTATATGACAAATACTTCATACTATAAACACAGATGATTAGATACTTTTTTCCTATATTTCTATCTGATGATTGTGCGAACCAAATACAACTTCTGGATTACATAATTCAAATATTTCAGGTTTAAATCTGCTCTGCTATAATAGTAGTGTGCACTTTTTATGCAATATATAGTTGAGGACGGTACAGACAGTCAACTGCACTTGGTTGCTTGCCTATACAATCATCAGACTAATTAATATACATTAATTATATATATGTAACGAAAACCTGTGTTTAACTCACCTCTAGCCAATATTGAGTACTTTGATGTAGAACTGTTTAAAAACAACTTGGTTCTTCCAATAAATAAACATATTGTCTGCATGTGTAAGCAACATTTTTCACACAGCCTGTAAATATTCTGATGTTTGGCAAAAATCTATCTGTATATAAATAATACCATCATTTCCAGGATTACTATGTTAATTAATATTATATGCATATGTACTTATATGTACCTACACACATTATATTCACATATGCATCTGCATAAAAAATTGATCTTGTGTCATATCCTGCCCGAGCGGAGGGGTTGGTAAATATGCATATGCATCAGCAGTAGTTTCATAAAATTTAATATTTTTTATACATTGTTTTATTTGTATATTGTACAGAAACTAAAAACTAAACTGTTTGTTAACAAATGACTGATGTTTAATTGAATTGTTAGTGATATACAGCAATACTTGGAATCATTTAATTTTGTTGATATGCTAAACTGAATTGTTTGGAATAGAACTGTTTGATCATTTAACTCTGTAAAAAAGGACTGAAGTTTAGTTGAATTGATAGTGTTGAATAGCAATACTTGAAAACATTTAACTGTGTACAAACAAATGATTAATAGTAAATAGAATTATTCGTATTAGACAGAAATAAATGAACCTCTTTAACTGTATGCAAAAAAAAAGAGCCCAGGCTGATCTACTAAATGTTTAGAAATCATATATATATATATATATATATATATATATATATATATAGGATTTGGCATAATATAACCTTCAATGATTAATATGCCATAAAACCAAAAACTAAAAATAAACTTAATGAGTAATAATTGGAATTTAAGACTATGAGATAAAACAATGTAACTTAAGATCTATAGTATTTTACATTCATGATTATTTGTCTAAATCTTTTAGATGAAGCTTGATAATTTTTATCACTTAGAATATTTAGACTACTGTCTTCATCTTCATAGTTATACGCACAACAAAGGACATATCAGCTGAAACATTCTGAGTATAACAATTGTTATTTACTCAATAGTATAGAATTAGAAACCAGTCTACTAACACCATGATAAATTAATAATGACTGTAGCAGTGATTAATCAAAATTAATATATTCAACTAAAACTTTTCAAATATTCAATCAATTAATTTTGAAGGAAACAAAAGTAGACCCATACTTCTTTAAAAACAAGACTAACATGACACTTTGTTCTTTCAGACTTACCTGGCCAAACTCAGAAATAAGTTTTATCAAAAGAAAATACCATGAAATAGCAGCAGTTAAAACATCAATTACTGTACATACAAATTCAATCTATTAGTTTATTTGTAATATGATAACAATTAAAAGCGCTTTAGTGAAATGATAACTTTGCATTCTATTTAGATGAGGAAGGTTCGTAGCTGTGTGTGAAAATCCAATTGTTAAAGGAGAAACTCATTAAGTGATTTATAAAAGATAACTTGAAAGATTTTTTTTCTCTTTATTTCCTTTCATTTGTTGAGTTAATAATTTATTGCTCTATTGTAGAATAAATTGCAATATAAAGAAAATAATTGTATGTCTTAAGTAACAGAACAGAATAGTAAATAATGCAAATAATTTTACCTCATTCCAAATGAAAATTTCAATACTGATCATACAAAATTTCAAAGAACCAAGTTCATTTGTTTTAATATACTAGTTGAAAACCCACCATATGGATTGCATTTTAAGCTAACATCACTAGACTGTTTTAGTGAGGAATTATAAGTTAATAAACATCACTGAGAGGTTAATACTATATTTCCTGGTGGTCATAATAAAGAATTGTGAAAGAGGTGATAGGTATGGTGAGAGAGTGACAGGCAGACAAAATAATGAATTCTATTTAGGCTGGTCTTGAAAGGGATATGACATTTTCCATTCCATTCTAAACACCAATAATCTTTTTTAATTGGCTTCATGAAATATGAGTTATTTATTTTTTTAACTATAGAATGTTAAACGTTCCCTAAAAATTTCACACAACCGTCTTCTATATAGATTACAAACATATTTTGGCCTTGAGTGATATTTCTTTACCTAATATCAATATTACCATGTTATATTTATATATGTTCTTACAATGCAATAATTGGGGTCATATGAAACCACTGCACTTCAACACTTGTAATCAGGATTTTCAAGCTCAAATTACTCCACTATAAACTTGTGTAAATCTATTATTGTACATATAACAAATACAATCAAATAAAATTATTTCACTTGAACAGGATGCTAAAAAACAAAAAAACAAGAATAGAAGTGTAAAAAAATTACTTAAAAATTTCTATTATTCAAAATCTGGATGTAATATGATCATCATGTTGTGCTGCTTGCACAGATTTCCCTGATTCTCTCATGCTATTCTAGAGTACATCATGTGTCTGTGTAGATAAGGTCTAGTTGGTTGTCCAACACTAGCACATCTGTTTGAAGGGGTCCATAGGAGAATGCCGCTCACAAGTTCATCCTTTCTTCTCCAACAGTGCCCTGCATGTATTGTTTGGATGATTTTAGAGATGGGTGGTAGGTGGCCGTACAGCTGCTGTTTTGTAGGATGTTGCTTCTAGGATTTGTTCAACATAACTTGTAGCATTCTTGTGCAATTTCCATCAAGCTTTTTCTCAATACACTTAGTCAGCGTCCGTGTGGTGCATCCATATAGTAGAATCGACAACCACTGCTTGGAAAAAAATTGTTTTATTCTATCGGATAAGTCTGACTTCCATATGATCAATAACCTATCCATAGCAGTCCATATTTTTTAAAAGAAATTTTAAAACCTCTATATGTTTGATAAATGTGTTTTTTTTGTTGTTTTTTTTTAAACTTTTCAAACATTTTTCTTTTCAATATTTATTGATACTGTAGCAGAAAGAATTTAAAATTATTATTTAGCATGTTAATTATTTTGGCCGTTGTGATCCCAACCTCATATTTTCACCCAATGGGGATGATTTATCCCATTCTGCCCAGATGACTTTCCCAGGCAATATAAAAGACAGTGTAAACGCGCTTTTGCTCTCTTCTTCACTAACTCTTCTTGATGATTTCAGCAGCAGTAACAGACCATCACAACACGAGATGAGCACATTCAACTTTTGGACTGGTGTTCCTTTCGGAGTCCATTTTTTCATCATTCATTCCTCCTAGACCCACTGGTCCTTGAAACTTCAGGTTAGACATTCTATTCTGGCTCTATCATTTGCAACTGTTTCATTCCATGTATGACTCACAGCACAAGGGTTATCTTTCTGGCTGTTATCAAACTTCTTGAAACTCATCAATATTTTCTCGTCCTCATTCCTATATTTCCTTTCTTCTTAATGTAACAGGGCAGACCACAATTTGCCCTTTTGTTAAAATACCAATATATGCTATTTCTGTCAGATTTATAATTGGTTTTCAATATAATAATATTTGATATGGCTATTTTGAAGATAGAAGAATGAAAATTCATTTAAAAGATTTTCTCCAATTACAAACCTATTAGAAAGATATTAAAATACTGAATGTTTTCATAGGATTTACAAAGCTTTTTTTAGTGTGGTACAAAGCACTCGTTGTGCATAAGTAATGACCCATTTACATTCTGAATAAACTCATCGCTGCTCATCTCAAGATCTTAAGAAACTGGTTCTTGAGTGTGACTTGTGATACAAATTTTTTTCCTATTAACTGGAACTTAAAAAAAGACAGAAAATCAAATATTTAAAACAACTTTAAAAAAAAAAAAATTTTTTTTTGAGTTTTGTCAAAGGAATTCTGTTAACCATTTTTTAAAAATAGAAATACTTCTATTAAATGCAAATTTCTTTCGGATGAATTCTCATCCTGTCATAAAGCAAACAGTTTTAAATATTTTTAGATCAGAGAGAGAGACACTTCAGTAAGCAAATTTCAGAGAATAAGCTTTGGAATAATCCATAAATACAGAACAGCAAATAAACAAATATGCTCTTATCAATTTATTTAAACCAATGGTACCCAGATTTTGCTTCTAGTGGAACATTAATAAAATGAATATTATTAGGTATTGTTGAAAAGTCCAAACGAAGAAGGAGCATTTGAACTCAGGAGCCAAGTGGAAGAAATATGTCAATATTGGTCAGTATGTCTTTAATTCCAATTTAAAATGCTGAATTTTACAAAATGTTATGCTGTATTTTGTTTGTAAAATAATGCTTAAACTATGCGTTTTAAATGTAAAGGCACGCTTCCTCTACTGTAAAGCCAATTTGATATTAAGCCTATCCACATGTCAGCGAACAAGGCAGAATGTTTTTAAATATCTTCTATCGAATAATTTAAAGATTCGTAAAGAAAGCCCTAACAGTAGTTTAGAAGAAAAAGCCTAGAATGCTACCACAGGCCCCCCCCCTCAGAAAGGGAAAAAGGAAAGAAAGAAAAAAAAAAAAAAAAAAAAAAGCAACAAAAACGAATTGTCCCCTTCACCCCACTAGACCGCCCCCAAAGCTACCTAAAATATCAGTAGTAAATAAAAGTCCAAACGAAGAAGGAGCATTTGAACTCAGGAGCCAAGTGGAAGAAATATGTCAATATTGGTCAGTATGTCTTTAATTCCAATTTAAAATGCTGAATTTTACAAAATGTTATGCTGTATTTTGTTTGTAAAATAATGCTTAAACTATGCGTTTTAAATGTTAAGGCACGCTAACTCTACTGTAAAGCCAATTTGATATTAAGCCTATCCACATGTCAGCGAACAAGGCAGAATGTTTTTAAATATCTTCTATCGAATAATTTAAAAATTCGTAAAGAAAGCCCTAACAGTAGTTTAGAAGAAAAAGCCTAGAATGCTACCACAGGGCCCCCCCCCTCAGAAAGGGAAAAAGGAAAGAAAGAAAAAAAAAAAAAAAAAAAAAAAAAGCAACAAAAACGAATTGTCCCCTTCACCCCACTAGACCGCCCCCAAAGCTACCTAAAATATCAGTAGTAAATAAAAGTCCAAACGAAGAAGGAGCATTTGAACTCAGGAGCCAAGTGGAAGAAATATGTCAATATTGGTCAGTATGTCTTTAATTCCAATTTAAAATGCTGAATTTTACAAAATGTTATGCTGTATTTTGTTTGTAAAATAATGCTTAAACTATGCGTTTTAAATGTTAAGGCACGCTAACTCTACTGTAAAGCCAATTTGATATTAAGCCTATCCACATGTCAGCGAACAAGGCAGAATGTTTTTAAATATCTTCTATCGAATAATTTAAAAATTCGTAAAGAAAGCCCTAACAGTAGTTTAGAAGAAAAAGCCTAGAACGCCTAATGCTACCACAGAGCTCTATAATTCCTGAAGCCTGCTAGGTCCCCAACAGTAGGATGGAAGAAGAAAAAAAAAAAAAAAAAAAAAAGAAAAACCCTTGGAAAAGTCCCAATACAGCAAAAAAGTATAAGTCAGTACTAGTGAAAGTCATAAGAAAGTACCTTAATGTTGGACTTTAACTAAGTTAAAACTTAAAACAAATCCCCCCCCCCTTTTTTTATTTATTTTTTTTTTTTTAATCTTATTTTTTTTTTATTTTTTTAAATTTTTTTTATTTTTTTCTCTATGTACACATGGGAAGCAGCATGATGTACGTTAAGGTATTTGAATAAACCAATGGACGACCAAACTCAATACCCAAATGGGTCCTGGACGTGAGTTTGACGACTTTTTCGCTCAGGATCGACAGTTCGATCGGGGAACTACTGCTGCTCCTCTATAAGAGTGGCTTCTATAGAAGAGAATAAAACAGCCATCGAAAGATAACCATGACCCACACTCAAACCACTTACACAAACCGCATCGCTCTTCACGCGGGTAAAAAAGGGGCGCGTCCTGCTGAGGTTGGAGCCCTGGCCTCGGTGTTCGAAAAATCAGCTACAGAGCTCAAACAATCAAAACTACTAAAATGCAAGCAAACACTACAAATAGCCACATTTAACGTAAGAACCTTAAATAGAATAGGACAACTCCCAGAGCTAATCGCATCGGCCGAAGAACATAAAATAGACATAATATGCATACAAGAACACAGATACACGCACACAGAAGATATCAAATATCACGAAACTGGCAATGGATGGTCGCTCGCCACTGTATCCGCATGGAAAAACTCTGTCAACGCCGCAGTGGGAGGGGGAGGATTGCTTATAGGACCTAGAGCACTAAAAACGCTTAATAGCATAGAGAAAATACAACCTAGAATGATGGTAGCTACATTTAACGGAAACCCCAGAGCAACAATCGTCTCATGCTACAGCCCCACCAATGTTAGTGAAGAAAATGAAATAGTCACCTTCTACGATGAGTTATCCTCATTAGTGCGTAGCATCCCGAAACACAACATGTTAGTCATTGGCGGAGACATGAATGCACAAATCGGGAAAAACGGAAACAACAAATACAGCCTCCACAACACGTCAAATAGAAATGGGCAACATCTAACAGATTTCATGATAGAAAATAGATTAGCATGCCTCAATACAAACTACCAAAAAAGAGAGGGCAAACTATAGACATACACGTACGCAAACAATACTAAAGCTCAGATAGACTACGTCCTTATAAACAAGAAATGGAAGAATAGTGCATTGAATTGCGAGGCATACTCCTCTTTTGAGGGTGTGTCCACCGATCACCGAATAGTCACAGCGAAAATACGGTTAAGCCTACGAAAAAACGACAAACGAACAGCGACCACCAAACACTATGACTGGGCCCTATTAAAGAACAAAGATGTCAGAGATAAATATGTATTAGAATTAAGAAACAGATTCGAAACACTACAAGAAAAGACGGAAAAAAGTACACCAAACGACGAATACGAAAATTTCGTCAATGCACACCTTGAGGCAGCAGCAAAATACATTCCAACAAAAATTAAAACTAAATATAGAGTCCCATGGGAAACCTTAGCGGTGAGAGAAAAACGTGCACTAGTGAAAACAGCCTCCAAAAACTATCGAAAAAACCCAACAAACACAAATGCCTTAAAACTAAAAACAGCACAATATCAATTAGCAGGCATATATATAAAGGAACAGACAGAATACATTCAAAATCAGATAGATAAGATTAGAGACTCGGTAGAAGATAGACAATCTAGAATTGCCTGGCAAACAATAAACGAAGTGAGCAGAAGAAAGAACACAGCCAAAGCAAAACTTAAAGCAGCAAACCAACAAGAAAGAATAAAACTGTGGAAACAGCACTTCGAAAACTTACTTGGAAACCCACCAAAAATAACGCATGAACCAATCACCAGAATAATTAGCAAACAATTAGACATTAAACTTGGACCGTTCACACAAGGAGAACTCGACTCGGTTCTCAGAAAAATTAAAAATAGGAAAGCTGCAGGGCTGGACGAAATTCCCCCGGAAGTATGGAAGATCAGACAATTCGACAACATACTGCTCCGACACTGCAACGCAGTATACAATCAAAATCCGATAGATAGATGGACGAAGGGATGCATACTCCCCTTCCCTAAAAAGGGGGACCTCGGATTAGCCAAAAACTACCGAGGCATAACACTTACATCCATAGCTGCCAAAATCTACAATGCCCTACTACGAAACCGAATAGAACCCAAAATCGACAACATACTTAGAAAAAACCAAAATGGCTTCCGAAGAAATAGATCTACGACCTCACAAATACTAACCATCCGCAGAATCCTTGAAGGTGTACGGGCAAAGAACCTACAAGCGACATTAATATTTGTCGACTTTACCAAGGCTTTCGACTCCATTCACAGAGGAAAGATGGAACAAATCCTACTAGCGTACGGCATACCTAAAGAAACCGTAGCGGCAATAACGATTCTCTATAGAAACACGAAAGTAAAAGTACGATCACCAGATGGAGACACAGAATACTTCGACATTGTAGCAGGAGTACTACAAGGAGACACGCTGGCTCCGTATCTCTTTATCATTTGTCTAGACTACGTACTTAGAACATCGATTGACAAAATCAAAGAGAATGGATTCGAACTGACGAAGAAAAGAAGCAGAAGATACCCCGCAACAACAATTACCGACGCCGACTACGCCGATGACATAGCGATACTGGCAAATACACCTGACCAAGCCGAAACACTTCTGCATAGCTTGGAACGAGCAGCAGCAAGCATAGGCCTCCATGTTAATGCACATAAAACGGAATATATGTGCTATAACCAAACGGGGGACATCTCCACTCTAGAAGGAACCCCTCTTAAACTAGTAGACAAATTCACGTACCTAGGAAGCAGCGTCGAATCAACCGAAAAGGACATCGAAACGAGGTTAACGAAAGCATGGACAGCTATCAATAGGCTATCGACTATATGGAAATCAGACCTAACTGATAAAATGAAACGCAGTTTCTTCCAGGCAGCGGTCACATTGATACTGCTATATGGATGCACTACATGGACGCTAACAAAACGGCTGGAGAAGAAACTAGATGGCAATTACACAAGAATGCTGCGTGCAATCCTCAACAAGTCCTGGCAGCAACACCCCACAAGACACCAACTGTACGGCCACCTGCCCCCTATCACGAAAACTATTCAAGTTAGGCGAACCAGACATGCAGGACATTGCTGGAGAAGCAGAGATGAACTCATAAGAGATGTACTCTTATGGATCCCCACACACGGCCGCGCAAAAGCAGGACGACCAGCACGAACGTACATTCAGCAGCTATGTGAGGATACAGATTGTTGTCCTGAAGACCTACCTAGGGCGATGAACGATAGGGAGGAGTGGCGAGAGAGGGTCAGGGATATCCGTGCTGCCAGCACGATATGATGATGATGATTGTTGATTACTAAACTCTATAACACTCAAACTCTATAAGCAGAAGAATGAATATGTAGTAGTCCAAAAATGAGTACATTCTCATACAAAATTCCATATAGTAAGTATATTTTCAAACCAAACTTGACTTTTTGTCTTGGTTAGACTTTCAATGTTGTAAAGATTAGAAATAAATAATAACAAATAATATTCCTCTAAAAAGAAAATCTTAGTTGGTTTCACTGCATGTCAACTATTGGGGTATTCAATGCTATATTTGGCTGGGGGTTCTTTTTCCAAGAAATTATATTGTTTCAAGTAATTAATGAATTGAATCATTTGTAAACAATTATAGATTCAAGTAACTATTCTTAATACTTTATAAACAATTATATGGTTTTAAAGTAACTATACTTATTTAATAATAATCATTTGTTTGCATAAAGTTATTTGCTTTTAAGTATTCTTATCTAATACTAATAATTTACAAACAGATCTATTTGACCAACAGATAGGACCCTAACACATCCAACCACTCTTGGTCAAGGTGAACCTGGGGGTAATGGCAATCAAAGAGTATTTTACACTCCTCAAAGATCAAGAACTCCAGCCATATCACCGGATATAGTTTAGTGTCATACACAAGATATCCCATTTTGGTTGGTATCTTTCTCCCCTCCGCAGGGGATACACTTGACATATTCTAGACCCCACCAATGGGGTTGAAAATCTTGATATCTTTGGTTTAAAAGAAAATTAACTTTTGAGAAAATATTATCAGCAGTGTAAGAAAAAACTTTAAAAGAGTCTGCTCAGAAACACTCTTGAAATCACTAGATCTACTAAAAAAATCTAAAGCCAACTAGACATCAAACTAGGGCAGTTTACAGAAGAACTTCATGCAGTACTGAAGAAAAAAACAAAAAAGCTGTAGGCCTTGACTAAATACTTCCTGGAAGACGAGAAAATCTGATGACATACTTCTTCAATTATGCAACACTGTGTAAACAAAACACAATAGAGAAATAGACAATAGGCTTCATCCATCCCTTTTCCCCAAAAAACAAGCTTGAAATCACTAAGAACTACAGAGGAATAACTCTTACTGCTATGGACGCTAGAATTTATAATGCCCTCCTTCACAATCATATCCAACCTGAAGTCAAAAAAAAATTGTAGGAAAAATCAGAATGACTTTGACAGAAACCAATCCACAACATCATAGATTCTGATTATCTCAAAAGAGTACAGATAAAAAAATCTTAAGGCAACACTACTGCTTGTAGATTTCTCCTAGGCATTTGATTCTATACACAGGGAAAAGATGGAGTAAATACTACTAGCATATGGTCTCCTCATAGAAACTGTTACAGCAATAATGATGCTTTACAAAGACACAAAAAGTAATAGTTCCCTCACTCAATGATTACACCAACTTCTTTGATATGGAGTCTGCCAGGAGATACATTTGTATTATATCAATTTATAACCGGTTTAGATTATCTACAACAGATGTCAATAGATCTAATAAAAGAAAATGGTTCCACACTAACAAAAGACACGAAGCAGATGATATCTTGCAGAAACAATGATGGAAGCAGACTACAAAGATGATCTAATGCTTCTTGGATATACACTAGCCCAAGTCAAATCTCTGCAGAATCATTTGGAGCATGTAGCAAGACACATTGGCCTCAACATGAATGCAAATAAAATAAAGTTCATGTAATTTAAATAAAAAAAAGCTATCTCCACCTTAAAAAGAAAATCTTTGGAAATTAGTAGATCAGTTTATATATCTCAGCAGCAATATTGCATCTATTGAAAGGGATGTCAACATATGCATAAGGAAGGTGTGGACTGCTACTGGCAGATTATCTAACCATCTAGTGTTGGCTAGCCAGCAAGGACTTCCATCAGCTCTGTGCAGACACTCCATAGAGTCTAGAGGACCTACCAGTAGTGATGAATGATAAGAATGGATGGCAAGAATGAGTCAGGGAACTCCATGCTATCAGCAGGAGTTAATGATGACACAGTTATTTATGGGTAATATAGTATGTATGTATCACGGAGGCACACTTAGCCTAACAATTATCCTCAATGAAAATGGAATGGCAGAACTGAGTTCAAATCCTAGACAAGGCTGTTCACCCAAATGTCTTTAGTAGTTATGGGCAAATAGTAGAGCAGACTGGGTTATTTAGCCTTGGTAAGATAACCAGTCAAAGAGAAGGAAAACTGAATTCAAATCAGCTTTATTCTGCTTAAAAACTAACCTTGTATTAAATCTTGCCTGTGGGAAAGGGGTTAGTTAAATACATACTGTACAAGGGTCTGCTGAAAAGTTCAGAGCCTGACCAAGATATTCCCATGGAATATGACCAAATGAGGTTTATTTTTCAACATAATCCCTCTTGAGCTCCATACACTTCTTCCATCAGTGTTGCAGTGCTTGGATTCCATTGATCAAAAAACTCATCAACAGCAGATATATTGTTAGCCTATAAACTTTTCCGCCCACCTTTATATGTATTCTAAAGCTTTTATAATTGTAATAGTTTAATTCTGTAGAAATTGTTCTGTGAGACAAGCTTGCAGTTATATATAACAAAAAAACAAAAACAAAAAAAAAAAACAGAGCTCGATCTTGAGGCATAAAATATATTTTATTAAATCTGTAATATAAATATGTAGTAGTCCAAAAATAAGTGCCGCTTTTAGATATAATTATGCAATTTCATTGTTTCGATGCTGTAGAGTTTGGTAATAAATAATATGAATATCTGTTTTGATTGTATAATGTTGCACTAGAAATAATAAAATCCTGGTATCTTTGGTTTATTAAAAAAAACTGATAGCAATGTACTTATAATAAGTAATACTGTATAAAATTTGATTGTAGCCACATTCATATATATATATTGTGTATGTAATATTGACAGAGTGCAAATACCTTACAACCTGATCCCAGACAGAGGAGCTAATCTATATATAAATAATCATTAATTTTGATGAGTATGTCAAATAAAAAAAATTAGAACACTGTGGTTTTCAAATATTTTGTATTCATTCAGAAAAATCATACTTAATTATTTGCTTGAAAGTTTTTTCAAATATGATTGATCAAATGATTTTAATGGCATGTCAACCCATTTAGAGTTATTTTATGCCTAGAGGTTGGAGGAATTGCATTCATTGTACATTTAGATATACATTTTATATGTTATTTCTTAAGAGAATTTTTTTTTTTGCACACAGTCCTATCAAATACAAATAATTTTTTAACAGATCTATGAGACCCTATTTAAGTCAGAGTGTACTTGAGAGTAATAGCAATAAAGGGATACTCAACACTCCCCAGACTTTCAAAACTGGAGCCTCACCATTAGATGCAGTTTAGTATCATACCCTTCTGTAGAGCATATTCTAAGTCCGACAAACAAGGCTTCTTTTTAAATAATGAAACAACTGCTTTTTTTTTTTTTCATCATGGATAGGGAGAGAACAATATTCAAATAGCTTTATTCAAATATAATAAAAAAAATAATTTTCCATTAACATGTTCATTGTATATTTTTGATTATATATATACATTGCGAGTAGTAATGTTATTCTGATCATGTTCATCTTACATTTCTCACAAATAAATCTTGTGGCTTGTTGAACAGCAGAGTACACTGTGCCTTTAACTGACTGGTTATGTGTACTTCAATTAGAGGTAACATACAACAAAGTGCATTTGAACCTTTTATTATGGGATGGGTGTTGAAGGAAAGGAAAGGACTCAGTTTGACTATGGCTATAACCACATGGTTTGTCTCATAAATACATGGCTAGTTGCTAAGCAGACAAATTTGAATTTATAAGGTCACAGATAAGGAGGGAGAGAAAAAAAAGTAAGGAAAAAGATGAGAGAATTATTTTAGAGATTAAAGAGGTGACAACTTCTTTTTCATTTTGAAATGCTTTAATTTGCTGATCTACTTACAAGTACAGGAATGAGATTATATATATATATATATATATATATATATATATACACACACACATACATACATACAACTTAGTCAGGTACAAGACCAAAAGATTGGAGCTATCTAAAGTAGATCAAGCACTACTATTGCATGGTATATGAGTAGCTTTATGTTAGACGACCCATATCTACATATATAAAATGAAAAAAGAATGCATATACAGAGTAGTTCAGTAAAGAAAGCCAATCCTCTCATCTCTCATATGTGTGTGAGAGAGAGAGAGAGAGGGAGAGAGTGTGTGTGTGTGAGTGTGTGTGGAACATATATAGATATGTATTTACAAACATATACACTGCATTGCGTTGCAAGTCAGAAGATTAAATATTCTAGTCCATAATGAAATAATTTTTTTAGAAGATGAATATAAAATTGCAATTCTATCTTTCTTAATCACAAGCAAAAGCAAAAAAAGAAATAAAAGAGTATTTAATTTGATTTCAAAGACGACTGATATCTGATCGAGCAAAAAAATAAATAAATAAATAAGATAAAATAAAAATAAAAAGAAACAGATGAAAGTAAAAAATATGTGAATGTGAAGTAGATATAAGAATTAAGATGATATTAACACATACAGACTATAGTTATTCCATAGAAAATGTCTGCTATTTGTGACTGCTTTCTGTTAAAATGTTCCTCTCATTTGTGTTGAGTTGATGAAGTTAATTTTTTTCAAATATATTTTGGTCTATTTTCCTGCAGTTAGGATTGTATTTTTCATGTCTAATTTAAAAAAGAAAGAACTAGACAAATACCACGAACAACAAATTCTCAAGTTATTTGAGGTTTGACAACCATACCTTTAAAAATAACTGCCAGAATTACTTAAAAGGAAAATTTTTGAACTTTTTAAAAATTAATTAGCATAAGACAGGACATTCCATAACCTGATTTGATTGTGAGAGTGATACTTGTGTTGTGTGTCTTGGACAGGAATAACCTGGTGGAGCCCATCCCCCTCCAAGTCTACAAATGGTTTGAATTCAAAGTTTTCCATCTTCTTGCCATACCAATATTAAAGAGCCTAGTCTGCCCTATTATTTACCCATAGCCAAAGGGAGAATAGTTGGATTTATATCTTTCCCAAAAGTATTAGCACAAGTAAAATGCAAAAAGCCTTATTTGTGATTTGAACTAGAGTAGTAGAGTCCCCTTTTTATGATGATAACTGATACGCCACAAAGCCTTCCAAAAATAACACATATACAATTAAGGATTGATAAGAATGTAAAGAGTTCCATCATATTTATAGGATATTGTCAGGATCTAAAATATAAATACCATAAATTTTCTGTTCCTTGAATGTAATAATGGCACCTGTTGAGTTTGAAAAGCACATTCAACTTTAAAACCAAAATATATACTCGTATACAAGTTGACCCTTGATTTATGGTCGCAAAATTAATTGATAGAAATATTTTAAAGCCAAGAGTTGCTTCTAGTCCTGATTATACTTGAATTTTAATTTTTTTATGGAAAAAAAAAAAAAAAAAAATCAAACCTCTACACAAGTATATACACTAAGTAATAGAAACAATTAATTTACAGTTTACTTCATAGATATTTTGATAATGGGATTTGTTTGAAAATTTGGAAAAAAGATGTCTAGTTATGAGTAATAAGATGATAGATAGATAGATAGATTGATAGAATCAACAATTCAATACTTCATTCAAGCAAGATAATAGTGTCACGTGATAGCCCACGGAGACGATAGAGGTAAGATTAATACTATCCTCCCGTTGAATTAACAGTATCTAGCCGTCAAAAAAAGTGACCATTAAGAGAGAATGTGGGTCACAGAGGGGATAAACAGATGTTGGTACTTGGTGACCTTACCCAGGTCGCCGGACACCGGAAGGGGAGGGAGAGAGAAGCCAAATGATTGGCTGGGACCCCAAAACGGAAGTGGGGACTCCCCCCCGTCAGCGGAAATAGATAGTAAGAAGTCAGTTTTTGAGCAGGGTTCGTAGTGGGCAGACAAACCATAGCCAGTATTCCGGGTTGAAGACAAAAGAATATCTGAGACAGGAGGGACCTCAGGTTCTTCAAGCCAGTGTAAAAAAATAGAATAAAGTCTAATAGCCCGTGAAAGAAGAAAGATTCTCCAGTGGAACACCATCGAAAAATAAGATAAGTAACTTTGGGGCCATTTCTCCTTTATACCCAAACTTTATATACCACTCTCTCTCTCTCAATTTGAAGAAAAACAGAAGTCAAGAAAAGACATTTATATTCGTGGACTGTGAAATTATTATATGTTTTGACACTTTGAAAGTGTATATAACTGTAGTAAAGGAATTCATGTATTTTTATGTTACCATGTGGTCTATGTTGTTACTTCATGCTTCCCTTTCAGCTTCTATTCGCCTTATGTTATCTTGCTTAGAATTGTCCTCTTAATTCCTTAACAATATCACACGGGAAACCAGAGTTGCCGACTACTACAATATAATATTATTACGACTAAAACCTATAGGTCCATATTCTTCCATTGTCTAGGGGAAAGAAGTTTAGCGGCCTGGTGGGTGTGTGATAGTGTGTGATTGTGTGAAATTTGGAACCCCTTGCCAGCGGCGGTCAGTCTGGTCCTAAATTAATCCCTCACGTAATATGCCAGTTCTTATATGCCTGAGAGAAAAACTCTGAATGAGGACTTATTATATAGGGGATCAAGTGCCAACCTGCCCCGTCTTCACACGTGCGAAAATAAAAGTCCCGTTTTGGGATTTTAGACAATTTGCCGTCACAATAGCTTAAACAATTAAATTGAAAGGTTTGAAATTCATTTCTTGTAAATGAGTAAATGAACAGAATGAAATCAAATGGGAAAACCAGAACTCTTTGGCTTTAAATCCCAGCAAACCAGCTCGAAGCATTGCAACTAAAATGCAATGAGTTTAGAACAAATTCCCTTCGCTATATTCCTCAAATGTCTTTCATAACTTCTGTCATTGTTTTATTTGAAAATAGCTAGTACTATAGTTACCAATCACATTTTTAGCAAATTTTTGAAAATTCCAAAACTTTTAAAGTCTTTAAAGAGGTTTGATTTACAATGTAATCATAATTTGAAACTAGACCTTTACTTTGTGTGAATAGAATTAGCAAAGGTGAATCTTTATCTCTCTGTTCAACCATATAAAGTAAATATCTTGGTGAAAATTTCCAAGCAAGAAACCAAAGTTTTTATTCCTCCCAACTCTGATCACTGGATAAAAATAAAGACTTTATGATATAAACAATAACCCAACAAGAGTTCAAATAAATCCTCACAAAAAAACAAAAAAAAAACAATTGTATTAACCACTTTAAATTGCGCCTATAGGGTAGATTTTCAGTTACTAATATAGATTCTGAAAGGTATAGAAAGTGTAATGAGACTACTTTTGTTAACTTGTAACTTAGTTGGATTTGACTTTCAGCATGTTTTTATTGCTCTAAAAATAAGAGGAAGAGATGAACAAGAAACGTTACAAATTATTATTTCCTCACATTTTTCATATGAGAAAAAAAGTGGTAAGATGGCTATAACAAAGGTTGGTCATCAAGACAAGAAAAAGGACATTTCTTTTTATATACAAGAAATCATCCTTGGCTTTAAAGTTTAAAATTTTAATGACATTAACATGTATAAACAATGATAAAAACATAGAATTAACTTGTTGAAGGTTAATTTTTTTGAATGAAGTTCAATTTAGGAGGCAAAATGTTACATTAAATTTAGTAACCTACAAGTGTCTTTCAAGAAAGAAGAATAGTTCATAGATTAAATTGTGTGTGTGTAAAAAGGAATTGATTGTATTGGTTTAGTTTGGTTTCTTTGTTTAATGGCATATTAACTTTTATGGGCTATTCAATACCAAATCCATCTTTGCAGAAAGACAGTAGTGGTAAAAGTTCAATCCATAGTTGAGGGAATAAGGGAATTCATACCTTTCCCAAGGGTGAATGTAACAGTATGACTAAAGTTTGAATTCACTTACTACAATCCAACATGTTAGCCACCATGTGATGAGAAATCTCCAGTTGTATTGAAGTTAAAAGTTCTTTGGGTGAAGTTCTACACACCTTGAGAGAGAAGAGTTTTCTAAAAGTCATGGCACAATGTGATACTCGGAATTTGTTGACTAATCTTAGTGGTCTAGTAGTGATGGCTGGAGTCAGACAAACACCTCGTATTTACGTGTTACAACAGGATTGGCGTTTCAAAGAATTCAAATTTTTATTTATAATAGATATTTGAAATCTTGGTTGCTTCTTGGTGAATAAATAAACAATTTAGTAGATGCTGTCTGTTTACTATGAATAAACAAATCAAACTGTTTTCTGATCAGCATTTTGCATAAAATTTTTGTGCCAAATTTTCTGCTTCTTGTTGATGCGGCATTGCTACAAAGATTCCCCAGGTAGAGTTGAAGCCCATTTAACTCGATTAGTGGATGTAATAAATTAAGTATAGGAAGTGCAAGAAAGAGGATGTATCCCTCCAAACCTTTTGTACATTTTGATGTTGCAGGTGTTGTCTCAATGATATGCACAGGGGATGATAGCTCTTGTGCAGGAAAAGGTGTACTTTTGCAGTTTTTATCAGTTGATAGGTGCTTGGTATGAGTCTTGATAGAAACTTGGTTTTATTTGCTTTCTGGATAATGAAGTATTTTTCTCTTTGTGATAAAACTCTTTTAAGGCTATGGTAACATTTTGTCTGTGGTTTTTGAATGTTATCATTTCTAATAAAAACAAGCTCACATTTGAAGATTTTATGTGGGATATAAGACTAAGCAGCTTAAGTAACATGTAGGTACAAATTTGTCATTTTAACTTTTAAATCATGTATGAAAGATGAGTTTGGGGTGGATTGCTGGTCAGAATAGAACTGCTTGGGTAAAACTAAGATGGTACCAAAGACCAATTCTGCCAGTGTACAGTGTAAATTGTCCTTAATGATGTTCCTTCTTTGGTTACAGGAATCTGAGAGTAAGTTGTTACCAGATCTAGTTTGGAAAATATTGATGCACCTTGTAGTCCTAAGGTGAAATCATGTATATGAGGAACTAGATAATGATCCAGTATCATTAAAACATTGAGTTTTTTATAGTCAATAAATACATGGAGTGATTTTGAGGTGAAGAGGGGGAGCATAATGACTGAGAGTTGGACAATTATGTCATGTAGCACTTGACAAAATTCTTATATGGCAATTCAATACTTTTCTGGGATTAATAGACTGGTGGTTCTGTGGTTTAATTCAGTGTTTAGTGTTATGTTTCCCCACATCTTTGTCATTGAAGAGTATTATATCTGAATGATGGTCCAGAATATTGATATTTTCCCAGTTCATTTGGGTGCCTGAGCTGATTACTGTTGAGTAGAAAAAGGTTCAGTTTCTGATGACTTTAAGGTCTGTCATATTATCCAGTAGAGTTCAGTAATGAATATCAATAGACAGGTTAAAATAAGAAAGGAAACCCACTTCTAGTATTTGCATTTTTACAGTTGTACAAATTTCCAAATGAAATCATGGTATGGTCCAATATTTAGAGTAAGCTTCCTTGTACCAAAAGTTTGAATTCTGGAGCCATTGCTACATGCAGTCGAAATGTTGACGGCGTTAATGTCTGAGAAGGAAGTGAAATGACACTTATTTCTGCTTAAGTGTCCACAAGGAATTTGAGGCTACTGTTTTTATCATGAATATAGAACAGATGACTTGGAGATAATCCAAGCACAGCTGTACTCATTATTGGCCTGAAACTTTATTTCCAGGGACTGCAAGAACAAGGTTTAGTGTATTCATGCACATCTTTCTGAAATTTTGTATGATACTAGCATATTCTACTATGGGTCAGCACAAACTTGTGATAATTACTGCTTTTGTGTCTTGGTTGGAATTTCTTTGCATAACATGAAGTACTCCTGAAGCATTGGTGAATCATCAAGTTTCTGACTTGTAGCTGTAATTCTATAATCATTTTTTCAAGGCAATTAATAGTTTCATCAATGAATAATTGTGAGGAAATACGATGCATCTATTGATCGAGGCTAGCCAATACCTTGTTTATGAATTCTTCAAGTTTAACAATTGGTGTTTTATTAGTCATAGGCTTGAAATTTTACATGACTGTTGGCAATAATTTTTCAACACAAAGTTGCCTCAGAAATGGTATTTTGTCTAATGTTTGCTTTCATCTACAATAAAAGTTTGAAAGTTGTTTTGTCTCCTCATTCAATTTGGTTGAAGAACTAACAGGAAAGGACTTCCTCAGATTTCCATTCTCTCCTCAATACCTGCAACATATGGTATCATGGGTATTCATACCTGGGACATAGAGAGATTGGTAATCTCATTTATGATTTCAGGAGGCAAATTGAAGACAATGTATACTTATTTTGATTTTTGTAAGGTAATCCTTCATGCTGAAAAAAAGGAGTTGCAGGAACCAGTTTTCAATGTTGGTTGCATTAAAGGGAAGTAAGTCTATATTAAGTGCAGCATTTAATGGTGGATTACTATTGGCGTGTATTATGGCACAAATTTGGTTGTAGTGTTAAGAAAGTGTTTTCCATAATTTTGTATAGATTAGTTTCAAATGTTATTGAATTTCAACAATTTTTTTTGAACCAATCACCAGAATAATTAGTAAACAATTAGACATTAAACTAGGACTGTTCACACAAGAAGAACTCGACTCGGTTCTCAGAAAAATTAAAAATAGAAAAGCTGCAGGGCTGGATGAGATCCCCCCAGAAGTATGGAAGACCAGACAATTCGACGACATACTGCTCCGACACTGCAACGCAGTATACAATCAAAATCCGATAGATAGATGGATGAAGGGATGCATACTCCCCTTCCCTAAAAAGGGGGACCTCGGATTAGCCAAAAACTACCAAGGCATAACACTTACATCCATAGCAGCCAAAATCTACAATGCCCTACTACGAAACAGAATAGAACCCAAAATCGACAACATACTTAGGAAAAACCAAAATGGCTTCTGAAGAAATAGATCCACAACCTCACAAATATTAACTATCTGTAGAATCCTTGAAGGTGTATGGGCAAAAAACCTACAAGAGACATTAATATTTGTCGACTTTACCAAGGCCTTCAATTCCATTCACAGAGGGAAGACGGAACAAATCCTACTAGCGTACGGCAGACCTAAAAGAAACCGTAGCAGCAATAACAATTCTCTATAGAAACACCAAAGTAAAAGTACAATCACCAGATTGAGACACAGAATACTTCGACATTGTAGCAGGAGTACTACAAGGGGACATGCTGGCTCTGTACCTCTTTATCATTTGTCTAGACTACGTACTTAGAACATCGATTGACAAAATCAAAGAGAATGGCTTCGAACTGACGAAGAAAAGAAACAGAAGGTACCCCGCAAAAACAATTACCGACGCCGACTACGCCGATGACATAGCGATACTGGCAAATACACCTGACCAAGCCGAAAAACTACTGCATAGTTTGGAACGAGCAGCAGCAAGCATAGGCCTCTACGTTAATGGACACAAAACGGAATATATGTGCTATAATCAAACGGGGGACATCTCCACTCTAGAAGGAACCCCTCTTAAACTAGTAGACAAATTCACGTACCTAGGAAGCAGCGTCGAATCAACCGAAAAGGACATCAACACGAGGTTAACGAAAGCATGGACAGCTATCAATAGGCTATCGATTATATGGAAATCAGACCTAACTGATAAAATGAAACGCAGTTTCTTCCAGGCAGCGGTCACATCGATACTGCTACATGGGTGCACTACATGGACGCTAACAAAACGGCTGGAGAAGAAGCTAGACGGCAATTACACAAGAATGCTGCATGCAATCTTGAACAAGTCCTGGCGGCAACACCCCACAAGACACCAACTGTACGGCCACCAGCCTCCTATCACGAAAACTATTCAAGTTAGATGAACCAGACATGCAGGACACGGCTGGAGAATCAGGGACGAACTCATAAGTGATGTACTCTTATGGACACCCACACATGGCCGTGCAAAAGCAGGACGACCAGCACGAACATACATTCAGCAGCTATGTGAGGATACGGGATGTTGTCCTGAAGACCTGCCTGGGGCGATAAACGATGGGGAGGAGTGGCGAGAGAGGGTCAGGGATATCCGTGCTACCAGCGCGACATGATGATGATCATGATGAGTTTCAAATGTCAGTATGACCAATTTTGTTGAAGTTGAAAAGTTAGATGTCACAAGATGAAAGATGTGTGATAAGCACACATTATACATCTACCAATTTGTAGTGGAATCATTTTTGTAGCTGTATTCTAATGTCAGGTCATTAATTTGTAGCAAAACCACTGTTATAAACTAGTATTTTGTTTGATTTGGCCTCCTGTATGTTTTCATAGCCATAGAAATGAATAAAGGTTTTTCATGTGAGAAATAGATGGTGCATTGACTGCTGTTACACAAAGGTTGGTTCACCAAAGTAACAAAGAAAAAGATAATTTCTTTCTATATACAAGAAAGAATCACTCTTGGGTCCAAAGTTCAACAAAATTATAATGACATTAACATAGAAATGACAGAAACATTGAATTAACTTTTGGTATGTCGACTGTTGTAACCACAAGTAAACATTATTCTCGTTGAAAGTTTCCTTTTTTCTTTGAGTGTAATTTAATTTGTGAGACAAAATATTACATTAAATTTAGTAATCTAGAAGAGTCTTTCATCTTTCTTTTTTTGTCTCCTAAAAAGAAGAACTATTCATAGATGAAATAATGTGTTCATGTATGTGTGCAAAAAGAAATTTACTCACTTTAGCTGTATTGGAGTTAAAAGTTCTTTGGGTGAACTTCTTAGACTATTGAAAAAAAGAAGAGTTTTCTAAAAATCAAGGCATAAGGTGCCTGAGGTTTTTTGTGATACCTGAAGTTTGTTGATTAATCTTGGTGGTTCAGTAGTGACTGCTGGAGTCAAATAAATGCCTCATATTTACCTGCCACAACTGGATTGGCATTTCAATGAATTCAAATTTTTACTTATGATAAATATTTGAAATCTTGGTTGCTGCTTGGGGAGTAAGTTAGCAATTTAGTCAGGTGGTCTCGTTACTACAATGTCTACATCATAAACCAACCTAAATTTGTTTTCTGATTAGTTCTTTGCATAAGATTTTTATGAGTCTCATTTTCTAGTTGTTGTAGCAATGCTACAAAAGTGATAAGTTGTAAAAGAATCTCCATTAAAATCCTAATGTGTGAAATATTTTTAGTAACGCAGATTACAGGATTTGAACTAATGAATTATAGTCACATACTCTCGTAAGAACAAGTAGAAGCATTAAGATGAAAAAAGATTCTTGCTGAAGGCACTCATATATTACAGATTAAAAGGTGTCTTTTTCCTGCAGTTGCTAAACAATACTTCTTTCATTCTTGCTTTTTTTTTTAAATCTCAACTTCAGAGATAAGTCATTGTTGATTTACAATTTCTATTTTAAAATTTCTATTCCTATTCAAATAAAAAGGTGCCTTCAGCATTGAATCATTCTTTAAGTTTTATACAAGTCTTTGTATCTCAAATTGCATAAACATTTTTTGGTTTTGCTTATGTCAATAACAGTCAAATCTCAGAACAGACAAAATTGGTTTTCATGAAGGTTCACTTTAGTCAGATATTTTATGAGAAATGTATTATCTTTTAAATATTTTAAAGTTCAGGGATTGAAATCCATCTTAATTGAATTAATCTAATTAATGAAGCCTTTTTCCTGCACATTTATGAGGAGAAAAATGCTTTGATTCCAATAATTGCAGGTAAAAAGGTTAAAAAAAAAAAAGTTATCCATCTATGATAGGATATCAGATAATGAATAAAACTTGTCTCTCGGTTTCTTCATTAAATTTGTATGTATTTACGTTGTTCCTCTGCCACAGGTAAGATGCAACACAAAGTCAATTTTTAAGTAGAGTACTGCAGTTTGAATTCAGAGTCTTCTCTCAAACTGGTTACCCCCCCAAAAAAAAACCCCCAGTCTGCCCTACAATTTCCTCATAGGAGGGAGTGGGGAGAACAGATGAATTCATGCCTTTCCTAAGGAAATCAGCATGAAGTGGGGAAAAAATGAATAAATAAAAGCTTCATACAAGATTTGAACTCCGATTATTGATTCTATTTTCAATAATGATAACCATTACACTAAGCCCACCTTCATTAAATTTGTATTTTCTTTTCTATTTAAGGTTTAATTAGCCACCTTTACTTTATGCCCAGGAGTACCCAAAAGGTATACATTTAAAACTTTATTGCAGCTTGTATTCTTGGGTAGATTGAAAAAATACTCTGAACAGGAAACCTTTTTACTATCACTGAATATATTATTCATAAAACATCAGAGATATCTATTTACATTTAGATTTCACTTGTTTAAAGACTCCTTTTGTCATCCATTAAAGTTAATGTTGAATCACAAATGCACCCTATTTAAAGAATCCATATCATTACTTGCAAATAAATAAGAGGAAGTACTCTATAATTAGCATTTGATGATTATCTTCCTTAAAAAAAATTATAATGATTAGGGTGAATGATGATTCTTTCCCAGTACATTCAAGTTACAAGTTGGATTGGAAATTGCTTTATTGTCTGTGTTTTAAACATTTTATTATTATTGTGATAAAAAAATCTTGTTATGATGCAATCATTTTAGCTGTGTCACAGCAACCTACAAAAATTGAGGCACACTTAGTGTAATAGTTACCAACATAGGAAATGGAATTACCAATCAGATTTCAAATCCTGAATGAAGCTGTTTGCATTTCACTTTGTACTAATGCCCTTGGGGAAAAGACATTAATCCATATTTTTCCTCAGCTATAGGGCAGACTGAGCCCTTTAGTCTTGGTAATCCTTGAAGGTGTACGGGCAAAGAACCTACAAGCGACATTAATATTTGTCGACTTTACCAAGGCTTTCGACTCCATTCACAGAGGAAAGATGGAACAAATCCTACTAGCGTACGGCATACCTAAAGAAACCGTAGCGGCAATAACGATTCTCTATAGAAACACTAAAGTAAAAGTACGATCACCAGATGGAGACACAGAATACTTCGACATTGTAGCGGGAGTACTACAAGGGGACACGCTGGCTCCGTATCTCTTTATCATTTGTCTAGACTACGTACTTAGAACATCGATTGACAAAATCAAAGAGAATGGCTTCGAACTGACGAAGAAAAGAAGCAGAAGATACCCCGCAACAACAATTACCGACGCCGACTACGCCGATGACATAGCGATACTGGCAAATACACCTGACCAAGCCGAAACACTTCTGCATAGCTTGGAACGAGCAGCAGCAAGCATAGGCCTCCATGTTAATGCACACAAAACGGAATATATGTGCTATAACCAAACGGGGGACATCTCCACTCTAGAAGGAACCCCTCTTAAACTAGTAGACAAATTCACGTACCTAGGAAGCAGCGTCGAATCAACCGAAAAGGACATCGAAACGAGGTTAACGAAAGCATGGATAGGTATCAATAGGCTATCGACTATATGGAAATCAGACCTAACCGATAAAATGAAACGCAGTTTCTTCCAGGCAGCGGTCACATCGATACTGCTATATGGATGCACTACATGGACGCTAACAAAACGGCTGGAGAAGAAACTAGATGGCAATTACACAAGAATGCTGCATGCAATCTTGAACAAGTCCTGGCAGCAACACCCCACAAGACACCAACTGTACGGCCACCTGCCCCCTATCACGAAAACTATTCAAGTTAGGCGAACCAGACATGCAGGACATTGCTGGAGAAGCAGAGATGAACTCATAAGAGATGTACTCTTATGGATCCCCACACACGGCCGCGCAAAAGCAGGACGACCAGCACGAACGTACATTCAGCAGCTATGTGAGGATACAGGTTGTTGTCCTGAAGACCTACCTAGGGCGATAAACGATAGGGAGGAGTGGCGAGAGAGGGTCAGGGATATCCGTGCTGCCAGCACGATATGATGATGATGATGAAGTAGGTAGCCAGTCTAAGAGGAGGAAAAGTCTGAATCCAAACCAGTTTACTCTGTTTAAACATTGACCTCATGTCACATCCCACTTGTAGCAGAGGGATTGGGTCAATACACATGAAAATACAAAAATTGGATGATAATGTGTGTTAAGGGGTACACTGTTTAAATTCACTACAATCATCATTTCTTAAAGGGAGATTACTATTAAATGTTGATAATAGACAACTATATATAAACTTGTAAGAATTTGTGATCAAAAGAACAATTTCCTCCTTAGCTGGTTATAATTAAAATTTCAGTCAAGAAATACATGAATATTTTCTACAAAGAATGTCAATTCAACTGCCTATCCTAAACATGCCAAATTGATTTGTAAGCATTAATCTTGTTCAATGGTAAGTTGTTGTTTTTTTATTCTAATCATAGATTCAAATATATAACAAATACACTTTCACCATTAAAAAAAAAAATTAAATAAAATAAATGCAATATCATGAATTTCTACAAAACAGGAAATTACTTTTTGGAAAACGGCAACATGAAATGCAATGTCAAAAGCAAAAATTGAAAAATAGAAAAACTTCACTCTATAAGTGTTTGAGAAGTAATGTAAAATATGTAATGTTAAAGAGAATATGAAGTTTAATACAAAAAGAAATGTAAAGGGGAAAATATAAATTATGAAATGTAAGATGAATTTTTTTAAAATTATGAATATTGAAGAAAAATAAAAGTATAAATAAAGCATAAGAATTATTATTTTGAATAAAGAGAAAACTAAGGAAAATATAAATACATTAAATTACCACACAAATTCAGTGAAATGGAATATTTTGTTATTTGCAAATAACTTTCCTATTTCAAGCTCAAGTTAGTTTAAAATTGGACAATTTACTCTTAATATCATATCAATTCAATATATGTAAATAATCTGGCATTTCCTCCCTGATAATTTAAATTTATTTAATGATGTACCTATGAAGTAATTTTGTGAGTATTCTCAGGATCAAAGAGTGAAATCTTTGGTGATAAGTATATTATCACCCAGTATCATAAATGGCAAGAATTGATAATAAGTTGCAGGTACAAAAAGCCATCATTCATATGTTGGGAAAAACTGACAAGACTCAAAACGAGATAGCTGTCCAGGTGAGATGCTTTAAGTCTGCCATCTCGAAGATAACAAGACAAATAGTTCAAAAGTCTAACTGCAGTTCCAAACCCAACACAACAGCTAGAAATCAACATCAGCTGAATAGGATCCATTTTTGAATCAATTTGCCAATTGGGGTGACATTTCCAAAGCCTGGAATGATACTAGGGTAGCTGTTTCTCAATCCACAACACTTCAGAGACTATAAGCTTGGCTATGACAGCTAGATACCAATTTTAAAGCAACTACAAACATTTAATCAGAAACCTAAGCATTCAATATGAGCTAGAGATAATAAAATTTGGTCTGTTGATCAAAGGAACTAGGTCATCTTCAGTGATAAATCAAGATTCTGTATTTGCTTCTGTGATTGTGTCTCCTGTGAAAGTCATGAGATATGATGCATGAAAAAAGCATAAAATTCCCTCAATCTGTCATGGTTTGGGGCTGCATGACTGCCACTAGGGTTAGAAAGATCTGCTTCTTGAAATGATTGATTAATGCAGCAGCTTATAAGATTTCCTAAACAATTTCCTTATAACATACATTGAGGACAAGTTTGGGGACAATGAATCCATCTTTCAATATGACCTTGCTCTACCCAATAAAGTGTAATCTACAAAAGAATGGTTTAGAAACAAGAGGATACCTGTTTTTGACTGGCCTATAAATAGCCCAAAGACAATTTCAACAGAAAATTTATGTGGAATCATCAAGAAGAGATTAAGAAAATACTATCCATTGAATCTTGATTTAATCATTTCATTACCAGAATGAATGAAAGAAACAGTGAATACAAAAAGGTGCCACGACAAAGTTTTGAGTGTACTAAAGAAAGTCCTTAAAACAGTAGTTCCTCATTAAAAATTTTTCTTGATAAAAACATATTTTGTCTTTTTGTAACTAGATATAACAATCTTCAAAATTCATAATATTTTCATTTCGAAGAAAACCTGGTTTGTCAGTGAAATACTACCAGATTATTTTCATATATTGAACTAATATACTGTAAAGAGTAAACTTTCAAAATTTAAACAAATTTGAAGGAGAAATATCAAAGTTAATTACGAAAAATGAATATTCCATTTCACTGAATTGGTGTCATATAAAAGAAGCAAAAATGAATGATTTTATGTTAAAATGTTTATAATTTTACATCTTACTAATGTTGGATAGTGATCTTGGTATAAGTCATAAACAACTTCCTGTCTGAAAAATAATAACCATCAACGTGGTATTCTGAGAAAAATGAATCTTCTAATAACAATAAAAGACCTAGCTTATGTAAACCATTTAATACTACATTTCCTGCAAGAAAAAAAGACATCTTGTCAATGTTGGAATTTTGCTCTTCCTGGATTTTATACCAAAATGAATTGTTTAATCTTTATTGACTTGGGACTTGATACCATTTGTGAATGAATTAACTGGAACTAAACCATTTTCACAAGTTCATTCTCTGTATTATGGTTTAATATATCATACCTTCCAACAACTGGAAGAAAGAAGAAAAAAATACATTTTATAAAGGTTCTAGCATAGTTCCCACAATTCCTGATGGGGTTATTTACACAAGGATCAGTATTTCTGCTTAAGATCCGAGTGTAGTAAGTGTATCAGTGGAAATCAGTTATTTTAAAAAATAAGATACAAAATGAAAAAAAATTATAAAAGTAAAGATAAAATTTAAAAAAAAACTTATATTGTGATTTTAACATTTTTATATTCCTTCAAAGTGATAAATTTTGAGCCAAAGATTAATAATAATACTAATAATACAACAAATACAAAAATCCTGTTATCATCGGAACAGAATTTCTCATTACTTAGTTATGAGACTATGTTGTTAACACATTGCAAAAAAGAACATATAAACATGTGTATTCTTAGAAAAATCAACTTGCAAACTGCTAATCATGCTTTGTGTTAATATAACAAAAGATTTTCTTATTACTCAAGGAAGATCAGGTTTCATGGCTGATATATATATAAATAAAACAAAATAACTTTCATATACATAGTCTAGTTATTTCACTTGAAACTTATATTTTATTCTTAAAAAATTCGTTTCATTCTAAAAGTTAGAGCCTATGAAATATACAGGGAAAAAAAATACAAGGTTGATCTAGAAAAAATTAGTGATTTTTTTTTTCTTTCAGGTTGGCAACCTTGATTTAGAAATCAGCTGATGAATTTTGACCTTGGACAAATCTGAAAACATAGTTCATGTCTGCCTCTCAAGATTCTTATCCAGCAAAGTAATCTTAGATTGTTTGGTTAAGTGGCTCACAGAAATGAAATAACATTCTATGTATGTGACAGAAACAGAGCCAAAATAAGCTTATGAAGATCAAAATTGATATCAGGCACTAAGCATTCTTAGATGGCTGAGAGTCTGTAAATAAACCCTATTCTGGTTGACCTATCACTTTATAAACTGAGAAAAATCCAACAAAAGTGGGGGGAAATGATTGGCAATGAATTAACATTGATCAGCTGATTTTCTCTCTGCGTTAACAACTTTTAAAACAATAAAAAGTCTCATTTCTTTTTTGACCAGTCATAAGCAAAACTGCTTTCTGAATGGCCCACCTAATTTTACAAGGAAAATAACATTTATTAAAATTGTGTTTATCATTTCATTCTCACTTGTTTACTCACACACACTCTCACTAAAAAAAAAAGTTTGGGGGAGCTGGTGTCAAAGGAGAAGGATTTTTTCTTTAAAATATTTTTTGTATAGTCAAAGGAATAAATTAGAAACCAATCTTTTATGTACATTTTTAATTATGTATTTCTATATTAACGTTAATTTTCAGTCTAAATTATTTAATTGTGAGATTGTTAATTTACATCAGTAATTTGAAAAAAATAGTTTTAATAAAATTTTGATTCAACGAATATAAGAATATTCAATTTTTTCTTTAATACACAGATCCTATCCATATTGAATACATTGATTTTTGCGGTTTCTTTTAACTATTCTATGATATATCACAACTTCAATTTAAAAAAAAAAGATCTTTTTACCAAAGAGGGAAAAAAAAATCAATATATTCCTATTTCTAAGGTAGATTCTTATGCATATAGTCTCCAGTAGTGAAAATGATTGAGGTACTTTCAACATAAAAATCACCTTGAATTTTTTAGTAGGGCAGCCCGCCTCATGAGCTATATCTCTTGTGGCCCATTTCTCAAAAAAAATGTTGCTCATGCCTGTTCCAGACACTTCCTTTGAACAAATTTTTAGTCCCTTAATCTGAGTCCTTGCAACAATTTCCTGTTCCCCAAAATCAAAATTCAGCTTTGTGGGAACTGTTGAGAACATGACATGTCATGGAACAGGACTTACCGTACTATTTTCCAAAGTTGGAATGTTATCTTGTCTGTGTTTGGATTCTCAAGGAGACTATCTTAAAAGACGAAATCTCATTAATTAATATCGCAAACCTTGTACATGAAATATATCCAACAAAAAATAAATGTGAAAAGAAAATAACATCCAAAAACAAGAAATAAAAATATTATGATTATTGTAATAACAACAACAACAGGAATAAACAGTCATTTGGAAACATTAAAATTAAATGCAAGAATGGAAAGTGTCTCTAAAATTTCGATAAGCCTTAACTTGTAATTCTAGTTTTCATGAATTCAACATTTTTTCAGCTCTGCTCAGAAAGAAGATGGAGTATTGGTTTTCATTTTGTTAATAAGATGAAAACAGCTGAAGGAATGACAGAAACATTTCAGTAACTAGGGGCAAAAGTCACGAATAAACTATTTCAGTTTAGAAAAAATGAGATCAATATTAGATTACAAAAATGGCATTTTTTCGTCTGCTTATATATATAATTCCAGGTTGAGTCAAAAGTTTTTTTCTGATTTTCACTGATGATTTTTAGTAACTTGTATTTTTATGTTATATCATCAATTTGATACAACTTGTTTTATCAAGAAAAAAATTGTTGCTAAATTGTTCATTCATTATATATATATATATATATTTTTGTTTATTCTTTATTTTACATCTTTGATAATGAGTAGTGAAAAAATTGCAATGAGAGCCATTTTACACCACCTATAGAAAAAAAGACTGAGCGAAAGGGCAGTGGCAAAAAAAATTAACGATGTGGAAGGCAAAGGAACTATCAATAAACACATGACACAGAACTGTTTCAGACATTTCAAGAGAGGTGACAACAACCTGAAAGACAAATCAATGTCAGGGAGACCTTCTCTTGCTGAAGATGATGCCTTGCCTGAAATGCCAAGCATATGCACTCACACATTGAAATTCGAAAAAAATTTTGAAACAGTCTAAAACTTTTATGAAACATGTAACTAGGGTGGAGGCTGTCCCTTTCTGAAAAGTTGACAGTTTGATCACTGCTCAAATTGTTGAACCAGTTCAAAATCCTTTTTTTTTAAATCTATATTTTGGATATTAGAATTTTATATAGTTACACAAAAAGCCAAAAATTAAACTTATGTACCCTGATACAGATATTTGTGATTTTTCTTAGTATAACTTCTTTTTTTTTAATGCAAACAATTACCTTTACAATTGTAAAAACCAATAAAACTGCATTTGTTACCATAAAAAAAAAACAATATAGAATTAATATTAAAATTGGCAAGCTGCAAGTCCTGTTGATCTATAGCATCAAGATAAACATTAGCATGACACACCAAACTAAGAGAGATTTTAATGGGGAGATGGATCTGGGTCTTATATGCCATCAAATACTGTAAAGTTTAAAAAAGCTTCAAGTAACTTTGCTTAATACAAATAATTTAGTTATATGGCACTGAGTATTCCCATCAAATAGGAATCATTTTTAACAGATCTATTCCACTCAAAGATGGGACCCTAGCAGGCACTACCTCCCTCATGTCAGAGTGGACTTGGAATTAAAAATAATTAAGGGGTAATCTGCACTCCCCTGATTTCCAGAACAGGAGCCTCATCATCATCAGATGCAGTTTATCGTCATATCCAGGACACCAATTTTTTTTGTAAAAAAAAATATATATATACATACATATATATATATATATATATATACACATACATATATATATATATACATATATACACATACATACATACATAATATATATATATACATATATACACATACATACATACATATATATATATATACATATATACACATACATACATACATATATATATACATACATACATACATACATACATATATATATACATACATACATACATATATATATATACATACATATATATACATACATACATATATATATATACAAACATACATATATATATATATATATATACATACATATATATATATACATATATACATATATATATAAACTACATACATATATATATATAAACATACATACATATATATATATATAACATACATACATATATATAAACATACATACATATATATAAACATACATACATATAAACATACATACATATATATAAACATACATACATATATATATATATAAACATACATACATATATATATATATATAAACATACATACATATATATATATATATATAAACATACATACATATATATATATATAAACATACATACATATATATATATATATATAAACATACATACATATATATATATATAAACATACATACATATATATATATATAAACATACATACATATATATATAAACATACATACATATATATATATATAAACATACATACATATATATATATATAAACATACATACATATATATAAACATACA